>CM046948.1:131939790-132344751 GCA_025698515.1 Gossypium sturtianum
ACGTACCGCTTATCACATCAGTGCATCGCCATCTTCACGACGCCTGACCGCATAGACCAACCCCTACTGCCTTGCCTCTGCGCTACCTCTAAAGCCATTACCTCGACCCGGTGCACCTTGACCACGTCCAGTACCATTACCACCACGACCTGATCCATGGCCTCTCTGGTGGGCTGCCGAGTGCCCCTAATCGACGGTGCATCGTGGTTACGAGCTTCTGAGTCGGAGCACCCATCGAGGGCAATTCCTATATTGATGATCCTTGGAACCACATTTATAACAACCACCAGTTTTCTTCCAGTATTCCCCGGGGTGTCGTTTCCCACAGTCAGCACAGTCTCGACTCTGATTAGTAGCCACAGGTGCTCTAGCTTGAGCTGGCTCATCATTTCGAGGCCTCTTTTGGAACCTTTTTGAAGAACCCGAGTACTTAAAGTCCCTCTTGCCTCTAGCTCTTTCCCGGTTCTGGCATTCTGAGTTCTTAGCCTTTTCGACTATCTTGGCTTTCTCCACAAGCGTGGCAAAATTCCTTACTTATTGTGGGGCTATCAGTACCCGCAACTCATCATTCAGCCCATCTGCAAAGCGTACACAGCGCTCATGATCCGTTGGCACTATAATCTGAGCATAATGACTCAAGCATAGAAATTCTGCCTCATAAGCTGCCACCGTCTTATTTCGTTGAACCAGATTCAGGAATTCCTTCCTCTGGGCATCCACATAACTTGTCCCTACATACTTCCCTTGGAAAGCAGCTTTGAATAAATCCCAAGTAACAATCAAACCTCGGTGCCTTCTCGAACCGTAAGCCACCATTGATACGCTTCATCCCTTAGCAAGGACACCGCTCCTCTCAGTTTCTGTTCGACGGTGCACTCCAGATCATCCATAATCCGCTCTACAGTCTCGAGCTAATATTCCGCAACATTCAGAGCTACACCGAAGACACCTCTAAAAACCTCGGTACCACTTGATTTAAGTAGTTCCGATATTGATCCACGAACTACTGGGCCAGTTCTAGTCCCAGCAACCCTTTCTAGGACTCGCAACATTGCTTGAGTCAAAGCATTGTCCTCTCTCGTATGGTCATGTGATCCAGTCTCACTCTCGGGTGACGCAGGTCCGTCCATTTCTGGCATATGACCCGGCGCTTCAGACGCAAGCCTAGCACCTCGTCCTCTACCACGGCCACGTCTACCGCGTCCCCGTCCACGTCCTCTAGTGCTCATACCGACTATTTCGGTTAAATCTGATTAGAAGTTTTATGAATCAGAGTATTATTTTAGTGTTTATTAACGATATTTTATGATATATAAGAGATAGAGTTGTTTTCGCAATCACATCATATAGTCTCAATCTCTACCGTTTTCAACACCTAAAACTAGAAGTTCTAAAGTGTTCCTATGATAATATCACAATAATAAACATTCAATATACAAATACTTACTTGACTTGGTGCCGGATGCTCGTGATGCCATACTACCTTTAGATCATAGAGTCTAGAAATTTAAACAATTTTCAAAATTGTTGTTAAACCCAAACAACAGCCGAGTTTTGAAACTGCTCTGATACCATAAAATGTAACACCCCAAACCCAGTTTAAGCGTTAAGACCAGACTTGGTATGCTACACAAATTGTACATACATTTGGTCACCTAATGATTTAAAGAAAACAGGTCTTCAAAAACTAATTTGGAGATAGAGTTTATCAAAAACTGAGGTTAATTTGAAATCTATGATTTTAAAACATAGGAGTTTAAAATTTGATCTCAGAGAAATAATTGGTTAACTTTTTAAAGAAATTTAAAAGAGTTCACAAGAATTTGGAAACAAAATTTATAAAAGAGTTTTCACCGAAATTTTTACAAGATAGAGATATTTAAGAAACCCCTTTTTATACGTAATTTAAATAAAACATTTATAAACTTAAAATAGTCCACTTTAAGTATCTAAAACATATTAAAATCCATCCACGAAATAAAATGCATAAAAACAATACTAGAGGCCTTAGTACATCGCTAAAATAGTAATTAAGTAAAAATACTAAAGAGTAGTTTAAAGTTCATAAAAACCATTATTTGAAGTATGGCCTCCACGAAGTCATCCCCGGCCCAAGCCTCCATCAATTATCATTACCTGAGAAGGGTAAGAAAACGGGGTGAGTTACTTAGAACTCAGTGTGTAACCCACTTACCAAAACCACTGGGCCATGTCATCAAAGCATTTTATTAGGCTTGAGCCCATTAACTAATTTAACAATATAGTAATTAAAGATGCATGCGCAATGCAATTCCCAACCAAGCCTAAATTTCCATCCGCTACACACCACCCGTACCAACCAGCACACATGTGGGGATCAAGTCAACCCACCCTGCCAACACACCAATCGCAGGTATAAAGCCATTTAAAATGTTTGTGGCTGAGCCACCCGAACTAGAATTTGTGGCAGAGCCACCCGAACTAGATTGTGGTAAAACCACCAGAACTTCTCTTCAATTTAATCCCAACCCATGCAATCATGTATACATAAACAAAGCTTAACAATTTACATATGATAATTTCAACATAAGGCCCATACTACAAGTTGGACCATTTCTCAATTTGGCCCATATGGTAATTTATCAAATCGGCTCCTTAAGCAATCTAGTAATTCGGCCCATTAAGCAATCTAGCAAATTGGCCCATTAATCAATCTAGCAAATTGGCCCATTAAGCGATCTAGCAATTTGGCCCATTAAGCAATCTAGCAATTTGGCCCATTAATCACATGAGGCCCAAAAATTTCTTTTTATCAAATTAGCCCATTGAGGCGATTCCGTAATTTCCGCGACTTTAACACCGATTTCATGCACTTACACAAAAAGTGTTAATATACTGTATTTTTCCGATTTTACCAACTTTACGAATTTTTATTCTAATGCTTACGGTATAACATCTAACCCATGAGATAAGTGTGAAATTACACACCTGATTACGGTGAGAACTATACTTTCCCGCTCGTCGATACCTAAATATATGTCACGCTTGATTAGAATACTAATACTTATTATAAATCTATACTAAAGATAAGCGATCTAGATCTTTACCCTCGGAATCTCGAACAACAACTATTTGTCGGTTTTCCCCGGTTGACGGTTCACAACCCAATGGTAAATCCCGAACAGCTAAAGGCTCCGAACTATGAACAACTTCGAATAGTCGATTCTCCTTGGATGAGGGTCATCCACAACCCGGTGGAAAATCTTGGATTGCCGAAACAGCCCTTCGCTTGAATCTAGAGGGATTAGCATGTCCGCCCCTCTTTAGAACACTATTCACCACCCTTTTCGACCCTATCTTGTTTGCCTCCATTGACAAAAGATTATTAGACCTAACAATATATATATCAAAATTTAAGACTATTAGTTTAAAAAGGGCAAATTCAGCTTACCTTAAAATTCCGAGTGATTCCAAAAGAATCCCTTGAAAGTATATGATCCAAATTCGAATGACCTCAAGATGACTTCGAAGAGATGATGATTCGGCTCTCCACTATTTCACTAAAAGAAAAACGAAAGGAAATCGTCTAAGAGAATGAATGATTATCGATTTAAAGGCTCTTCTAAGCCAACCTATAGATTCGGCCAAGGTGACCAATTAGCAAAAAGAAAACAAAGAAGATAATTCTTACCGATGGTCCAAAGTTTGAATAGAAAAAATGATTGAGAATAAAATCTATGAGGAAAAGAAAATTTGGCTATGATTTAATGGTAAGGGAAAAATAATTTCGGCTATGGAGGTGGACTCTAACATTCGCCCATGGAAGAAATAAGAAGGAAAATGTGTTTGAAGGATGAGTAAAATGGAGAAGAAAAGAGAATAGAGATGAGATGTTTATGATTCGGTTTTCAAGGGTGAGAAAAGAGCAAAAGTAAGGTTTGGAACAATGTGCATTCGGCAATGGGGAATAAAGAAGAAAAGAAATGGTCTTTTGTGATTGATGATTTCGGCACTAGAAGAGAAACACAAAATGAAGCACTTGAGAGGTTGGCAAAATGACCAAATGAAACAAAACAAAGTTGTTTTCTCCAAGCATATGGCACATTCTGGCTAAGAGAGAAAAAGATGAGAGGAAATGGGTGTTTTGGGAGAGCAAAATGACCAAATGGGATTCTATCTAGCTACCATCCTTACCCAAGCTTACCACCAAAATTTTGGCTCCCCTTAGTCCACAAAGCCGTCCAAGTTCATGGACAAGTTGGCCATTCTAAGTTTCCAAAACATAACCCTTAAAATATGCCTTGTGTTCCCCTTACCTTCCAAAAGCTTAGGATTTCTTTCCCCAAGTTCCAAGCTTACCTTAACCATAAAAATAAAGGTCTAACTTACCAAATTTGATGCTTGGCCGACACTTTCTAGGAAAGAGCAAAAATAAATGTCACAAAATGCATTCCTAAAGATTCGAACCTCTTCCCTCAAGCAACACTTATGGCGCCAACTCCACTTTAATACTAGCTCATCTTATGCTAGTTTTTGACACTAAATTTCCTTAAACATCGAGGTCACTTGATCCACTTCAATAAAGTACTCATTACTATTTTTTTTTCTAATTCTGAATAAATCCTGAGCCTTCTCAAAATGATATTAAACACACAAATTGAATCATTCACAAGCTAAGCACCAAAGACATGCAACATATCGATACTCACTTTTTAGGATGTTACACTTTATTTAAGTTTTTAGAAAAATACCCATTTAAAATCATTCAAGCAAAATAGTAAGTACGACAAACATAAAGCAAAAATAAAATATTCCAGAGGCCTTATTACAACATAAAAACCCAAAATAGGAAGAGTAGTAAAATAAGCGGAAATAGAAATCTAAAGTTCTATAACACCATTGCTGAAGTATGGCCTCCATCGAGTCATCCATGGCCCAAATCCACATCACTGAGCATTACCTACAAGGGTTAAGAAAAAGGGGGAGTGAGTTACAAGAACTCAGTGTGAAATCCCTTACCGTCATCCACTGGGCCTGAACCCATATAGCAATATCATGGGCCTAAGCCCTTTTACATAACAATCTTAAAATAAAGCAAATGTATGAATGTATGCAACCCAACCCATCCTAGATATCCATCCGCTACACACCACCCGTACCATCCCATCACACCTGTGGGGATCAAGTCAACCCACCCCGCCAAACACACCAATCGCAGGCAAGTCGCCATTTAATTCGCAGGCAAGATGCCATTTAATTCGCAGGCAAGATGCCATTTAATAATATTTGTGGCTGAGCCACCAGATTCATAATTATGCGTGGCATAGCCACTATACAGATTGTGGCAGAGCCACCAGATTCATAATTATGCGTGGCATAGCCACTATACAGATTGTGGCAGAGCCACCAGAATATCATATTCGGTAATATACTCGGCACACAGCCTTGGTAAAAGAATGATCGACACAGAGTCGTTAATTCACATGTTAGGCACATAGCCCCGGGTAAATACGTTTAGGACAAAGCCATAATCACGATGGCACAAAGCCATATTTAGGTTGGCACATAGCCATTATCAGAATTTGTGGTAGAGCCACCAGAATTAGAATGAAACATAATAACAAACATTTTTGTGGCAATGCCACCGGGCTACACTTCTCTTCAACATTTTTCCCATCCCATGAAAATTATGTAAATGCAACATACATAATAAAGCATAATATCCACAAATGTAACACCCCAAACCCGGCATAGAAGTTAGGCCCGAATCTGGTGTGGCACATGGAAGTAAAAATGATCTTTGCGATTATTAAAAACTTGCTTGAGAAATACAGCCTCTTTGTTAAAACCAAAAACACTTAAGCAATTGTTAACTACTTGAAAACGTAATAATCTTTAAAAACCTTTTTAGTAGCGAAAGCATATTTGAAATGAACAATTTACAAAAATGTGATGTTTAGAAATAGAGTTGCAGAAGCATTTTGAAATCGTTGCGGAAACGTAGATAAAATACAAGTATTTTTGAAAGATTGATTGATGAGTCAAAAATCAAGGTAGTGAACTTTTAAACCGTGACTTTTGAAAATATCGTTTGATAGTTCGAGTGAAAACTTCCGTGTTAAAATATTTATAAAAGTTTATTATGAAATCCATTTGTTAATCGATTTTGGAAAACCTTTATTTAAGTTTCTAGAAAATTCTCATTTTAAACAATTTAAACAAAATAATAAGTATAACAACCATAAAGCAAATAATAAAATACTCCAGAGGCCTTATTACAACTTTAAAACCCGAAATAATAAAAGCAATGAAATAATACGAAAAAGAAATTTACTAAGGTCCAAAAATAGCATTCCAAAAGTATGGCCTCCACCGAGTCATCCATGGCCCCAAGTCCTCACATCGAGCATTACCTACAAGGGTTAAGAAAAGGGGGAGTGAGTTACAAGAACTCAGTGTGAAATCCCCTTACCGTCAACCACTGGGCCTGAACCCATATAGCATTATCTTGGGCCTAAGCCCATTTAAGAAAACAAAATATATTTATATATGTGCAATGTATGAATGTATGCAAACCCAAACCAACCTAATAATCCATCCGCTACACACCACCCGTACCATCCAACACACCTTTGGGGATCTTTTGTCAACCCACCCCGCCAACACACCAATCGTAGGCATTTAGCCATTTATATCAAATTCGAATTGTGGACAAGCCACCAGAATAATAGAATATACGTGGCTTAGCCACCAGACAGAATGTGATAGAGTCACCAGAATATGTGGTAGAGCCACCAAATTTCACTTCCCCGATCATAAATATCCCAATCCCATGCAACTTATGTAAATGCAACATACATCGTAAATCATGATATTTTGTAACATCCTGAATTTTTGGGCCTATGCGTTTAGGGTGTGGATGCGTTTAATGTGTTAATTTGAGAATTAGAGGTGCAAATTGGGCTCAGGCTTGGGCTGAGGCCTTGATTAAATATTCTGTTTAGATACTCTAGGGCTTAAAATAAATTTTTGTAGCCTAAATGGCAAAATGGGCTTGTAGCCCAGTGGCAAAATGGCGCCACTAAGAGGGAAGGAGTTTGGCGTCAATAGGCAAGGGAGAGGCCCAATTTGTGGCCATTTGGAGCCCATGTTTTTAAATAAATTCGACACTTATAAAGAGGAGTAGGTTGGACGGCAACAAGGCTATTATTTAGGGATTTTATTGTTTTGATATGTGGATAATTACAACTGATAAAGGAGGAAAGAGTTGGAGATAATTAAGCCTCTTTTGGATGGGTGTTTTGATAGGGATAAGGGATAGGATGAGGATCTATCAGAAGGCTAGTGTTGGCTGAAAATCAAACACAGGAGAGGGGGGAAAAATTGGTTGAGTATAGGCTAAAGGTGTGCCAAATTTCTATAAATAGGGGATAGCTCATCAGCTCCTGATTTGAACCCTACCCTTTTCTTCTCTTCCCGTGCAAATCCTCGCCTCTCCCTTTACAATTTCTTTTCTTTAATTTCTTCAAAAGCCAAACCTCTCCCTTCACTCTCTTTTCCATTCTTTTCCTCTTGTGCTGATTTCTCTAAAAGCCGAATTCTCCTACCCATTTGTTCATCTCTTCTTCCATTCATTAAGAACCAAAACCCTTTGAAGCCTTATCGCTTGACGAAATCCTTTCCATTCTTTTTCTTCCTAGCCGAAATCTCCAAGCTTCTCTCTTGATTTCTTTTCTTCTTTTCTTTTTCTAGAAACTGAAACTCTTCACTCGGGCTTCTAAAACCCAAAACGCATCACCCTTCTTTTGTTCATACTTTTGGGATTTTCTTAAAAGCTGAAATTCTTAGATCTCTTCTCTTGGTGTTTTCCGAATCTTCCTACAAGGGGTAGCCAAATCTTCTGAAGTGGTAAGTGTCGATTATGTTATTCTTTCAATCTTTTTCGGCTTTTGGAGACCATAGCCGAATGGCTAGATGGTTGACTAACCTCGTATTATCTTTCATGGGCGGCATTCCGGGAATTGAAGGAGATCCAATCGCCTAGGTTTCTATATTAATAGCACACAAATCATACTACTTCCGGGATTTAATCGATCTAGGTAAGGAGATCTGTTAATCTAAAAGTATAGATTCTGTAAACACTAACCCTTGGCCGAATATAGAGAGGCCTTATATTCAGCGCTTTTACGCTTTTGAGCAAAGTTGTAGACAGAGGGCGTGGATTCGATTAGCGAGGGTATCGACATAGAGGGTAGTCTTACGCATTAATCGTGTGTGTAACACTCTCACACCATTTAGATTGCTTGATTAGTATGCATACAAACTGTTATATTCGTCAGATATTCTGTTAAATGCCGAAATACCAGCATGGCTGTTGAAAACCCGAGAAGGGTAAAGGCGAATCACCAGGTTAGTGATCTTTGTCATTCTAAAGTGAATGTTTCTGCTGAGAAGATATGCTTTATATATATGCCAATTTCTATGTATGCATGGGGTTGGGTGATTGATGAAAGGGGAAGTGTTCTGTTGTAGTGGCTTTTGCCATGATCTATTGTAGTGGCTTTTGTCATGATCTGTTGTATTGGCTTTTGCCATGATCTGTTGTAGTGGCTTATTCCATGATCTATTGTAGTGGCTTTTTCCATGATCTGTTGTAGTGGCTATTGCCATGATCTGACGATGAGCAGCTATCTGGAGCATGACTACCATCGATGGTGTGTAGCGGTGTGGGTTGATTGTAGAAATCCCCAATGGTGTGATTGGCAGGTAAGGGTGGTGTGTAGCGGATGGAAACCTAGGATTGGGTTGGGCTTTGCATATTTTCTCGATATATTATACTCATTTATTCTGCTCTGCGGGGCTAAGGCCCAACTGATGGTGCACGAGGGTTGCACACACCGAGTCTCGCGACTCACCCTATTATTTAACATCTTTCAGTAGCACCTAGTGCATCGGACCGGGTTGGAGAGAGCACAAGGTGGCTGTTTAGGATTATTTTGATTCAAAGAAAAGACTTTAATAGTTTAATTAATTTTAATATTTTTAATTAGTGGGTTTAAATTTCATTGTAATAAGGCCATGGGCCACTAGCTTCATATTTTCGTTTGTTTTGGGCTTTTATTATTATTAGACATTTACATTTTACGTTTTAATTAAGTTAAGGCATGTATCAAATTTCGGTTTTTAATCCACTAAGGCACAAATATAAAATGTATATCTTTTACAAATCATCCAACCATTTAGTTTTCTCGAATAAAGTGTTAAACTCAAGAAAAATATTTTTTAAAATTGTGACATCTTTTAAAATCTCCCTAAGTGACATGCCAGATCCGATCATGGTGTTTGGGCCGGGTTTGGGGTGTTACATATTTACAATATAACCACGATAATTAATCATTCAGAGATTTATTACAAACAATTTGGCCCATTAACACTTTACAAAATCGGCCCATTAAGGCATTATATCAAATCGGCCCATTAAGCCATTTATCAGATCGACCCATTTAGCAATATATCAGATCGGCCCATTAAGCAAAATATATCAAATCGGCCCGTTAAGGCAATATATCAAATCGGCCCGTTAAGGCAATATAACAAATCAGCCCATTAAGGCAATATATCAAATCGGCCCGTTAAGGCAGTATAACAAATTAGCCCATTAAGGTAATATAACAAATCGGCCCATTAAGGCAATATAACAATTCGGCCCGTTAAGGCAGTATAACAAATCAGCCCATTAAGGCAATATAACAAATCGGCCCGTTAAGGCAATATAACAATTCAGCCCTTTAGGGGCATTTCCGTAATTCGGTAATCTTACCCACTAAGGGTAATTTGGTAATCTCGCAACCCAGGGGTATTTCGGTAATTTACCCTCCAAGGGTATTTTGGTAATTCCGCAACCTAGACTTAACTACTAATGTGGGGCATAAAAAAAATCGAAACTTTCCATCTGCGTCGTACTGAATAAATTTACTATAACTCAAGTTAGGAATCTCAAAATTTAAATCCGTAAATTTTTCTTGAAACTAGACTCATATTTCTTCTTACTACTCTTTTTCCAAATTTTTTGGCTTAACCATTTAGTACAGTTTATTCCTTAAATTTTTCCTTGTTTCACTGTCCAACAATTCTGACCTCTCTTAACCGAAATTCAAATATCTCACTGTACAGTTTTCATATGTTGCTCCCACTTGTTTTTATTGAAAATAGGCTCACTAAGGAATCCATACATATAACTTATAACTCATAATTCTCTTTGTACAATTTTAAACGATTTTTCCAAGACAAAACAGAGAACCGCAAAGTCGATCAGAACCAGTCTCACTAAAATTAAGATATCTCAGAATATAAAATTCCTCTTCCTCTTCTATTTCTTTCATATAAAAATAGACACAGTAAGATTTATTTCGATATCTTATTCACTTTCTAACTCCCTTTATCCTATTTTTCGTGATTTTTCAAAATCACGTCACTTCTGCTGACCAAACTATTTCATTGCAAAAATATGGTTACCACTACGAATATACGCACGCCCGAGTGGTCACGAATTCCGGTTTCCAGTTTTCTTTGGTATTTTGACCGAATCACAGAACATATCATACAAACATTCAGAGAGGTATGAGATTTCACACCATTTCAAACATGTATTCGGAAGGGTACGGGATTACACACCTTATAAGGATTCCCTAAAGAACCACTCTTCGTTGCCCCCTAAAAATAAAATCGATCAAAAGTTAGCCTTGATTTCTTAAAAGTTCCAAAAGTCCAAAAGTACTCACTCACTAGAGTCACTTACCACAATCGCGATCCTTCCCTACTAGATTCTAAAATCTGGTCTTGCACCTTGGCTATTGCAACGAGTCCCAATCAACTTTCGAAACCAAGGCTAAGAGAAAGATAAGTAGCAGCAAGGATGGCTTGATTCGGCCTTCCTCAAAAGAGAATAAGAGGAGTTTAAAATAACGACAAGTGGCTAGATTCGGCTTAGCCAAGGGATGAGAAGAAAGAACAAACAACATGAATAAGAAGAAAGAACCTTTACCTTAATAATAGGGATGAACCGAAATGAAGAACATGGTTTGGCAATAGTAGCAAGACAACAAAGAAGGATCGGTAGTTTCGGTTTTCAAGAGAAGATGAGTGAACAAATTTTTGGTCTCAATGGTTTGGGTACATTCGGCAACAAGAAGAAAGAAAAGAGAGAATATGCACACTCAAAGCTTGTAGATTCGGCAAGAAGGAGAAGGAAATTTGGAGAGAAAAGAAAAATGACACAAAAGTTGCAAATAGGAGTTTTTGGCCAAAACAACACCAAAACTTTTACCAATTGCCAAAGAAAATTCGGCTACCTCCCTCTACACCCAAAAACCGTCCCACATTCATGACCATAATGGTCAAAAATTGGCCAACCACACTTTCCATAACACTTCCCTTGAAAAAGGCCACATGTTCCCCTTACTTTCCCCTTTCTCTTGATTTCTTTCCTCACCTTCATCCTTTCCTATTTTCCTTAGCCATCTTGCCAAAAATAAAAAGTCCACCTTGCCTTATTTACATGCTTGGCCGACACTTAGGGAAAGAATGCAAAAATAATAATCAAAATTTTTCATCAAGGGGATTCGAACCTCTTCCCTCCATACTCTTCACTTAATGCCATATCCTCTTTACCATAAGCTCCTTTGTGCAAGCAAATTACTCTCTTATTTCCATAAGCCTTGATGCCACTTACTATCTCTCCTTAAAGTGCTTAAACACAAAATTTTTACTAGGGCCCAATTCAACCCCGAGCCTTCCTAGAACCCCGTAACTTTCCAAAATCACCTTCCTAATAAGTCCAACTTGAAATAATGTCGTTCTCAAATTTCCATAAATTTTAAAACGCTTCTACGCTCAAGGCCCAATGGGCCCAATAGGTCTAATTCTACTAGGCCCAATTTTGGGATGTAACAAAAAATATAAACAACAATCATTGATTTAGAGATTTATTACGGTAAATCGGCCAATGATAGAACTTTGTAAATCAGTCCACTAAAGCATTCTAGCAATTCGGCCCATAGGAGCATTTTAGTACATCGGCCCGTAGGGGCATTTTCGTAATTTGGCCCATAAGGTTATTTTTGTAATTCGGTAATTTTACCCACTAAGGGTAATTCAGTAATCTCGCAACCCAAGGGTATTTCGGTAATTTACCCTCCAAGGGTAATTTGGTAATTTCGCAACCCAAACTTAACTACTAATGTGGGGCATAAAAATTGAAACTGTCCATCTGCGTCATATTGACTAAACTGACTATAACTCAAGCTAGGAAACTCAAAATTTAGATCCGTAAATTTTCCTTGAAACTAGACTCATATATATTCTTACTACAATTTTTCCAGAATTTTTGGCTTAGCCATTTAGTACAGTTTAGTCATTAAATATTCCCTTGTTTCACTGACTAATGGTTTTGACCTCTCTTACCCTAAATTCAAATATCTCACTGTACGGTTTTCATATGTTGCTCCCACTTGTTTCTATTGAAAATATGCTCACTAAGGAATCTATACATTTAACTTATAACTCATAATTCACTTTGTACAATTTTAAATGATTTTTCCAAGACAGAACAGGGAACCACGAAGTCAATCAGAACCAGTCTTACTAAAATTTAAAATATCACAGAATATAAAATTCCTCTTCCTCCTATGTTTCTTTCATATAAAAATAGACACAATAAGCTTTATTTCTATATCTTATTCACTTTCTAATTTCCTTTCTCCTATTTTTCGTGATTTTTCAAAATCACGTCATTGCTGCTGACCAAACTGTTTCATTGCAAAATATGGTTACCACTACGAATATACGCACGCCCGAGTGGTCACGGATGCCGGTTTCTGGTTTTCTTCGATATTTCGACGAATCACGTAACATTTCATGCAAACATTCAGAGAGGTGTGAGATTACACACCGTTTCAAACATGTATTAGGAAGGGTACGGGATTACACACCTGATTTGGATTTCCTAAAGAACCACTCTTCGTTGCCCCCTAAAAATAAAATCGATCAAAAGTTAGCCTCGATTTCTTAAAGGTTCCAAAAGCCCAAAAGTAATAACTCACAAGAGTCACTTACCACAATCGTGATCCTTCCCTACTAGGTTCTAAAATCCGACCTTGCACCTTGGCTATTGCAACAAATTCCTAAAGTAAATAAGTGATGTACCAAAGGGGTTAGCCTTCATCCAATATTCGGCCCTTCCACAAGAGTAGGAAGTTGAAATCATCACCACAAAATAGAATCACATGAGCGGCGCGAAACATCGAAATAAAGAGTAACATCTTACCACCAATATTCGGCCTAATCACCCACTTACCAATCAACTTCCTAAACCAAGGCTAAGAGAATGATAAGTAGCAGCAAAGGATGGCTTGATTCGGCCCTTAATAACAGGGATGAGTCGAAAGGGATAACAAGGTTCGGCACTAGCAGCAAGATAACGAAATCTAGGTTCGGCTATTGGAGAAAAAGAACAAGGATGTTTCGGCCACTAAGTAAAATTGATTAAAGAAATGAGAGAGAGGTTGGAGAAATAGTGTGGAAGGAAAAGAAGAGATGGACAAGAGAGTGTCAAAGTTTCGGCCAAAACAAGAGAAAAGATGTAACACCCCAAACCCGGCCCATTCGTTACGACCGAATTTGAAATGCTACTGCGGAAAAACGTGTGAAGACTGATTTCACTTTTGGGAAAAACATTAAAAAAATTTTCATTTGAAAACCATGTCCAATTAAAAATTATAAATAATATAAGCTTGACAAAAATATCCAAATTAAAAGCACTTCCAAATAATAATTTAATGGTCGTCTAGCTTAAACATAATAAAAATGCTCAAATAGAAATACTTAAATACTTTAACTGGGCCTTATTACAACAAATAATTAAACAAAAGTTCTTAGTAATAAACTGAATAAAATAAAGAAGATGTCTTCTGCATGGGCCACCTCGTATCCACTCCAACCCGGTCCAATCACCACGAATCATCTGCGATGTTTAATAAAAATTGGGTGAGTCATACAGACTCAATGTGTAATTAGTCCACTGAATTCCACCCACATGTTAACCACATATTAACCCATATATCAGATAACAAATATTATATTCACATGTTAACACATTCTGGGCTTGGCCCATGTTCATATCACATTCATCTAATAAGGTAGTTAACCACATAATTTCCACATACTGGGCTTAGCCCATTTCCAAATTAATCCACATATCATATTGGGCTTGGCCCATTTCCACATATGTTCACATACGAAATCATGCAATTATGAAGCCCAACCAAAACCTAGGGTCCATCCGCTTACACACCCTTATCCAAATTTACCACACACTGGGGATTATCAAATCACCCTCTCCTTTTCACTCCAAAGGCAATCACTGCAGTCCACGTGCAATTAAGCACAATAGTCCACAACGCGACCTCGGTCAGGCGTCAATCCACGATGTAGCCGTAGCTAACACCAAAACCACGATGGGACACATAGTCACTCATCAACCACGATATGGCACATAGCCGATATCAACCACGATGAGGCACATAGCCACTCATCAAGCCACGCGAACTAAATCGCAATTAATCCACAACGTGACCTCGATCCAACGTCAATCCACGATGTAGCTCAAGGCTAACATCAAAAACCACGATGGGACACATAGTCACTCATCAACCACGATATGGCACATAGCCGATATCAACCATGATGAGGCACATAGCCACTCATCAAGCCACGCGAACTAAATCGCAATTAATCCACAACGTGACCTCGGTCCAACGCCAATCCACGATGTAGCTCAAGGCTAACATCAAACCACGTGCTCAAGTACACCCGCATTCTTCTTTCATATCCCAACCCATGCACATGCCACATAAAATAATGATACAATGTAATGATGCATGAGCATGTTCATCAAGCATATTATCACATATTCATATTAATAATCACATATCATCAAAGGTTTGGTACTTACCGGATTATCGACATACCCTTGAGGGTATCCTTATCACAATTTCCACCGCACTAGTTAGCACATTCATAATACATACACGCTTCACATACATATCATATGCCCGGAAAACGGTGGGTTAATCACACACCTGATCACTTGAGAACTATGCTTTCGATACTGATGCTATCACTAGGCGATACTACGGCTATTTGCCTACTTTCTTGTTCTGACGCTGGTCCACACCCCGGTGGCCAATCCCTAACTTGCCGAGACAGATCTCTTCTTAAACTTCGATAGGGACCTTCCCTTTCCCTTCTTGAATGTTATTCGCCTCCATCAACACACTTAATCAGAACAATCGATTTAATCATCAATATACGAATTCTTAACCAAATATCCACAACTTATCATACTTACCGAAAGGGTCTTGAAATCCCGAAAAGCTTGATCTAATGCTTAGATCCTTAATCCCTACATTTGATTAATCACCTACTACTTTAATAAAAGCCATTCGGCCATAAATCCAAATCCTAGTAGGATTAGTATACTTAAACTTACCTTGTTGTCGTTTGACTTAAGAATCAAGTCTTGAAATCTCTCTATACTCTTCTTGCATTCGCCAAGCATTGAATCAATTAACTTGGTTAGTTTTCGCTTTTGAATAATTAATGAACACAGATATTTACCAAACATGGCCTTGGCCGAATACTATAGACACTTACCTTGTGGATTTTAAATCCCAAACTCACCGAATAACTAGGGAACACGTGGCCTATGGTGTACCTTCGGAAAAGAACTTCTCCTTCCTTGTAGTCGACACTTAGTAAATCCTGAAAGATCTATTCAAAGTTTCGGCAACAAGATATTAATGGGGTTAGTCCTAGATTTCGCAAATCTTAAGAAAAAGGATGAAACCGAATGAGATCTTACCCTTACTTGAAGAAATCGATTGCACCTTCACTTCAACCTTCGTGAGATTCGGCTATGGCTAGATGATGATCTCACAACTTTCGGCGTTTGGAGGGATTAGAAAGAAAAGAGAAGGAAGAATAAAGATGGAGGATTCGGCTAGATTACAAGGTATTTCGGCTTGGCAAAAATAAAAGAAGAAGAAGATTTGGTGAAGAGAATTCGCAGAGGCTTTCAAAGAACGTATAATAATGCAGAATGGCCTCTCTTTTCCTTTTATAGCCGAAATTATCATCTAAGGAGTCCCTTACTTGGCCATCACTCTTCTATTTTAATAGCTTTATCTCTTTAATTATCACTTAAAATAAAAGATAATTCACCAACTATCCTTACTTAGCCGAAATTATTAAACTCAAAGTCCCTTACTTGGCCATCACTTCTCCCTTATTTTCCTCTTTATCTCTTTAGTCAAATTAAAAGAATTTAATCCAACAATTATCTCTTGAAAATAATGATAAATAAATCCCTTATTTATCCACTATTTATAAAATAATAAAAGCTCCTAATTTATAGCCATGTGCCGTCCACCTCTCTGCTCCTTGTAGCAAAATAAAATTTCTTTTATTTGCTTCCCATGTGACTCGAACTTAGGCCCATTCCTCTTGCATATGGCGCCATTTCCATAGGCCCTAAGTGGCATCTTCGCACCACTTTTCCAAGCCTGCTTGTGTGTCAAATTTCACAAACTTTTTCTTTTAAGGCCACCTTGCCTTAATTTCCCCTTTTAAACCTTAAAACTCGCCATTTCTAGGTCATTTCTAAGTTTCCAAAAATTTTCGATCGGCTCAGAAACTTGACATTTCCTTACATTTCCAAGTTTCCAAAAATGTTCACTTTCCATTTTCCTTACATTTCCTAGTTTCCAAAAATGTTCACCTTCCATTTTTAAACTTAACATTTCCATACATTTCAGTGTTTCCAAAATGTTCATTTCTAACTTATTTTCACTCATTTCCGAGTTTCCAAAAATATTTAAAATTTATTCATAATACTTAAAACATGTCACTTCATACAATTAAACCGAAAAATGCATAGGCCCTATTTTAGGATGTTACAGTTCTACCCTCCTTAAAAATAATTTCGTCCTCGAAATTACTTATTAACAAATAATCGTACCTCTTAACTCACCGCACTACGCTTATGTCATGCGCACTCTGATCTTAATAGAATCATCATACTTCCTAGGCACAATTTTTTAAGTTCACGCCCCTAGAACTCATTTCTAACGTCCGCGAATTATCTGATTAAAAGTTTTATGCATCAAAATTTTGTTCCACTTATTAACGCGAACAATTTTATGAAGTAAAGTATTTAGAAGTAGTTCTTTCGATTACACAAAGGTTCAGTTCAAGTTCACTACTCTAACTCAGGAGTCACATTCACATTCATAAGCGAGAGACACATTCATTTCTCCATGAAGTCACATTCATTCACAACATCATTCACTACACTTTTATGGCCATTCCATCCATTTTCCTACCTGAGGTAATTTCGTCATTTTCCCTACAGGGTATTTTGGTAATAAATCGGGTCAATTCAAAATATTTTTCAAATTAGAGGTATTTCAGAATTTACAAAATCTCTGGGTTATTTTGTTTTCCAAATCGAGAGGTGTTGCAAAAATTTCAGAAATCGAGGTTATTTCTGTAATTTTGGAAGTCGAAGGCCTCAGTAAAATTTCCAAATCGGGGTATCTTGTTATTTGTAAAATGTAAGTTTTTGATATCTTTGTAAAGTAGAAATATTTTAACAAAAGTCGAGGGTATTTTTGAAAATCTTAAAAACTAAGGGTATTTTAGTAATTTACAATACATGGGCATTTTTGTAATTTTGTAAATCAGAGATATTTTGGAAAAAAATTTCACAATAATCTTTTACTACAATTAAAAGGGTAATTTAGGGATTTTAAAACTAGGGTTTTTATCATGGCTAGTCCCTTTCGGGTTTTAATTATCGGGTTTAGCCCGTGAATAAGTCCTCTTGGTTAGGGTGAACCGTAGCTACGCACCAGGTAGGATTCGAGTAAAGAGGAGGTGAGTCGCTAGGACTGCTTAAATACCAAGCTCTTATTGAATCCACTCCTAGACATGCGCACAACAGTTGCCACACCCTAGCTCGGCGACTTACTTCACAGGTTTGTTTAATAGTCCTTAAGTCTTATGCATGTGTTTGAGTGCACTAGTCCTAGGGTTCAATAGTCCTAATATTCTAATCTACGAGCCCAAATAAGCCCATAACAGTTCACATAAACAAGTCACTTCAACAATTAGAAGTACTTACCTGGTGGACTTCGGCCTGAGATACAAAGCCATGCCGAATAACTGAAAAGTTTATGAAAGCCCATACTTTTGAAAAGCCCATCTTTGAAAAAATTATTTTTGGACCCAAAACCCTCAAGGCTGAAGTTTTGAACCGGCTCGATACCAATTTGTAACACCCCAAACCCGGCCCATTCGTTACGAATCGAATTTGAAATGCTAGTGCTTGAAAAACGCTTGAAGACTGATTTCACTTTTGGGAAAAACATTAAAAATTTTGTCATTTGAAAACCATGTCCAATTAAAAATTCTAAATAATATAAGCTTGACAAAATATCCAAATTAAAAGCACTTCCAAATAATAATTTAATGGTCGTCTAGCTTAAACATAATAAAAATGCTCAAATAGAAATACTTAAATACTTTAACTGGGCCTTATTACAACAAATAATTAAACAAAAGTTCTTAGTAATAAATGAATAAAATAAAGAAGATGTCTTCAGATGGGCCACCTCGTATCCACTCCAACCCGGTCCAATCACCACGAATCATCTGCGATGTTTAATAAAAATTGGGTGAGTCATACGCACTCAGTGTGTAATTAGTCCACTGAATTCCACCCACATGTTAACCACATATTAACCCATATATCAGATAACAAATATTATATTCACATGTTAACACATTCTGGGCTTGGCCCATGTTCATATCACATTCATCTAATAGGATAGTTAAGCACATAATTTCCACATACTAGGCTTAGCCCATTTCCACATTAATCCACATATCATATTGGGCTTGGCCCATTTCCACATATGTTCACATACGAAATCATGCAATTATGAAGCCCAACCCAAACCTAGGGTCCATCCGCTACACACCCCTTATCCAAATTTACCACACACCAGGGGATTATCAAATCACCCTCTCCTTTTCACTCCAAAGGCAATCACTGCCGTCCACGTGCAATTAAGCACAATAGTCCACAACGCGACCTCAGTCAGCGTCAATCCACGATGTAGCCGTAGCTAACACCAAAACCACGATGGGACACATAGTCACTCATCAACCACGATATGGCACATAGCCGATATCAACCACGATGAGGCACATAGCCACTCATCAAGCCACGCGAACTAAATCGCAATTAATCCACAACGTGACCTCGGTCCAACGTCAATCCACGATGTAGCTCAAGGCTAACATCAAAAACCACGATGGGACACATAGTCACTCATCAACCACGATATGGCACATAGCCGATATCAACCACGATGAGGCACATAGCCACTCATCAAGCCACGCGAACTAAATCGCAATTAATCCACAACGTGACCTCGATCCAACGCCAATCCACGATGTAGCTCAAGGCTAACATCAAACCACGCGACTCAAGTACACCCGCATCTTCTTTCATATCCCAACCCATGCACATGCCACATAAAATAATGATACAATGTAATGATGCATGAGCATGTTCATCAAGCATATTATCACATATTCATATTAATAATCACATATCATCGTGTTTGGTACTTACCGGATTATCGACATACCCTTGAGGGTATCCTTATCACAATTTCCACTCGCACTAGTTAGCACATTCATAATACATACACGGTTCACATACATATCATATACCCGGAAAACGGTGGGTTAATCACACACCGATCACTTGGAGAACTATGCTTTCGATCATCGATGCTATCACTAGGCGATACTACGGCTATTTGCCTACTTTCTTGTTCCCGACGCTGGTCCACACCCCTGGCCAATCCCTAACTCGCCGAGACAGATCTCTTCTTAAACTTCGGGATAGGACCTTCCCTTTCCCTTCTTGAATGGTATTTGCCTCCATCAACACACTTAATCGTAACAATCGATTTAATCATCAATATACGAATTCTTAACCAAATATCCACAACTTATCATACTTACCGAAAGGGTCTTGAAATCCGAAAAGCTTGATCTAATGCTTAGATCCTTAATCCCTACATTTGATTAATCACCTACTACTTTAATAAAAAGCCATTCGGCCATAAATCCAAATCCTAGTAGGATTAGTATACTTAAACTTACCTTGTTGCCGTTTGACTTAAGAATCAAGTCTTGAAATCTCTCTATACTCTTCTTGCATTCGGCCAAGCATTGAATCAATTAACTTGGTTAGTTTTTGGCTTTTGAATAATTAATGAACACATATATTTACCAAACATGGCCTTGGCCGAATACTATAGACACTTACCTTGTGGATTTTAAATCCCAAACTCACCGAATAACTAGGGAACACGTGGCCTATGGTGTACCTTCGGAAAAGAACTTCTCCTTCCTTGTAGTCGACACTTAGTAAATCCCAAAAGATCTCTTCAAAGTTTCGCAACAAGATATTAATGGGGTTAGTCTTAGATTTTGACCAATCTTAAGAAAAAGGATGAAACCGAATGAGATCTTACCCTTACTTGAAGAAATCGATTGCACCTTCACTTCAACCTTCAGAGATCTTCGGCTATGGCTAGATGATGATCTCACAACTTTCAGTAGCTTGGAGGGATTAGAAAGAAAAGAGAAGGAAGAATAAAGATGGAGGATTCTGCTAGATCACAAGGTATTTCGGCTTGGCAAAATAAAAGAAGAAGAAGATTTGGTGAAGAGAATTCGGAGAGAGGCTTCAAAGAACAGATAATAATGCAGAATGGCCTCTCTTTTCCTTTTATAGCCGAAATTATCATCTAAGGAGTCCCTTACTTTGGCCATCACTCTTCTATTTTAATAGCTTTATCTCTTTAATTATCACTTAAAATAAAATATAATTCAGCAACTATCCTTACTTAGCCGAAATTATTAAACTCAAAGTCCCTTACTTGGCCATCACTTCTCCCTTATTTTCCTCTTTATCTCTTTATTCAAATTAAAAGAATTTAATCCAACAATTATCTCTTGAAAATAATGATAAATAAATCCCTTATTTATCCACTATTTATAAAATAATAAAAGCTCCTAATTTATAGCCATGTGCCGTCCACCTCTCTGCTCCTTGTAGCAAAATAAAATTTCTTTTATTTGCTTCCCATGTGACTCGAACTTAGGCCCATTCCTCTTGCATATGGCGCCATTTCCATAGGCCCTAAGTGGCATCTTCGACCACTTTTCCAAGCCCTGTTTGTGTGTCAAATTTCACAAACTTTTTCTTTTAAGGCCACCTTGCCTTAATTTCCCCTTTTAAACCTTAAAACTCGCCATTTCTAGGTCATTTCTAAGTTTCCAAAAATTTTCGATCGGCTCTGTAAACTTGACATTTCCTTACATTTCCAAGTTTCCAAAAATGTTCACTTTCCATTTTCCTTACATTTCCTAGTTTCCAAAAATGTTCACCTTCCATTTTTAAACTTAACATTTCCATACATTTTCAGGTTTCCAAAAATGTTCATTTCTAACTTATTTTCACTCATTTCCGGGTTTCCAAAAATATTTAAAATTTATTCATAACACTTAAAACATGTCACTTCATACAATTAAACCGAAAATGCATAGGCCCTATTTTAGGATGTTACAAAAGAAATTGGAAAAGAGACATAAAATGATCAAAAGAGAAAAATACCTCTCATGCACAAAACTTGCAAAAAGGTATGGAAAATTCGGCTCCCCTCTCTCCCTAACAAAACCATGTATTCATCTTTACCAAAAAGATGAGTGTTCACCAAAATTCTATCCTAGGCAACTCCTAATATTTGGTCAACATGTCCCCCTCCCTTATCCCTTTCTTTGATTTCCTACCTTCTTTTTCCCTTATCTTCCTCCTTACCATATTCCTTAGTCATCTTTTCAAAATTCAAAAGTCTTCCTTACCATATTAAAGCCATGACCGACACATTGAAAATGAAGCACAAAAATTAATCAAAATGCAATAGATGGGATTCGAACCCTCAAACCATTAGTACACTCCACACGCCACTTTCCACCTTTACCAATAGACTCCTTGTGCTAGCAAAATGCACACTTATTTCCTTAAGTCTTGATGCCACTTACCTTCTCTCCTTTAAGTGCTTAAACACAAAATTTACCTATAGCCTAACTTGAACCCGGAACTTCCTAGAAACCTCGTAACTTTCCAAAATCACCCTCCTAATAAGTCCAACTTGAAATAATGCCGTTCTCTTGTTCTCAAAAATTTTAAACACTCCTACTCCCCAAGGCCCATTGGGCCCAATTTTACTAGGCCCAAATTCGGGTCTTTACAATTCTACCCTCCTTAAAGAAATTTCGTCCTCGAAATTTCTGACCAACTACTAAACGCACCGCTCAAATCACACCACTATTCTTTCATTTGCACACTCACTGATCTTAATAACACTAATGTACTTTCAACATAATCTTGAATCCTCTTTCACACAACCAAACATCTAACCACGAAAGCAGCGATTATCTACCTCTTATACCTAAAATTTTCTACATTCAATCATCACGTCCAACCAAAACATACCTGACTTGATGGTGATGAAATAATCCCGAGCCTTATGCTCCTTAGACCCGCATCTCAAGCATACTCCTGACCTCCTCCAGCTTTCTCCCGGATGACGCCTTTTGCAATAATCGCAAGTCGGAAAGTTTGGACATGTCTTAACACGCTTTACAGAACGAGACTGCGACCCAAAAGAACCGCGATCTCTTTTCTTCTTACAGACCACGCACCCAACTCGAAGTGCTTCTCTGATTCCTTTAACCTCCTTCAAAACCTCCTTAACTATCTGAGTCAGCTCATCAACCCCAGCTCGATCATGAGATTCCGTCTCAGCCACTGGCGATGCCAACGCCTCCCTATCGAGCACATGCCTCAGTACCAATGATCCAGCCCTAGCACCTCAGCCTCTATCACGGTCGCGTCTACCACGTCCACGTCTTCTAGCGCTCATGTTCACTAATTCGATTTAATCTGATTAATAGTCTTATGAATCAATATACTATTTCAGTGTTTATTAAACAATATTTTATGGAGTATAGTAAGTAAAGTTGTTTTCGTAGTACGTATCCTATAGTTTCAATCTCTATAGTTTCAGCCCCTAAAACTAAAAGTTCTAGAGTATTTCTACAGTCACAGCACAATATTCATAAATGAAAACATAAACTTACTTGACTTGGTGCCGGATGCCCGTGGTGCCATACTTCCCTTAAAACATGCATTTATAAATCGAATTTCAAGTAGTTTCGAAAACATTTTTGAACCCAAACCACAACCGAGTTTTGCAACCGGGCTCTGCTACCATAAAATGTAACACCCCAAACCCGGCCCATGCATTAAGACCGGATCTGACATGTCACATGAGAAAAACATGTTAAATCCTTTTGAGAAAACGAGTTGATTTGAAATATTTGATAAAGTACTATTAACCTCGAAGGTTGTTTGATAAATCAATAATTTGAACTAGAAATCTTTATAAATCGTGACTTTTCAAAATATCGTTGATATTTCGAGAAAAACTTTTCGAGTTAAAATATTTGTAAAAGTTTGTTATGAAATCCATTTGTTAATCTATTTTGGAAAACCTTTATTTAAGTTTTTAGAAAAATACCCATTTAAAATCATTCAAGCAAAATAGTAAGTAATGACAAACATAAAGCAAAAATAAAATATTCCGAGAGGCCTTATTACAACATAAAAACCCAAAATAGTAAGAGTAGTAAAATAAGCGAAAATAGAAATCTAAAGTTCAATAACACCATTACTGAAGTATGGCCTCCATCGAGCCATCCATTGCCCAAATCCACATCACTGAGCATTACCTACAAGGGTTAAGAAAAAGGGGGAGTGAGTTACAAGAACTCAGTGTGAAATCCCTTATCGTCATCCACTGGGCCTGAACCCATATAGCAATATCATGGGCCTAAGCCCTTTTACATAACAATTTTAAAATGAAGCAAATGTATGAATGTATGCAACCCAACCCATCCTAGATATCCATCCGCTATACACCACCCGTACCATCCCATCACACCTCTGGGGATCAAGTCAACCCACCTCGCCAAACACACCAATCGCAGGCAAGTCACCATTTAATTCGCAGGCAAGATGCCATTTAATTCCCAGGCAAGATGCCATTTAATAATATTTGTGGCTGAGCCACCAGAGTCATAATTATGCGTGGCATAGCCACTATACAGATTGTGGCAGAGCCACCAGAATATCATATTCGGTAATATACTCGGCACACAGCCTTGGTAAAAGAATGATCGACACAGAGTCGTTAATTCATATGTTAGGCACATAGCCTCGGGTAAACACGTTTAGCACAAAGCCATAATCACAATCACACAAAGCCATATTTAGGTTGGCACATAGCCATTATCAGAATTTGTGGCAGAGCCACCAGAATCAGAATGGAACATAATAATAAACATTTTTGTGGCAAAGCCACCGGGCTACACTTCTCTTCAACATTTTTCCCATCCCATGCAAATTATGTAAATGCAACATACATAATAAAGCATACATAATAAAGCATAATATCCAAAAATATAAACAACAATCATTGATTTAGATATTTATAATGGTAAATCGTCCAATTATAGAACTTTGTAAATCGGTCCACTAAAGCATTCTAGCAATTCGGCCCATAGGAGCATTTTAGTAAATCGGCCCGTAAGGGCATTTTCGTACTTCGGCCCATAAGGGCATTTTCATAATTCGGTAATTTTACCGACTAAGGGTAATTCAGTAATCTCGCAACCCAGGGGTATTTCGGTAATTTACCCTCCAAGGGTATTTTGGTAATTTCGCAACCCAGACTTAACTACTAATGTGGGGCATAAAAATTGAAACTGTCCATCTGCATCATATTGACTAAACTGACTATAACTCGAGCTAGGAAACTCAAAATTTAGATACGTAAATTTTCCTTGAAAATAGACTCATATATCTTCTTACTACAATTTTTCCAAAATTTTTAGCTTAGCCATTTAGTACAGTTTATTCATTAAATATTCCCTTGTTTCACTGACCAACGGTTCTGACCTCTCTTACCTTAAATTCAAATATCTCACTGTACGGTTTTCATATGTTGCTCCCACTTGTTTCTATTGAAAATAGGCTCACTAAGTAATCTATAAATATAACTTATAACTCATAATTCACTTTGTACAATTTTAAACGATTCTTCCAAGATAGAATAGGGAACCACAAAGTCAATCAGAACCAGTCTCACTAAAATTTAAAATATCACAGAATATAAAATTCCTCTTCCTCCTCTGTTTCTTTCATATGAAAATAGACACAGTAAGATTTATTTCTATATCTTATTCACTTTCTAATTCCCTTTCTCCTATTTTTCGTGATTTTTCAAAATCACATCACCGCTGCTGGCCAAACTGTTTCATTGCAAAATATGGTTACCACTACGAATATACGCACGCCCGAGTGGTCACGGATGCCTATTTTCAGTTTTCTTCGGTATTTTGACCGAATCACAGAACATTTCATGCAAAAATTCAGAGAGGTGTGAGATTACACACCGTTTCAAAAATGTATTCGGAAGGGTACGGGATTGCACACCTGATTTGTATTTCCTAAAGAACCACTCTTCGTTGCCCCCTAAAAATAAAATCGATCAAAAGTTAGCCTCGATTTCTTAAAGGTTCCAAAAGCCCAAAAGTACTAACTCACAAGAGTCACTTACCACAATCGTGATCCTTCCCTACTAGGTTCTAAAATCCGGCCTTGCACTTTGGCTATTGCAATGAATTCCTAAAGTAAATAAGTGATGTACCAAAGGGGTTAGCCTTCATCCAATATTCGGCCCTTCCACAAGAGCAGGAAGTTGAAATCATCACCACAAAATAGAATCACATGAGCGGCGCGAAACATAGAAATAAAGAGTAACATCTTACCACCAATATTCGACCTAATCACCCACTTCCCAATCAACTTCAGAAACCAAGGCTAAGAGAATGATAAGTAGCAGCAAAGGATGGCTTGATTCGGCCCTTAATAATAACGAGGATGAGCCGAAAGGGATAACAAGGTTCGGCACTAGCAAAGAAGATAACGAAATCTAGGTTCGGCTATTGGAGAAAAAGAACAAGGATGTTTCGGCCACTAAGTAAAAACGATTAAAGAAATGAGAGAGAGGTTGGAGAAATAGTGAGGAAGGAAAAGAAGAGATGGACAAGAGAGTGTCAAAGTTTTGGCCAAAATAAGAGAAAAGAAATTGGAAAAGAGACATAAAATGATCAAAAGAGAAAAATACCTCTCATGCACAAAACTTGCAAAAAGGTATGGAAAATTCGGCTCCCCTCTCGCCCTAACAAAACCGTGTATTCATCTTTACCAAAAAGATGAGTGTTCACCAAAATTCTATCCTAGGCAACTCCTAATATTTGGCCAACATGCCCCCCTCCCTTATCCCTTTCTTTGATTTTCTACCTTCTTTTTCCCTTATCTTCCTCCTTACCATATTCCTTAGTCATCTTTCCAAAATTAAAAAGTCTTCCTTACCATATTAAAGCCATGACCGACACATTGAAAATGAAGCACAAAAATTAACCAAAATGCAATAGATGGGATTCGAACCCTCAGACCATTAGTACACTCCACACGCCACTTTCCACCTTTACCAATAGACTCCTTGTGCTAGCAAAATGCACACTTATTTCCTTAAGTCTTGATGCCACTTACCTTCTCTCCTTTAAGTGCTTAAACACAAAATTTACCTATAGCCTAACTTGAACCCGAAACTTCCTAGAAATCTCGTAACTTTCCAAAATCACCCTCCTAATAAGTCCAACTTGAAATAATGCCGTTCTCTTATTCTCAAAAATTTTAAACACTCCTACTCCCCAAGGCCCATTGGGCCCAATTCTACTAGGCCCAAATTCGGGTCGTTACAGTCGCCACCAATCCTTTTTCGAGGTGTGGTCGGGTCACCTTGAAATTGATCACTTTAATAAAAAACATTTTGATTTATTAAAACAATTATTTTGGTCTACGAAATTCAAGAAAATGGGTTTGGGAGTCGGTTACGTACGAGGAAGGATTAGCAGCCTCGTAACGCCCAGAAATTGGTACCTAATTGATTAATTAATGTCCTTATGTCGAGAATTTGAAAAAGATTTGGGAACATGATTTCTTTAAAAAATTGAATAATTTGAGTTAAAATTGGAGATTCCTTTGTTCCGAAAGCATACAAACATCACATCTAGCACGTTAGGACATGATGTTTTAAACCCTCGTAACCAAAATCATCTCATGATTTACAAAATTCATTAAAAGGATATTTAGTTATTTGGACTGTAATATCCCGGGAATTGTGGCCTATGCATTTTGTTTAATTATATGGAATAGCATGTCTATGTGAACGGTGAATGTGTTCTATGAATTTTGTGAATTTTGTGAACCTTAGTGTGTAAAGAAATGCCTTAGAAATATTAAGTTTTAAAGTTTAAAAAGGGGAACTAAGGCAAGGTGGTCTTAAGAAAATTTATAGAGGAAATGTGACATGAAATTGGGCTTGGAAAAGTGGCTTGGAGGTGCCACTTAGGGCTCTGAAAATGACGCCATATGCTGGGGGGGAGAGCTTGTGTTCGAGTCGCATGGGAAGCAAAATTTTAAGGTTCATTTTTGCTTAGTGGCGTCAAAGGGAGGGGAGTAGTGGATGGCATAAGGCTAAGTTTTAGGAGTTTTTATCCTTTTAATTTCAAGAGGTAAATGGTAGATTATTCTTTAATTTTAAATAAGGTGATAAGGAGGAAAATGTGGGCTATGATAAGGGAGAAGTGGTGACCAAGTAATGGACTCTAAAGCTTAGTAATTTATGCTAAGCTAGTAAAGGGGATAGCCAAATATCATTCTATACTTTTGCCTCTCTCTCAAACACTCTTTTCTCTCCAAGCCATCATCTTCTTCTTCCTTTTCTTTTCATCTGTTTCTAGCCAAAATTTCCTTCCCCTATTTTCATCATTGCCGAATCCTCTAGCCATATTTTCTCTTCTCTTCCACTTTTGTCAAAAGCCGAAAAACTCAAGCCTTTCTCTTTTCAATTTTTGTTGAAGCCAGAACTAAATACTTGTTAGACTCTAGCCGTTTGTCCATTGAATCCCAAAACCGAATATTCGTGGTGTCGGACAAAGGGTGCGACGATTTCTTCAAGTAAGGGTAAGATCAAAATTCGGTTTCCATTCTTTTCCTTTAGACTTGTCGAAATCAAGGTATTAATCCTATTAGTGATCTTAGGCCGAAACTTGAAGGGTTCTCCGATTTCGCCATTGTCGACTTCTAGGAAGGATACTTGGGATCTCGGAGATCTAAGGTAAGCCACAAGTATTCGGCCAAGGGCCATTGATTAGTATTCAAATGTTAGAAGTTGATCTAACATGTGTCAAGGTGATTTCGAAGCCAGATACCAAGGGTTAATAGCAATTTTGGGATTTCAAAACACAAGGTAAAGTACAAAGGTACATTCGGCCATGGCCCTATTCAATGATTAGATCTATTCTTTATTTTATTCAAAAGCCGAAACTAACTAGTTAAAGGATTCAGTGTCTAGCCGAGTTCAATGAGAGTCATCACGAAGTTTTCGGGATTTGTGTAGTAACAAATCGCAAAGAAGGTAAGGTTTTGGTTGTAATAATCCTTCGATCTGATTGAATAGCCGAATAGGCTTTTGCTAAAATACAAGTGTTGGTGGATATAGGAATTAAAGATCTAAAGCGATAGATCGGGTTTGGGATTTCATGAAACTCGATAAGTATATCAGTGTGTACTCCACACTAAATCTTAGTAGATTACGGCTTTAAGTTAATGTATGTGTTATAATAGTATGAATGTGGCGAAAAGGTACCATGTTATGGTACAAAGTACTCAGTGCGTAACTTTAACTCTATGTTAATAAAATATATGCAATTTGGAATATGGCACATATGTGACTATTGATAAGAATGTGAAATAAGCTACAAGGGATGATTTTGTATGTGTTGTAATGTGCATGGGCATAAGGGTGATATTGAAAGGGGAAGTGATTGGTGGTTTTATACCCCAAAATATGAATGTGGTGACTTCGGTCACAATATATAAATGTGGTGACTTGGTCACATAATTTGAATGTGGTGACTTATGTCACAAAATATATTATGTGGTGGCTCTGCCACGAATTTATAAGGCGATGAGCACGTCGATCGCAAATGATCGCCGATGATGTGTGAGATGGAGGGTTGACTTAGTAGTCCCCACGGTGTGACGGTTGGTACGGGGTGATGTGTAGTGGATGGCATCTAGGTTTGGGTTCGGGAAAGCATCATTATTTGTAAATTGTAATATGTATATGCCAAAATCATTAGGGCTTAGTGTGGTTGCTATACACTGAGTCTGTTTGACTCACCCCGTGATGGGAATATTTTTCAAGTGACGCTCAGTGATGGACCGGGTCGGCAGGAGCTTGGTGGTGGCCATGCTCAGTTCGAGACTTTATTTTGGACTTGTTTCATTTTAAGTATTTTGGATTTAATTTGGGTAAATTTTGATGTAATAAGGCCGTTAATATGAACTGTTTTATGCATGCTTTTTATTGGATTTTATTACTATACGATTGTAATATCCCGGGTTAAGGGCTATTTTGTTGTTGCATGTTATTGCATGTGTTTAGTGTGCTGTGTTGCTATTTCGGTGTTTTAGGGGCTTAATTGTGGGATAGGAGTGTGCCTGGGTAGGTAGGAAAATTTTGGTTTTTGGGTGCTAGGTGAAGGGAGCTGAGGAAGCTGGGGTTTAAGAAAATAATTTGTTGTTTTGTTGCACAAGTAAGGAGCTAGCTTAGTGGCAAAGCATGCGCTACATGGGGGAGCTTGGTGTGGCGTCATCTACATGGAGTGGAGGTCTAGTGTTCGAGCTGCGAATTCCTCATTTTGGCTACATTTTGGGACGGCATGGAGGAGAGGTAGAAGGGTAGTGAAATTCTACCTTGGACCAAGTCATACTTTTCAAATGAAAGGTGGAGAGCATTTGTAGGAGGGTGACTTGGTCATGCATGTTTGAATGAGTGGTTGGGAGTCTTTGGAGGGTTGTGGCCGAATTTCTTGGAGAGGTATGGGGAAGGGGGACGGCTTGGTAGTGTGTTGTGGAGGGAGTGCCGAATTCCACTTTAGCATTTTGGTTGGTTTCGGTCAAAGGTGGTAAGCCAGAATTCTTTTTCTTTTTGTCAATTTCCTAAACCGAATTTCAAGTAAAACTCTCCCACTTTTGTTTCTTGAAACCGAAATCCCAAGCAACTCTATTGCCGAATTTTGTAGGTGGTTTTCTACATCTTGTGTTGGCTAGCCGAATGCCCCTCCCCACTCTTCTTCTTTCTTTCATTTTGAGTTAAGCCTAAATCATCTTACCTTGTTCTTCTAATTTTCGTTTTTTCCCTTTTCCATACCATTTAGCCAAACCCATCCTTCAAAACTCTCTTCTCATTTCTTCTTTTGGCAAACCAAACTACTTTCATTCCATCCATTTCTCCCTTTCTCAATTGCCATTGCGAAACTACTTTTTCTCACACTTCTTTTCTTTCTCTTCCACTCAAGCCGAACACTAGAGGTGATAAACACTTAAAGCCGCTTTCTTTCTTCTTTCTTTGGAAGCCTTGACCGAATCTATCCCCTCTTCTAGTGGTGTTTACGTTGGCCGATTAAGGGTTGGTGATTGAGGTAAGTGCTAGCCGAATATTTTCTTTCTTTTCTCACTCAGTACTCTATCAATTTGGGTTTTGTTAAGAGTTGTATATGACAACTATTGATGAGTGTTATCTCTTATGTGGGAACCGATTGCATCATAGGACAAAGGGGACTTGAAGCGATCAAGTGGAACTTTCTACCTTTGCTTAACCATTTGATAGGTGGTGGTAAGAAGATTATCTGTTAGTCTATTCTTTTGGATTTCAATAAGATAAGGCTTCAAGTGTTTTAACTGTTCTCTTTTTAGGGGTGGCCGATTGTTAAAGGAGAACCATCGCTTGGTTCAAGATTTGGTAGGAAATCAAATCTAATATAAAGGTAAGGGTTCGATATTAACCCCTTTGGTTAATTGATGTTGGCCGAATGTTAGGGATGCCTAAACCTTATGTTTGGCCGATTGTAGGAGCTAGTACTCGAGGGATTTAGATCGTTTCGTTGGGATTTTAGACTCGTATTACTGTGTGTGTAAACTAACACACTTCGTTTAGTAATATGATTGATAACCCGTGTGATAATTAATGAAACAGTTGATGATTGATATGATACCCTAATGGGTATGATCTTGGACTCGGGTAAGTCAAGATATTATTATTGTTATGAGTTTACTAATGATCTATATGATACCATGGCTATGGATATATGTGACATGGGATATGAGGTTAGGCATATTAGCATGATATGCATGATTTGTATGATATGCATGATTACATGAGCATGGTATGTTGATGGGTGATATGAGTGGAGGGAGCGGTGATATTTTGTCTTTGAGCACCGGTGTTTTGGTAACACACTTTGTGACTTTGGGTCACGGAGGTTTGGCACCTCCGAGGTTTGGCACCTCATTGCGACTGCGTCCCGTGGTTAACACCACCATGGGTTGGCCCCACATGAGATATGGGATCGTCTCGCTAGTGATTGGGTATCACACGATGGGTTGGCCCCATCATTGGATTTGTGACTTCGGTCACCGGTGCTTTGGTAGCACAAACGTGTCTTTGGGACACCAAAGGGTTTGGCACCACATTGATGGATATTGTGTCTTTGGGACACCAAAGTGTTTTGGTAACACATTGTGACTATATGTCACTGGTGGTTTGGCACCACCAAAGTGGTTTGGTACCACACGGGTAGAAAAGGCGTACTGGATGGTTAGGATCGGGTTGCATTAATTATGTTGCTATGTATGATGTGTGTTAGCATGTTGTGTTATCGGGAGCGGGATTTATACACTGAGTCATTCGACTCACCCTCTCCTTTGATATTTCAGGTGACTCGTAGACGCGGACAAGGAGCCGGGATGGACTCGGGGTGCACATGCCATGCTTTAATAAAAGTTTTGCTCAGACTATTAAATTTGGGTACTTTAACTTATTTACTTTTAGTTGGGTTTTAGTTTGGATTTGTAAAAGGCCTTTGATTTATGTTTTATGATGGTTATGGTTTAATTAGATTCTTAACCTGCTTAACAAATAACTTGGTATGAAATTTTACTAAAAATTTGGAAGGATAATGTTTTCAAGACTATAACGCAATGTGTTTTAAACTATACCATCGGGTATCTCACTATGTTTTGTTATAAAGTAAACTCAAATGATTTTCAAATCAAACTCGATTTTCTACTAAGTCAAAAAAGTTGTAAAATAGCACTAAGAAACTATTGGAATTACTAAATGAAACCAACTCGTTTCTAACTATATACTTTGGATAAGTTTTCAAAATCTAATCAAACAAGCCTACTCCAATTTTCCTCAAATTCCCTATGTTTTCACCCCGCTTTTAAACGAAAAATCTGATCACTCAAAAACGTTTTTCCCCGTAACATACCAGATTCGGACGTGGTGTCCTGTTCGAGTTTGGGGTGTTACAATTGTGGTATCAGAGCCAAGTTCAAAGGTTTCTACTGCGGGCTGAGGCCCAAAAAGTTTTTAAGAGTTTATTTTAAGTGTTTGTATGGTTTGAAAGGCATGGCACCGAGTCTCCCAGCACCAGGCCGCCTGTAAGTACCCTTACTATTGCTTGTGAATTGATTGGATGTGATATGATTTGATGAATAGCAATAGTATACTACTTTAGAGATTGAAACTGATAGGATTCTGTGAACTCGCGAGAACAAATCTCCTTAAATATTCATAAGATTTGCCTTAAAATGGTGGAATATATGCTGATGCATAAAACTCTTAAATCAGATACGTAGAAAGATTAGTCATGAGCACTCGAGGCGGACGTGGTCGTAATACTCGTGGTAGAGGTAGGGGTAGGATGACGCTTTTAACCCCTTAGGATCCAGTCGAGGGTCGAAAAATGAGATACTGGTTCCATGCCACCACCGGAGGTGGTGAGTTCCAAGATCGACCGGGACGATGCAGGTGTCACAGGCGATCTTCGCGAGTGTTGGAAAGGGTAGCCGTGTAGGTGGTGGTGCGGGAGCTAGGAAATCAGCGTACTGGCGACTTCGGGCAAATGGGGCCGAATTCTTTCGAGGTGTATCTGGTGTCGCTCCCAAAGATCGCTGAGTATTGGCCGGAGGCAACCGAGCGGATCATGGATGATCTCGACTTGACTTGCTGAAGAGAAGTCAAGGGCATCGTGACGCTTCTCGGGATGAGTCATATCGGTGGTGGCTCACGGTTCGAGACGATTAATGGCGGCAGAGGATCTCGACATGGGATTATTTCAGGTCGCATATCAAAAGAAATACATCGGAGCTAGTTATATTGACTCCAATGGAAGGCATTTACGAGGCTTGTTCGGGGAGTAAATCTGCTTTCGAGTACGCAGGTGAGTTCCCGGTTCGAGTAGGTATGCCGAGGGCATTGTGGCCACCGAGCATGAGAGGTGTGTTCGTTTTGAGGATGGTCTCAGAGGACGAATTGAGATCGGCCGATTGCTCCTCGCCAGAGCACGAGTTCTGTGTCTTAGTTGAGAAGGCTAAGGTAGCCGAGGGTGTTAAGGAGTCGGTGAGACAGGGCATGGACGTAAATAGGCATAAGAGGAGCTTTGGGTCTTACGGATCGTCGGGTAATCCGCGAGAAAGAGAGCTAGACCGAGTGGGCCGAATCGATCCGCTAGGTTTGTTGTCGCTAGGCGGGGGACCGCCGCAGCAATCGAGTGTGGGAAATCTCATTGGGGTGGTTGCTTTGACCGTGGAAAAGGGTTGCTTTGAGTGTGGTTCTCTCGAGCACCGTGAGAGGGACCGTCCGCGTAGGTTGGCCAGATTTAGTCCGAGAGTCGTGGCCGTAATCGCTTCGTAGGTAATGACCGCCACCGTAGGGGCCGTGGTAATGGCCGAGGTGGTAATGGATCTGCCTCGGGCCGTGGAGCACCGGCGCAGGTGCGGTAGTTCGATGCCGCATACCGGATTAGTGTATCTTTGCGAGGCGCCGAGGAGGGCGGCCGACCGGACGTCATAACCGTGACGTTTTTGATTTTTGGTTCTCCTTATACCGCTTTGATTGATGTGGGTTCAACGCACTCTTATGTTGCCGTGAGTATAGTAGAGACCATGGATTTAGACTCGAGATATCTTCTAGGCGGATGACTGTGATTAGCCCTCTAGGTCACTCTGTAGTAGTAGATAAACCGCTTTTAGAGGTACCACTAGAACTCCAAGGGGTAGTGTTTCTTTGCTGATCTGATGGAACCGCCGTTTGGGGGGTTCGATCGATTCTTGGGATGGACCGGTTGGTCAAGTGCCGTGCGAGGTTGGATTGCGCGCCAAGCGCATGGTTCTTAAGACGGTTGGGGGTGATGAGGTGGCTATGATAGGTAATAGGAGGGATTACTTATCAAATGTGGTATCCTGCTCTGAAAGCGGAGAAGATGGTCGGAAGAGTGTGAAGCATATGTAGTTCATGTGTATGCCTTGGAGGCTAAAGAGTCCTTGTGGAGAAGGTTCGTCTTTGTTAAGGAATTTGCCGATGTGTTTCTGAGGAGCTTCCGGTTTGCCGCCGATCGCGAGGTAGAGTTCGGGATAGATCTATTACCGGAATCGCGCCAGTGTCTATTGCTCGTGATATAGGATGGCGCCAAAGGAATTGGTGGAGCTTAAGGCTCGGATCCGAGAGTTATTGGATCGAGGTTTTATTAGGCCTAGTGTTTCGCCGTGGTGCGCCTGTACTCTTTGTCAAGAAGAAAGATGGCACGATGCGGATGTGTATAGACTACCGCCACTTGAATAAGTGACGATTAAAAACAAGTATCCGTTCCACGGATAGATGACTTGTTTGATCACCGGGAAAGTGCTTTGCGGTATTTTCAAAGATCGACTTGAGGTCCGGGTATCACCGCTTAAGAGTTAAGGAGGTCGATATCCATAAAACAAATAAGCGTTGGACTCGGTATGGGCACTACGAATTTCTAGTAATGCCGTTCGAGTTGACTAACGCCCGGCGGCGTTTATGGATATGATGAATGAATAGGTTTCAACGATGATCCGGATCGGTTCGTCGTGGTTTTCATAGACGACATCTTGGTGTACTCAAGGACGGAGGAAGAGCATGATAAGCATTTGCGAGTGGTGTTGCGATTTTGAGGAAAAGCGACTCTATGCTAAGTTCGGTAAGTGTGAGTCCCGGCTTAGGAAGTGACTTTCTTGGGTCATGTAGTGTCGGTGAGGGATTCGAGTAGATCCTCGTAAGATTGAGGCGCTTTTGGATTGGAAGCCGCCTAAGTCGCTGGTGAGATTCGAGTTTTTGGTTTGGCCTGATACTCACCGGAAGGTTTGTTGAGGGTTTTTCGTTGATAGCGCAACCGATGACCAAGTTGTTTGAGGAAAGAAGTTCCGTTTGTATGGACTCGAGAAACAAAGAGAAAGCTTCGATAAGTTAAAGAAGATTTTGACCGAGGCTCCGCTTTGATACAACTGAGGTAGTAAGGAATTTACAGATGTATTGTGACGCATCACATACGGGTTTGGGGTTGTGTCTTGATGCAAGAAGGTAAGGTTGTGGCTTACGCTTCTCGGCACCGAGGTCACATGAGGTCAACTATCCGACGCACGATTTGGAGCTAGCGGTGTAGTCTTCGCCTTAAAGATTTAGAGGCACTACTTGTACGGAGAGAGATCGATAGTCTACACCACCATAAGAGTCCAAGTATCTCCCGACTGGAAGGATTTGAATTTGAGGCAGCCGATGATGGGTTGAGTTCTTTGAAAGATTATGACTGCTCGATTGAGTATCATCCGGGCAAGGCTAACGTGGTGGCCGACGCGCGTTGAGCCGTAAGGTCGCTTTCGGACTTAAGAGCATTGTTTGCCCACTTGAGTTTGTATGACGACGGGAGTATTCTCGCGAATCGCGAGTTAAGCCTACTTGGGTTGAGCGGATCGAGAGAAACAGTTAGAGGATGAGGTTCCGAGGGCGCGAAGGTTGCAAGTGCGTAATGGTGGTTTGGAGGGTTCTGACTTGTCTAGTGATGAGGTGTTGTGTTTTCGTGGTAAGGCTTGTATGCCTAAAGATGTTGAGTAGAGGCAGAAGATTCTTCAGACGCCTTTACATGCGCATGATCCTTATGCTATGCATCCTAGAGGTAGCAAGATGTATAGGGATCTTAGAGAGCGCTTTTGGTGACTGGCTTGAAGAAAGAGGTGACAGAGTTTGTTGGGAAGTGTCGACTTGTCGCGGTCAAGGTCGAACATCGCTTGCCGTCGGGTTTGCTTCACTGTGAAGATTCCTCGATGGAAGTGGGAAAGGATAACCATGGATTTCGTCGATGGTTACCGCTTATGCCAAGCAAGAAGGATTCGGTTTGGGTAGTGGTGGATCGTCGACTAAATCACCACTTTATTCCGGTGTGAGGGTTGACTACTCACTTGTGTCGCGGGCCGTATGTGTCGAGAGATAGTAAGGTTGCATGGTGTGCGCTTTGGTAATCTCGGATAGGGATCCCGATTTACGTCAAGGTTTTGGAAAGCGTTGCATCGAGCTTTGGGTACAGCGTTTGGATTTCAAAGACGGCTTTTCACCCGCAATCGACGGTCAATCGAAAAGGGTTATTCGGATCTTAGAGGATATCTTTGAGAGGTTGTGTCCTGGATTTCGTGGGTAGTTGGGAGGAGTTTTTGCCATTAGTTTACCTACAACAACAGCTACTGCGAGCATCAAGATGGCACCATATGAGGCATTGTATGGTAGGAAGTGTCGCTCACCTACGTGTTGGACGGAGTTAGGTGAACGCCAGCTTGTTGGGACCCGAGTTGGTTCTTCGGTGACGTAAGGTAAGGTTAAGTTGATTCGTGCTCGATTAAAGGAAGCGTCGGACCGGTAGAAGTCTTATGCCGATCTTAAGCGAAGAGATATAGAGTTTGTTTGTAGGGGATCGAGTTTTCCCGAAGGTCTCGCCTTGGAAGAAGGTGTTGAGGTTCTGAAGGAAAGGCAAGCTAAGTCCGAGGTTTATTGGGCCGTATAAGGTTTTGAGGCGAGTTGGACCAGCATGGCGTATCGCCTTGAGTTGCCAAGCAGAGCTTAATCGATTCACGACGTTTTTCACGCTTCGATGCTTCGGAGGTATCGCTCGGATCCGTCACATGTGGTAGCAAAGTGGAAGAGATCGAGGTGAATCCGCACTTGTCTATGGAGGAGGAACTGTGTGCGCATTCTTGATCGGGATGTGAAGGTTCTGCGTAGAAAGTCTGTGCCTTTGGTTAAGGTACTTTAGCGGAATCATGGCGTAGAAGAAGCTACGTGGGAACCCGAGGATATGATGAGACAAAGAATACCCGCAACTCTTTTGACCAGGTAATTTCGAGGCCGAAATTATTTTTAAGGGGGGTAGAACTGTAATATCCCGGGTTAAGGGCTATTTTGTTGTTGCATGTTATTGCATGTGTTTAGTGTGCTATGTTGCTATTTCGGTGTTTTAGGGGCTTAATTGTGGGCTAGGAGTGTGCCTGGATAGGTAGGAAAATTTTGGTTTTTGGGTGCTAGGTGAAGGGAGCTGAGGAAGCTGGGGTTTAAGAAAATAATTTGTTGTTTTGTTGCACAAGTAAGGAGCTAGCTTAGTGGCAAAGCATGCGCTACATGGGGGAGCTTGGTGTGGCGTCATCTATATGGAGTGGAGGTCTAGTGTTCGAGCTGCGAATTCCTCATTTTGGCTACATTTTGGGACGGCATGGAGGAGAGGTAGAAGGGTAGTGAAATTCTACCTTGGACCAAGTCATACTTTTCAAATGAAAGGTGGAGAGCATTTGTAGGAGGGTGACTTGGTCATGCATGTTTGAATGAGTGGTTGGGAGTCTTTGGAGGGTTGTGGCCGAATTTCTTGGAGAGGTATGGGGAAGGGGGACGGCTTGGTAGTGTGTTGTGGAGGGAGTGCCGAATTCCACTTTAGCATTTTGGTTGGTTTCGGTCAAAGGTGGTAAGCCAGAATTCTTTTCTTTTGTCAATTTCCTAAACCGAATTTCAAGTAAAACTCTCCCACTTTTGTTTCTTGAAACCAAAATCCCAAGCAACTCTATTGCCGAATTTTGTAGGTGGTTTTCTACATCTTGTGTTGGCTAGCCGAATGCCCCTCCCCACTCTTCTTCTTTCTTTCATTTTGAGTTAAGCCGAAATCATCTTACCTTGTTCTTCTAATTTTCGTTTTCCCTTTTCCATACCATTTAGCCGAAACCCATCCTTCAAAACTCTCTTCTCATTTCTTCTTTTGGCAAACCGAAACTACTTTCATTCCATCCATTTCTCCCTTTCTCAATTGCCATTGCCCGAAACTACTTTTTCTCACACTTCTTTTCTTTCTCTTCCACTCAAGCCGAACACTAGAGGTGATAAACACTTAAAGCCGCTTTTCTTTCTTCTTTCTTTGGAAGCCTTGACCGAATCTATCCCCTCTTCTAGTGGTGTTTACGTTGGCGATTAAGGGTTGGTGATTGAGGTAAGTGCTAGCCGAATATTTTCTTTCTTTTCTCACTCGTACTCTATCGATTTGGGTTTTGTTAAGAGTTGTATATGACAACTATTGATGAGTGTTATCTCTTATGTGGGAACCGATTGCATCATAGGACAAAGGGGACTTCGCGAGCACAAGTGGAACTTTCTACCTTTGCTTAACCATTTGATAGGTGGTGGTAAGAAGATTATCTGTTAGTCTATTCTTTTGGATTTCAATAAGATAAGGCTTCAAGTGTTTTAATCGTTTCTTTTTAGGGGTGGCCGATTGTTAAAGGAGAACCATCGCTTTGTTCAAGATTTGGTAGGAAATCAAATCTAATATAAAGGTAAGGGTTCGATATTAACCCCTTTGGTTAATTGATGTTGGCCGAATGTTAGGGATGCCTAACCCTTATGTTTGGCCGATTGTAAGAGCTAGTACTCGAGGGATTTAGATCGCTTCGTTGGGATTTTAGACTCAGATTACTGGTGTGTAAACTAACACACTTCCGCTTAGTAATATGATTGATAACCCGTGTGATAATTAATGAAACAAAGTTGATGATTGATATGATACCCTAATTGGTATGATCTTGGACTCTGGTAAGTCAAGATATTATTGTTATGAGTTTACTAATGATCTATATGATACCATGGCTATGGATATATGTGACATGGGATATGAGGTTAGGCATATTAGCATGATATGCATGATTTGTATGATATGCATGATTACATGAGTCCGGTATGTTGATGGGTGATATGAGTGGAGGGAGCAAAGATATTTTGTGCCGACGAGCACCGTTGTTTTGGTAACACACTTTGTGACTTTGGGTCACCAGAGGTTTGGCACCTCCGCAGGTTTGGCACCTCATTGCGACTCGTCCCCGTGGTTAACACCACCGTGGGTTGGCCCCACATGAGATATGGGATCGCTCGCTAGTGATTGGGTATCACACGATGGGTTGGCCCCATCATTGGATTTGTGACTTCGGTCACCAAAGGTGCTTTGGTAGCACAAACGTGTCTTTGGGACACCAAAGTGGTTTGGCACCACATTGATGGATATTGTGTCTTTGGGACACCAAGTGTTTGGTAACACATTGTGACTATATGTCACCAGTGGTTTGGCACCACCAGTGGTTTGGTACCACACGGGGTAGAAAAGGCGATACGGATGGTTAGGATCGGGTTGCATTAATATGTTGCTATGTATGATGTGTGTTAGCATGTTGTGTTATCGGGAGCGAGATTTATACACTGAGTCATTCGACTCACCCTCTCCTTTGATATTTCAGGTGACTCGTAGAGACGCTTGGACAAGGAGCCGGATGGACTCGGGGTGCACATGCCATGCTTTAATAAAAGTTTTGCTCAGACTATTAAATTTGGGTACTTTAACTTATTTACTTTTAGTTGGGTTTTAGTTTGGATTTGTAAAAGGCCTTTGATTTATGTTTTATGATGGTTATGGTTTAATTAGATTCTTAACCTGCTTAACAAATAACTTGGTATGAAATTTTACTAAAAATTTGGAAGGATAATGTTTTCAAGACTATAACGCAATGTGTTTTAAACTATACCATCGGGTATCTCACTATGTTTTGTTATAAAGTAAACTCAAATGATTTTCAAATCAAACTCGATTTTCTACTAAGTCAAAAAAGTTGTAAAATAGCACTAAGAAACTATTGGAATTACTAAATGAAACCAACTCGTTTCTAACTATATACTTTGGATAAGTTTTCAAAATCTAATCAAACAAGCCTACTCCAATTTTCCTCAAATTCCCTATGTTTTCACCCCGCTTTTAAACGAAAAATCTGATCACTCAAAAACGTTTTTCCCCGTAACATACCAGATTCGGACGTGGTGTCCTGTCCGAGTTTGGGGTGTTACAACGATTAAGTTTAAATCAAGGTTAAATGGTTTTTCTTAAAAATAAATATTAAGTGTTTTTGACCACCTAATCACTAATAAATTCCCAATTTAAAGTTAAAAAAAATATACAGGGTTTTCAATTGAACCCAACACAAGCAAATCCTTCTTCAAAACCACACGAATTTTTTCTAAGTAACAAACGAATTTTCAAATGTTTTCTTGAGGAACATACCAGATCCGATCAGGGCTCGTGGGCTGGGTTTGGGGTGTTTCAGTTTGGTATCAGAGCTAGGTTCAAAACTCGGCTCTGGGGTTTTTGGGCTCTAAAACATTTTCAAAAAATGGGCTTTTTAAAGGATAAATGGTCTGTTAGCTCAGCATGGCACCTGCGTCTCCGACCCAAGTCCGCCAGGTAAGTACCCTAAACCATTGTGTGTTATACATGTGGGCTTTATGGGCTTTATGGGACGTAGACTAGTTTAAATAGACTCTGATGGACTATAGGCTTAGTTTAAACCACTTCTTAAATTTTCATAAGACTTAATTTCACTAAACAAACCCGTTAACGAGCCACAAGACTAGGGTGTGGTAACCGTCATACGCATGTCTAGGATTGGATCCAGAAGAGCTTGGTATTTAAGTAGTCCTAGTGACTCACCTCCTCTTCGCTGGAATCCTACCTGGTGCGTAGTGACTGCTCACCTTAGTCGAGTTAGGGTGTGCCAATAGGCGACGCATGCCTAGGAGTGGATTCAGTGGAGAGCTTGGTATTTAAGCGCCTGGCGACTCACCTCCTCTTTCACTGGAATCCTACCTGGTGCGTGGTGACTATTCACCCTAGTTATGAGGACTCGTTGATGGGCTAAACCCTATAATTAAAACCCGAAAGGGACCAGCCACCCTAGTTTGAAAAAATTTTTTATCGAAATACCCCCGGTGTAACACCCTGGTTTAGGGGCTATGCGGTTTGAGTATAATGTAGGTGTTGGAAGGTTCTTGGGTGTGCTTGGATGTGTTTTGGGGTTTTAAGAATGCTTGGATGAAAGGGGAGACTTTGGAAAATTTTGGATTTTTAGTGGAAAAGGAATCGGGCCAAGGGAGGTCTTAAGAATAATTTTCTGTAATTTTTGGCACAAGGGAAGGCGGTGGTAGAGTGGTCTCAGTGCGCTTAAGAGCTTGGGAGGACGCCAGTGAGGGCCTGGGTTCGAGTCCAGCGGCTACAAGGGGTTTTAATATTTTTGGGTTCAAGCGTTACAAGGAGGGGAGGCCTTAAAAGGAGTAGGGGCGTGTTTTGATGCAAACAAAGAACTTGTCCAAGTGGTTCCTGTCACGGCACTTAGGAGCTGGAGGTGCGTGGGGCGCTGGTTCGAGCGATGGAAGCGCTTTTGCGTGTTTTATTTTTCTTATGCGACTGGGGCTTGAGTAGGAAGCCTTTAAAGATTAAATGGTGTGGTTTTTGCATAAAATCAAAGTGGCCGAGTGGCCTGGGCGTTGGAAGTAAGGCGTGGCAAAGCAGCAAGGGAGCCTGGTTCGAATCTCATGACAAGCAATGGAGTATTTATTTTTGCGGATTGGGCGGCAAGAGTTTCAATTGAATTTAAACTCTCTCGACGAAGGGATCCTACATCGGAAAGACACAAAGAATGAAGGTGAAGAGCTAGCTATATAAGGAGCATCCTAGAGGAGAGTAAACACATCTTGGAGGGCGTTTGGGCACAAGAGTGATCGGAGCGCGGATTAGCACCGTAGTCCTATCGGTGTGTAACTCTCTCTACTCTAGTTGTAGAGCGGCAAATGCCGGGCGTGCGGCCACGGCATTAGTAGTTACACGAGCGTGCGGCGCACGTGTGGGGCTTCGACGCGATAGTTGAGGCCATCGCAGTATTCTCGTGGGTTGGTCGCTGGGCCTCGATGGGCGAAGTGGGCGGGCGGGCCGTGGGCCCATATGAGTAAATTGTATGATGGTGTAGTATATAGTGAACTAGACTAGGTGGAAGTTATATACGTGGCTAGATTCGTGTTAGGTGGGCCACACGAGCGCAGTGGGGTCTGGATGGGCCGAAATCGGGTTTTAGGCCCAATCGTCCAAAGATAACCTAGGAGTGGTAGCCGAGTCGCTAGTGGCGACATTAGGCCTTCGTAAAGGCCATTGCAGTGTGAATTTACTTAAAATACCCTTAGTAGGTAAAATTACGATTATACCCTTAAAGGTTGATTAGCATGATTATGTTGTTTAGTTTTGGCCGATTGTGAAAGGCTTGATCTCGCATATCTCGGGTTGTGGCTAGTGCTCAAAAAGTGTTAAGGAATGGGGATCTAGTGCGTTAGATCTTGATCTACTGGGATTTGATAGTCGCATTAGTAATCGTGTGTAAGCTAACATACTTCTTGCTTTGTATATGTTTGATAAACTGATTGATTGGTAAAACCGAAATAGTATGGTTGAGTGATATGATACCCTATGGGGTATGTGCACGGATTCGTGTAAGTCCGTTTCATTATGAGTACTTTTATTGATACATGATGTCATGATTTATGATGTATGTGCTATGAGATGCAACGTTAAACATGTTTGCATGATTTGAATACTATACATGAGTTGGTATGATGATGGGTGATATGAGTGGAGGGGGCAAAGATATTTTGTCTTTGACGAGCACCGGTGTTTTGGTAACACAACTTTGTGACTTTGGGTCACTGTGCAGGTTTGGCACCTCCGCAGGTTTGGCACCTCAGCGTCTCGTCCCCGTGGTTTTGCACCACAAAGGGGTTGGCCCCACAAGGCGGTATTGAGGATTGACGCCGGTGATTTGGTATCACACGATGGGTTGGCCCCATCACTCGATTATCGTGACTACGGTCACCAAAGTTTTGGTACCACATTTGTGTCTTTGGGACACCGAGGTTTGGCACCTCATTGCGACTCGTCCCCTCGTGGTTAACACCACCGTGGGTTGGCCCCACTTTTGAGATACGGGATTGTCGCCATGATTTGGTATCACACGATGGGTTGGCCCCATCATTGGATTTGTGACTTCGGTCACCAAAGTTGTTTTGGTAACACATTGTGACTATACGTCACCGGTGGTTTGGCACCACCAAAGTGGTTTGGTACCACACGGGTAGAAAAGGTGTATGGACTGTTAGGATTGGGTGCATATGATTGGGATGCATGATGATCGGGATTATGTTTGTATGTGATATTTTGCTAATCCGGAAAAAGGGTAGCACATCGAGTTCAGGTGACTCACCTTTTCCTTAACCATTTCGTAGTGCATAAAGGTGGACCGGATCGGAGAGGACAAGGTGGCCCATGCCGAAGATGATGTTCAATTATTTCATGCTTGATTTTGATATAAGTACTTTATTTGAATTGTTGGGTTGTAATAAAGGCCATTTTATGTTTTTGGTATTACTTTAACTATGGTTTATTTAAATTAAATTGCTACGTGAAAATGATTTATGGTTTGCAACCTATTTATTCAAATTGGATATTATAAACTAAAGTTTTAAAAATGAATGAGTTTAATAGCAAAGTTTTATTCCAAAGATATGTTTTCCAAAATTCAGCAAACTACGATGTTTTATTTTAAATTAAGAAGATTTTCAACCGTCTTTTCCCAGTGACATAACCAGATTCGGTCGTAGTGAATGGGCCGGGTTTGGGGATGTTACACCCGGATTTCAAAATTACTGAAATACCCTTATATCATGAAATCACCAAGGAACCCTGAATTGGAAAATTTACGAAATTACCCATAATTTACAAATTTTTAATTTAACCCTGATTTATTACCAAAATACCCCTGTAGGTGAAATGACGAAAATACCCCCGGGATAGGAATAGGACGAAAAATGTTTGAATGATGAATGTGTGTTGAATGAATGTGCTCCTTTAAATTAGGATAGAAGACTTGAAACTTTGATCGATCGAAAGAACTACTTCTAAACTTCTTTCATAAAATTTCTTCATGCGGATAATCAAGTGGAACAAAATACTAATGCATAAAAATTTCTTAATCGATTAAAGCGCGATCGTAGACATGAGTTCTAGGGGCGTGGTCGTAATGTGCGGGACGTGGTAGAGCGCGAATGGCCGTGTGTCGGACCTGTTAGGTCCGGACAAGGGTCCGAAAATGAGGTACCAAGCACCACCACCACCGGTTGCTTTGGCGTTGAGAAGCAAGATCGGACGGGGATGATGCAAAGATCGTGAGGCAATGCTACGAGTTCTTGAAATGGTGGTGGAACAGAGGAAAATATGGGAGCTCGTAAATCAGCACCCGGCGACTCCGAGCCAATGGGGCCGAGGTGTTCCGTGGTGTATCTCGTGTAGCACCCAAAGATACCCGAGTATTGGTTGGAGGCAATCGAACGAATTATGGATGAGTTAGATCTCGACTCCCAGGAGAAATCAAAGGGATGGTGGCATTACTCCGCGACGAAGCCTATCAATGGTGGCTCACAGTTTGGGATGGTGCCATAACGGAGGATCTTACTTGGGAGTATGTCAAGACGGCGTATCAGAGGAAGTATGTTGGTACTCATTATGTTGATACGTAGAGGAAAGCATTTTTGGGGCTGGTTCAAGGGAATAAGCCCGTAGCAGAGTACGAGGTTGAATTCTTAAGGCTGAGCCGATATGCTCGAGGAGTAGTGGCTACGGAGCATGAACGGTGTGTCCGGTTTGAGGACGGACTAAGAGATGACCTAAGATTGCTGATAGCCCCGCATCAGAAGCGGGAATTTACCGTATTTGTGGAGAAGGCCAAAATGTCCGAAGGAGTTAAGGACTCTGTAAGGCAGAACTCTGATCGAAATAGGCAGAAAAGAGGATTTGGACCAGCAGGGTCATCTGGAAACGTGCAAAAGAGGCCTAGAGTTAATGGGCCGCGAGGTCAGCAAACTGGTACTGGAGGGCAATATCGTACTTGTGATCAGTGTGGGAAGAGGCACCTAGGAGAGTGTTGGAAAAAGATAGGAGGATGTTTCAAGTGTGGATCTAAGGATCATATGATTAAGGACTATCCAATAATGATAGACGGGAGTCGACCAACAGGTCAAGGTTCTAATCAGGCTGGAAGAGGGGGACAACAGCCTCAGCGAGGTCGTGGTCCGAATGGTAGGGGTAACGGTGTTGGAAGAGGACGTGGAACACCTGGCAGAGGTGTTGGTAATGTAGAGGCAAGACAGCCGGGTCTAGTGTATGCGGTTCGTCGAAGGGAGGACGGAGACGCACCGGACGTCATAACCGGTACGTTCCTTATATCTGGCAAGCCTTATTTTGCTTTGATTGATGTGGGCTCGACCCATTCTTATGTTGCTAGTAGTGTAGTTGAAACACTAGGCATAGACTCGAACTTTCTAGTAAGGAGATGATCAGAGTGAGCCCACCAGTCAAACTATAGTGGTGAATAAGATCTTTCGGAGTGTACCTCTAGAGATTCAAGGAGTGATTTTCCCTGCCGACTTAATGGAACTACCCTTCAGAGAATTTGACCAAATACTTGGCATGGACTGGCTAGTAGAACACCGAGCTATATTGGATTGTACAGCTAAACGAATGGAGTTAAGGACCCCGGAGGATGAGGAGGTAATTATGATAAGAGAAAGAAGAAACTACTTGTCTAACGTAGTTTCAAAGACCGAAAGTCGATAAGATGGTTCGAAAAGGGTGCAAGGCATTTTTGACTTTCGTCAGTGCGTTGGATGCAAGTGAAGAGGGTGTTAGTGGAGTTAGAACAGTAAGGGAATTTGTGGATGTTTTCCCGAAGGAGTTACCTGGAATACCCCCGGATAGGGAGGTGGAGTTTGGAATTGACTTGCTGCCTGGAACGGCGCCAGTATCTATCGCTCCGTATAGAATGGCACCGAAGGAGTTGGTTGAGCTCAAGGCTCAAATCCAAGAGTGGCTTGATCGTGGGTTTATCCGACCCAGTGTGTCTCCATGAGCACCGGTCTTGTTTGTGAAGAAGAAGGACGGGACTATGCGTATGTGCATAGATTATCGTCGGTTGAATAAGCTGACCATCAAGAACAAGTACCCGTTGCCGAGGATAGATGACTTGTTCGATCACCAAGAAGCGCAGGTATTCTCGAAGATAGATCTAAGGTCTGGATATCATCAGCTTAAGGTGAAGGAAGTAGATATCCATAAGACAGCCTTCCGAACAAGATACGGGCACTATGAGTTCGTAGTAATGCCATTTGGTTTGACGAACGCCCCAGCCGCGTTCATGGATATGATGAACCGGGTTTTTCAACCCTACTTGGATCGGTTCGTCGTTGTGTTCATCGACGATATCCTAGTATACTCCAAGTCTGAGGAAGAACATGACGAGCATCTCCGGAATGTGTTACAAGTGTTAAGGGAGAAGAAGCTATATGCCAAATTCAGCAAGTGCGAGTTTTGGCTTAAGGAGGTTGCATTCTTGGGGCATGTAGTGTCTGCAAAAGGGATAAGGGTGAATCCTAAGAAGATTGAGGCAGTACTAGATTGGAAACCACCTAAGTCTGTGGCTGAGATTCGAAGTTTCTTGGGATTGGCAGGCTACTACAGAAGCTTTGTGGAAGGATTTTCTTCAATAGTCGCACCTTTGACAAAACTGCTGAGAAAGGAGGTACCTTTCGTTTGGACAGATAGGCAACAGAGAGCTTTGAGAAACTTAAGAGAGTTTTGACTGAAGCTCCTGCTTTGATTCACCTGCAGGGAGGAAGGACTTTGTGGTGTACTGTGATGCTTCTCACACAGGATTAGGATGTGTTCTAATGCAGGACGGGAAGGTTGTAGCTTATGCATCTCAACAACTAAGGCCTCACGAGGTTAACTACCCGACACATGACTTGGAACTCAAGCAAGTGGTCTTTGCTCTTAAGGTGTGGAGGCACTACCTTTATGGAGAAAAGTCGGTGATCTACACGACCACAAGAGTCTTAAGTATCTGTTGACTCGTAAGGAGCCGAACTTGAGACAAATGAAGGTGGGTGGAGTTATTGAAGGATTATGATTGTTCCATAGAGTATCATCCGGGCAAGGCAAATGTAGTGGCGGATGCCTTAAGTCGTAAAGTGGTGTCGGATCTCGAGGGCAATGTTTGCACATCCGAGCTTGTATGACGATGGAAGTCTGCCGGCGAGTTGCAAGTTAAGCCGTCATGGCTGAATGAGGTAAAGGAAAGTCAGTTAGTGGATGAGGACTTAAGTGCTAAGTTGCAGCAAGTGCAGAGTGGAGAGTTGGAAGATTATGGTATTAATAACGAAGGAGTATTGTGTTTCAAGGGTAAGGTCTGTATGCCGAAGAACGAGGAGTTAAGACGGAGAATTCTTCAGGAATCGCATAGTAGCCCTTATGCTATGCATCCTGGAGGTAGTAAGATGTACCAAGATCTAAGGGAACAGTTTTGGTGGCCTGGTCTGAAGAAGGAAGTTACAGAATTTGTCGGCAAGTGCTTAACGTGTCAGCAAGTTAAGGCTGAACACAAAGTTCCGTCAGGATTGCTTCAGCCGATAAAGATTCCGCAGTGGAAGTGGGAGAGAATCACCATGGACTTTGTTAGTGGGTTTCCCCTTATGCCTACTAAGAAGGACTCGGTATGGGTGATAGTGGACCGATTGACAAAGTCCGCGCACTTCATTCTGGTAAGAGTTGATTATTCTTTGCAGAAGTTAGCAAAGTTATATGTGGCGGAAATTGTGATGTTACATGGAGTGCCGCTATCAATTATCTCAGATAGGGATCCAAGGTTTACGTCTCGGTTTTGGAAGGCTCTACATCAGGCTTTGGGCATTAAATTGGATTTCACTACGGCTTTTCATCCACAATGGACGGGCGATGCGAGCGAGTAATCCAAGTGTTGGAAGATATCTGAGAGGTTGTGTGATAGACTTCAGAGGAAGTTGGGAAGAATATTTGCCGTTAGCGGAATTTGCATACAACAACAGCTATCAAGCTAGTATTCGAATGGCACCGTATGAAGCGCTGTATGGACGAAAGTGTCGCACACCGACGTGTTGGACAGAATTGGGGGAACGTCGAGTTTTGGGACCAGAGATTGTGGCAGAATTCGAGGAGAAGGTTAAGGTAATTCGGGCACGGTTGAAGGAAGCATCTGATAGGCAGAAGTCGTATGCAGATCTTAAATGAAAGGAGATAGAATTTGATGTGGGGGATCAAGTGTTTCTTAAAGTTTCGCCTTGGAAGAAGGTGATGAGATTTGGTCGCAAAGGGATGTTAAGTCCAAGGTTTATAGGGCCCTATCAGGTATTGAAGCGAGTTGGACCAGTGGCATACCAGTTAGAGTTGCCTTCGGAGTTGAAGCAAATGCACGACGTATTCCATGTTTCTATGTTACGTCGTTATTGTTCGGATCCATCTCATGTAGTTCCGGTTGAAGAGGTGGAATTAAGGCCAGATTTGTCCTACGAGGAGGAGCCGATTCAGATCTTGGAATGAGATGTGAAAGTGTTACGAAGGAAGTCAGTTCCTTTGGTCAAAGTGTTATGGCGTAATCATGGATCAGAAGAAGCTTCGTGGGAGCCGGAGGAAGCAATGCGACAGCAATACCCTCACTGGTTTAGCCAGGTAATTTCGAGGACGAAATTATTTTAAGGGGGTAGAACTGTAATATCCCGGGAATTATGGCCTATGCATTTTGTTTAATTATATGGAATAGCATGTCTATGTGAACGGTGAATGTGTTCTATGAATTTTGTGAATTTTGTGAACCTTAGTGTGTAAAGAAATGCCTTAGAAATATTAAGTTTTAAAGTTTAAAAAGGGGAACTAAGGCAAGGTGGTCTTAAGAAAATTTATAGAGGAAATGTGACATGAAAATGGGCTTGGAAAAGTGGCTTGGAGGTGCCACTTAGGGCTCAAAATGACGCCATATCTTTGGGGAGAGCTTGTGTTCGAGTCGCATGGGAAGCAAAATTTTAAGGTTCATTTTTGCTTAGTGGCGTCAAAGGGAGGGGAGTAGTGGACGGCATAAGGCTAAGTTTTAGGAGTTTTTATCCTTTAAATTTCAAGAGGTAAACGGTGGATTATTCTTTAATTTTAAATAAGGTGATAAGGAGGAAAATGTGGGCTATGATAAGGGAGAAGTGGTGGCCAAGTAAGGGACTCTAAAGCTTAGTAATTTCGGCTAAGCTAGTAAAGGGGGATAGCCGAATATCATTCTATACTTTTTGCCTCTCTCTCAAACACTCTTTTCTCTCCAAGCCATCATCTTCTTCTTCCTTTTCTTTTCATCTGTTCTAGCCGAAATTTCCTTCCCCCTATTTTCATCATTGCCGAATCCTCTAGCCATATTTTCTCTTCTCTTCCACTTTTGTCAAAAGCCGAAAAACTCAAGCCTTTCTCTTTTCAATTTTTGTTGAAGCTGAAACTAAATACTTGTTAGACTCTAGCCGTTTGTCCATTGAATCCCAAAGCCGAATATTCCGTGGTGTCGGACAAAGTGCTGACGATTTCTTCAAGTAAGGGTAAGATCAAAATTCGGTTTCCATTCTTTTCCTTTAGACTTGTCGAAATCAAGGTATTAATCCTATTAGTGATCTTAGGCCGAAACTTGAAGGGTTCTCCTGTGATTTCGCCATTGTCGACTTCTAGGAAGGATACTTCGGGATCTCGAGATCTAAGGTAAGCCACAAGTATTCGCCAAGGGCCATTGATTAGTATTCAAATGTTAGAAGTTGATCTAACATGTGTCAAGGTGATTTCGACAGATACCAAGGGTTAATAGCAATTTTGGGATTTCAAAACACAAGGTAAAGTACAAAGGTACATTCGCCATGGCCCTATTCAATGATTAGATCTATTCTTTATTTTATTCAAAAGCCAAACTAACTAGTTAAAGGATTGAGTGTCTAGCCGAGTTCAAGGAGAGTCATCACGAAGTTTCCGGATTTGTGTAGTAACAAATCGGCAAACAAGGTAAGGTTTTGGTTGTAATAATCCTTCGATCTGATTGAATAGCCGAATAGGCTTTTTACTAAAATACAAGTGTTAATTGGATATAGGAATTAAAGATCTAAAGCGATAGATCGGGTTTCGGTGGATTTCAAAGAACTCGATAAGTATATCAGTGTGTACTCCACACTAAATCTTAGTAGATTACGGCTTTAAGTTAATGTATGTGTTATAATAGTATGAATGTGGCGAAAGGTACCATGTTATGGTACAAAGTACTCAGTACGTAACTTTAACTCTATGTTAATAAAATATATGCAATTTGGAATATGGCACATATGTGACTATTGATAAGAATGTGAAATAAGCTACAAGGGATGATTTTGTATGTGTTGTAATGTGCATGGGCATAAGGGTGATATTGAAAAGGGAAGTGATTGGTGGTTTTATACCCTAAAATATGAATGTGGTGACTTCGGTCACAATATATGAATGTGGTGACTTCGGTCACATAATTTGAATGTGGTGACTTATGTCACAAAATATATTATGTGGTGGCTCTGCCACAAATTTATAAGGGCGATGAGCACGTCGACTGCAGCGACTGCCTTCGATGATGTGTAGCGGATGGAGGGTTGACTTAGTAGTCCCCACGGTGTGATGGTTGGTACGGGGTGATGTGTAGTGGATGGCATCTAGGTTTGGGTTCGGGAATGCATCATTATTTGTAAATTGTAATATGTATATGTATGAGTTGATATGCCAAAATCATTAGGGCTTAGTGTGGTTGCTATACACTGAGTCTGTTTGACTCACCCCGTTGTGGGAATATTTTTCAGGTGACGCTCAGTGATGGACCGGGTCGGCAGGAGCTTGGTGGTGGCCATGCTCGATTCGGGACTTTATTTTGGACTTGTTTCATTTTAAGTATTTTGGATTTAATTTGGGTAAATTTTGATGTAATAAGGTCGTTAATATGAACTGCTTTTATGCATGCTTTTATTGGATTTTATTACTATACGATTAAGTTTAAATCAAGGTTAAATGGTTTTTCTTAAAAATAAATATTAAGTGTTTTTGACCACCTAATCACAAATAAATTCCCAATTTAAAGTTAAAAAAAATATACAAGGTTTTCAATTGAACCCAACACAAGCAAATCCTTCTTCAAAACCACACGAATTTTCCCTAAGTAACAAACGGATTTTCAAATGTTTTCTTGAGGAACATACCAGATCCGGTCAGGGCTCGTGGGCCGGGTTTGGGGTGTTTCATGGACGAACGAAGAACCGAAACCCAGCACGTTAGGGCACAATTTCTCGAACTTCCAAACACGAAACATTGCCTTGTTTCCTGAAATTCTCATTCGAGATAACAAATCGTCATATCCAGTAAGTTAGGACACGCCAATTTTGAATTCTCGCAGATAAGTTCTTATTTAAAATTTATAGGGTTTTTTTTTATAAAACAAATGGTTTTGGAGTAGATATGGCAACATATATATTTAATAGAAATTTTACATAATTACAAATTATACAATAAATAATACAAGAATAATATAGCATAAATATATAAAGAACTATGTTAAACAATAATAAACTATCTAAGGAATATAAATAAATAAACATGTAATTTAAAATAAATAACAATAATTGAAATTTTCACGAAATAACAAAATCAAATAAAAAAGGGAATAATATGTTTAAACATAAAAAAAAAAGAATGTAATAATTTTTTTAAAATGATTTAATATATATATATAAAGTAACAAAAAGTAAAAAAACTTATAATAAATATATATAATTTAATAATTTAATATATGTATAAATGATTACATATAACAAAATAATTAGTAAATAGTATAAAGTATTTTTATATAAAAACATATATATAATATACTAATCATAAAATTGCAAAAATTGCAAAAATAATATAAATAAAATATGTTTAGATAATATAAGAAAAAAAGATTTTAGAAATAATATACAATATAACATAATATTATATAATATAAAATTTTAAAAAAAGTAATATAATAAATAATATACTAATTATAAAATAATATATAATATAAATAATATTAAACCTCATAAAATAAATAATAATTAAATATATATGTAAGGTTAATATGTAACACCCCTATCCCGTAACCGTCGCCGGAATAGGTAAGGGGCATTATCGGACTTGTAACACAGTTTGAAACAGTAAAATTTTAAAATTTTATCATACATCATCTTAATTCAATAATATCAAGCATTCATATTCATAGCATGCTTAAAACGAGCATATAAAATTCTATTACTCAACGAGGAATAATTTAATAACATATAAAAGATATAGGAAAACTTACGAAATAGGGTCATACGGTCAAGTCACACGCTCGTGTGCTCTGACCGTGTGGCACAAAACAAGCTTGGTTTAAGCCATTTTCACAACTCTTATGACACGTACCTACAAGCATCATTTGCATAACATGTTCAAGTATATATATCATCTATACCAAAATGCCAATTAACAAAACTATCACAAGATGAATACATCATATAATACTTCTATATCAAATCAACCATTTTCACTCAAGCCATATCACATAGCTTGATCAAAATACAACAGATCATATCTCATTCATATACACAAGTGACCATATAATTGAACTTATTAACTAGCCTATACATGCAATATTGTAACATCCTAGATTAGGGGTTATGCGTTTGGAGCATAACTCAAGTATTAGTAGGCTTTAAGTGTGTTTGGTGATGTTTTAGGAGTTTTAGAACCCAAGGATGAAGGGGAAAGCTTTGGGAAAATGTTGGATTTTAAGTATAAAAGGGGGAGCTGGGTGAAGGAGGCTTTAAGGAAAAATTTGGGAGTTTTTGGACATGAAAAAGGGGCTTGGTAAAGTGGCTTAAGGACGCCACTTAAGGCTTGGGCAAATGACGCCTTGAGCAGGGAGGTTCGAGTCTGGGTGATGGCATGGGAGTGTTTTATTTTTCCTGTAACATCCCAAATGTGGGGCTATTTGGAAATAAATTATTTTTCTTATGTATGAACTGCTGTGTCATTATTTATGGAATAATAATGGTCAATTTAAGGCTTTGTGTTGGCTCGATTTGGTAGGAAATTTTAGTTTTTAACTTTTAAAAGAAGGGAGCCTTGGTAAGTGGTGTTATAAGAATAAGTGTGGGTAATTTAACACTAAAAAGCCCTTGGTTAAGTGGCAAAAGAAGCCCACTTAAGAGCTACATGTGACGCCACCAAGGAGCAAGGGAGAGCTTGTGTTCGAGTCACAAAATCCTCCTCTTTTTGTTTTTATTTGGACGGCACAAGGGGAGAGTTTTTCTCCTTCAAACTCTTTTATTAGGTGTAATTACTAAGGGATAATTTAAGCATTTTAATTAGTTTTAATTTGCTTAAACCTTTTGATAATACAAGAGATATGATAATTTCATAGGATAATCAAAGATATTATTTGATTAGAAGGGATTATTAAGTGATTAATTCAAATTATTTGAATTAATTGAAATGTGTGGCCAAGAGTACTTGGAGAGGTTGCCGAAATTTTGAACTCCTTGAACAAGGAGGTGTGGACGGCAAGGCTACTAGGGGATGCCAAATCCTATATAAACCCCATCTACCATCTTAAATTCTTTTTAGAATTTTTTTGTAGCCAAATTCTCCCAACTAGTTGCCATCCGATTTCTTTTCTTTCTTCAAAGTTAAGAACCACTTCCATCTCTTAGTCTCTAGCCGAATCTAATCCCTATTGGTGTGCCGATTTCCCTTAGTCTCTTCTCTCAATTTTTGGCTAGCCTTCATTAGTTGTTGTTTATTCTTTGATTATTCTCCCAAAAACCGATAAAAGAAAAACCCTCTCTTCTTTTGGAACCTTGGCCGAATACTGAACTAGGAGGGGGAAGCATTCTCTAATCGAATTTGGAGGGTAAGTATGTTAGGCCGAATGTCTAGGATTCTCTTTTCTCTTCTTGTCGACTTGGAGGTTGGTAAGTGACTATTTCGGCAATGACTGTTAAGGCTACTAATCGCTTGATTAAGATATAGGGCCTTCGGATTCGGAAGCAAGCAGGTGAACCCGTTGCTTTGGAGCAATCGATTTTGGGGTAAGGTGGTAAGGATCTATGAATTTAGTTAATATTCGTTTAAGCCGAAGGCTACTAATAGTTGCCGATTTCAGGGAAGTAAAATCATTCAGAGTATAGTGATTTGGGTACTAAGGCACTCGGGTAAGGTTTAGGGTTCAAAAAGAGAACCCTTTTAAATATTTGGTTTGGCCGAATAGGCCATAGTACTAACTCCCATGTTTGGCCGAATATAGGAACAAGTGGATCTTGGGAGGCCGATTTCTTTAATCTTCGGGATTAGACTCCTCGTTGGTGACAGGTGTGTACATACACACTTATAATAGTTAATAAAGTGTATTAAGTGTATGTTATGTGTAAATCTGCTTTATGTAGATACGGCTTTAGTGCCTTAAGGGTACAAGCGAGGATACCGGTAAGTCTCTATTTGTATGAGATTGATAATAATGCTTTTGGGAAGCATGGATTATTTGATACATGTGATATATGTATGTTCTGTTGTTAACTGCTTGACATGGGTTGATGAGAGGAGGGGGCGTGATATCGTCTTTGGACGAGCACCGGTTGCTTTGGTAGCACACTCGTGACTATATGTCACCAGAGGTTTGGTACCTCCGAGGTTTGGTACCTCATAGCGACTTGTCCCCGTGGTTAACACCACCGTGTAGGTTGGCCCCACTTGAGATATGGGATCGTCTGCCGTTGATTTGGTATCACACGATGGGTTGGCCCCATCACCCGATTTGTGTCTACGGACACCGTGCTTTGGTAGCACATTGTGACTATATGTCACCAAAGGGTTTGGCACCACCAGGTGTTTTGGTAACACATCGTGACTACGGTCACCAAAGTGGTTTGGTACCACGTGGGGTAGGCAAAGGTGTTTGGTTGGCTAGGTTGGGTACACGATACTTTGCTTAATTAATCTGTTATATGTTGTGTATGAAATGTTGTATTAACCGGGGAAGGGTTACATACGAGTCTTGGTGACTCACCTTCTCCTTTAACATTTTTCAGTGACTCGTAGATGGCGGTGGAGGAGCCATTGGACTCGAGGTGGCCATGCAAAGGATTCAAATTTATAGAACTTTAAATTTCTTTATTTTTACTTGGGTTGTAATAAGGCCTCCTTAAACTACATTAGTGTTATTTTCTTTTATGTTGGATATTGCTTTAAACTATATTATTAAATTGAACTAAAAATCACATGTTTTCTTAAATTAACACGAAAATGCTTTTTCATGCCATCGGGCACACTTGAAACTGGTATAACAGTTGGACTTAATTAAAATTCCAAATCAAATCTAAGAGTAGCTTTGACAAGACAACCAAAAACGAGGGTTTTCAATGAAAATAAAATGTTTTTCGAAATGGTGTTCACAAGGTTTTACTCGGTAACAAGTCAAATTCGGTCGTAGTGTTTGGGCCGGGTTTGGGTTGTTACTGACTGGTATCGTCGAGCCAGTTCAAAGCTCACTGTGGGGGCCCAAGGCCCAAAAATGTTTTAGTAGGCCTTTCGAATTGTTTTTGGGTTTTAAGCAGCATGGCCCGAGTCTCCGGCACCGATCCGCCCAGGTAAGTACATCTAAACCTTTTTGTGAAATATATTCTGTAGAAGGGTAGGAAGCATGGAACGTAGATAGACTTATAGGACTTGGACCCTAAGGCTAGATTACTCAAACACACAAACAGAGCATAAGACTTAAAGAACTAAACCAACCTATGACTTAGTCAATGAGCTAGGGTGTGGTAACCCCTGTACGCATGTCTAGGATTGGATCCGGAAGAGCTTGGTATTTAAGCAGTCCTCGTGACTCACCTCCTCTTCGCAGGTATCCTACCTGGTGCGTAGCTTCGGTTCACCCTAACTCAGAAGGCTCAGTGGTGTGGTAACCTCTGTGCGCATGTCTAGAAAGGTTCAGTGAGAGCTTGGTATTTAAGCGGTCCGCGTGACCCACCTCCTCTTCACTTGAATTCTGCCTGGTGCGTAGCTTTGGTTCACCCTGACCAGGAAGGCTCGGTCATAGGCTAAAAACAATGATTAAAACCCGAGAAGGGAATTAGCCTTATTTCTTCGAAAGGAATGAATAAACAGCCCTAATGTTTTCAAAGCTTATCCAATAACCCTCTCAAACCCTAGAACACTTAGTATACAATGTTTTTCTCGGAAAACTTGACTTGTGAAAAATTACAGAAATACCCTTAGGAGTAAAATTACCAAAATGCCCCTGACCCATAAAATATTGATTCAATGATTTTTGCCCAAAAATTTCAGCCATTTTACAAATATTCAAAAACTTAGCTTTGGGAATCGTCAGCAACATATTTTGGTTCTGGAAAATTTCAAAATACCCTCAGAGGAAAAAGACGAAAATACCCCTGGGTTAGAAATGGGCAGAAATGTCCGATGAGTGAATAGGTATGGGAAGTGTTAAGGAATGGATGCATGAACTTCTTTGTGTGAACTAGGATAGGAAACTGAAACATTGTTTGCTCGAAAGAATCTCTGATTAAACCTCATCCATAAAACTTCTTCGCGAGTAATAAAGTGAAACAAATGCTAACGCATAAAATTTTTCTTAATCAGATTAAAAGCGCGGTAGATAGAATGAGTTCTAGAGGACGTGGACGCCGTGGACGTGGTAGGGGTAGGATGACGGTGTCCAGACTTTGTCCAGTCGAGACAAGGTTCGGAGAATGAGGTACCACTGCCACCACCACCTCCTACTTTTAGAGCTGAGGAGCCGGAGCAGACCGGTGGCGAGTCGGTATCGCAAGCTGTGTTGCGAGTCTTGGAGATGGTGGCTGGGGCTGGTGGAAATGTGGGAGCTCGGAAATCTGTCCCCGAGCGACTCCGATCTAACGGAGCGGAGGTATTCCGAGGTGTGTCAGGAGTGGCACCCAGTGCAGCGGAATATTGGCTAGAGTCAACTGAAAGAATTATGGATGACCTTGACTCGACCGAGGAAGAAGAAAGCCGAAAGGCGATGTCGCTTCTAAAGGATGAAGCATATCGCTGGTGGCTTACGGTCCGAGATGGGGCTACACCGATGATTTGACTTGGGAGTATTTCGAACCCGCCATCGAGAAAAAGTATGTGGGCATTAGCTACATCGACGAGCGAGAAAGGCTTTTCTCGGGATTAGTTCAAGGAACTAAGTCCGTGTCGAATATGAGGCGGAATTTCTAAGGTGAGTAGATATCTAGAGGCATCGTGGCTACATGAACATGAGCGCCGTGTCCGCTTTGAGGACGGACTCGAGATGACTTAAGGTTACCGATTGCCCCACAAAGAGTTCGTGAGTTCTCATCTCTAGTGGAGAAGGCTAAGGTAGCCGGAGGAATCAAGGAGGCCGTGAGGCGAACTATAATAAGAACAATCGGAAGAGAAGTTTTGGGTCACCGGGTCAAGCGGTAGTGCTCGTAAAAGGCTAGGCCAAGTGGGCCCCAATCAGGCAACAAGGCCCACAACTCGCTAATCGAGGCCGACTCAAGTGCAATCGCTGTGGAAAGACCCATTGGGGAGGATGTTGGACCGGTGATAAAGGATGTTTTGAGTGTGGGTCTTTGGAGCATCGCGTCGTGATTGTCCCCGAAAACTAGCAAAGAAGCGACGGAAGAAACGAACCGTGCTCGGGATAGAAACGTTAGGACCACGCAGAGGGGTCGTGGTAATGGTAGAGGAAACAACGGTCCTAACCGAGGCCGTGGAACTCAAGGCGAGGTTCAAACAACACAGAGGCTAGGCGGCTGGCTTAGTTTACTGCGGCGAGGTGTCGCGAAGAAGGTGGCGCACCGGATGTCATAACCGGTACGTTCCTAATTTTCGGTTTTCCTTATGTTGCATTGATTGATGTGGGCTCGACGCACTCGTACATTGCTTGTAGTGTGGTAGGAACTATGGATCTAAAATCTGAAACTGCCTCTAGGGAGATGACTGTAGTTAGCCCCTTAGGTCACTCCGTAGTCGTAGATAGACTTTATAGAGGCGTACCCCTAGAACTTCAAGGGGTAGTATTTGTAGCTGATCTAATGGAACTACCGTTTGGAGAGTTCGATTTGATCCTCGGTATGGATTGGTTGGTTAAGTACCAAGCAAGGTTGGACTGCGCGGCCAAGCGCATGGTTCTTAAGACGGCGGAAGGTGATGAAGTGGTTATGATAGGTGATAGAAGGAATTACCTATCCAACGTAGTGACCGCCTTGAAGGCTGAAAGGATGGTCAAGAAGGGTTGTGAGGCATATTTGGTTCAAATCTGTGCTTTGGAAGCTAAGGGGTTAGTAATTGAAAAGGTCCGAACGGTTGGGGAATTTGCTGATGTGTTCCCAGAAGAACTTCCGGGTTTGCCTCCGGATCGAGAAGTCGAATTCGGTATAGACTTGCTACCTGGAACGGCACCTGTGTCCATAGCACCATACCGAATGGCACCAAAGGAATTGGTGGAGCTAAAGGCTCAAATTCGTGAGCTCTTGGATAGAGGGTTAATACGACCAAGTATATCTCCGTGGGAGCACCCGTGTTGTTTGTCAAGAAGGAGGACGGTTCTATGCGGATGTGCATCGACTCACCGTCGCTTGAACAAGTTAACGATCAAGAACAAGTATCCGCTGCCTCGGATTGACGACTTGTTTGATCAACCAAGGGTGCCTCGGTGTTTTCAAGATAGACCTTAGGTCAAAGTTATCACCAATTAAGGGTGAAGGAGGTCGATGTTCACAAAGCGGCATTCCGAACTCGGTATGGGCATTTCGAGTTCTTGGTGATGCCATTCGGGTTGACTAATGCGCCGCGGCATTTATGGACTTGATGAATAGAGTATTCCAAAGAAGACTTGGACCAGTTAAATGCGTGGTGTTTATAGGCGACATATTGGTTTACTCAAGGACGTAAGAGGAGCATGACAAGCATTTACTGGATAGTTCTGCAAGTATTGAGGAGAAGCGATTATATGCCAAATTCAGTAAGTGTGAATTTTGGCTTAGGAAGTGGCTTTCTTAGGTCATGTAGTATCACCAAGGAATTAGAGTAGACCCTCGCAAGATTGAAGCGGTATTGGAGTGGAAACCACCTAGGACGGTGGTGAAATACGGAGTTTTACGGGTTTAGCAGGGTACTATCGGAGATTCGTGGAAGGATTCTCTCTAATAGCAGCGCCAGTTAACTAAGTTGCTAAGGAAAGGTGTCCCATTTGTATGGACGGAGAAGCGACAAGAAAGCTTTGATAAGCTAAGGAAGATTTTGACTGAAGCTCCGGTTTGGTGCGACTGAAGCAAGGAAAGTTATTCACAGTTTATTGTGATGCATCTCACACCGGCTTGGGATGTGTGTTGATGCGAGATGGGAAGGTAGTAGCCTATGCATCCCGTCCGCTTAAGATCGCATGAGGTTAACTACCCAACTCACGACTTAGAGTTAGCAATGGTCGTCTTCGCTCTAAAGATATGGAGACATTACCGTATGGAGAGAAGTCGATGGTCTACACGGATCACAAAAGCTTGAGGTATCTTCTGACTCAAAAGGATCCGAATCGAGACAGCGTCGATGGATCGAACTACTAAAAGACTACGATTGTTCAACCGAGTACCATCCGAGTAAGGCTAATGTGGTAGCTGACGCATTGAGCCGGAAGGTGGTGACGGACTTAAGAGCAATGTTCGCTCGGTTAAGTCTGTATGATGATGGGAGTCTTTTGGCAGAACTTCAAGTAAAGCCGACTTGGATTGAGGAGATTAAAGAAAAGCAGTTAGTGGATGAAGGCTTGAGCTCTAAGAGGGTACAAGTTCAAGACGGTGGTTTGGAAGGATACAGTCTGTCTAGTGAAGGAGCGCTTTGTTTTCAAGGACGAGTATGTATGCCAAAGGATACAGAATTAAGGCAGAAAATTCTCCAAGATGCACATAGCAGCCCATACGCTATGCATCCTGGTGGAAGCAAGATGTATGGAGATTTGCGGAAACAGTTCTGGTGGCCGGGGTTGAAGCGTGAGATAACGGAGTTCGTAGGGAAGTGTCGGCGTGTCGTGCGCCAGGTTAAGGCCGAACATCACCACCATCGGGACTACTTCAACCGATAAAGATCCCTCAGTGGAAATGGGAGAGGATCACCATGGATTTTGTTAGTGGGCTACCCCTTACGCCCACCAAGAAGGATGCAGTCTGGGTAATTGTGGATCGCCTAACTAAGTCAGCTCACTTCATGCCGGTGAGAATGGATTACTCACTCCGAGTTAGGTTAGCGGCGTATGTGGGTGAAATAGTGAGGTTGCATGGCGTGCCAGTGTCGATTATCTCGGATAGGGATCCCAGATTTACGTCAAGGTTTTGGAAAGCATTGCATCAAGCTTTAGGTACACGGTTAGATTTCAGTACGGCTTTCCATCCACAGTCTGACGGACAGTCGGAAAGAGTGATACAGATTTTAGAAGACATGTTAAGAGGCTGTGTCTTGGATTTTAGTGGTAGTTGGGAGGAGTACCTATCATTAGCGGAATTCGCTTATAACAATAGTTATCAAGCGAGTATCCAAATGGCTCCATACGAGGCTCTATATGGACGAAAGTGTCGTACTCCTACGTGTTGGACGGAGTTGGGAGAAAGACAAGTTCTGGGTCCAGAGTTGGTAACCGAGACGGAAGACAAAGTCAAAGTGATTCGGTCTCGTCTCAAGGAAGCATCGGATAGGCAGAAGTCTTATGCCGATCTCAAACGCAAGGAAGTAGAGTATGCTGTGGGAGACAAAGTCTTTCTGAAAGTGTCGCCTTGGAAAAAGGTGTTGAGGTTTGGACGGAAAGGGAAGTTAAGCCCAAGGTTCATTGGGCCATATACTGTTGTGAAGCGAATAGGACCAGTGGCTTATCAGCTAGAGTTGCCGGCAGAACTGAGTCAGATTCATGACGTATTCCATGTATCAATGCTGAGACGGTATCGGTCAGATCCTTCGCACGTTGTGCCAGTAGCAGAGATTGAGGTGAACACGGATTTATCTTTTGAGGAAGAACCGATTCAGATTGTAGATCGAGATGTGAAAGTTCTACGAAGGAAGGCAGTGCCTTTAGTAAAAGTGTTATGGCGGAACCACGGAGTGGAAGAAGCTACGTGGGAGCCCGAGGAGGTGATGCGGCAGCAATACCCCCATCTCTTTTGATCAAGGAATTTCGAGGACGAAATTTATTCTAAGGGGGGTAGAACTGTAACATCCCAAATGTGGGGCTATTTGGAAATAAATTATTTTTCTTATGTATGAACTGCTGTGTCATTATTTATGGAATAATAATGGTCAATTTAAGGCTTTGTGTTGGCTCGATTTGGTAGGAAATTTTAGTTTTTAACTTTTAAAAGAAGGGAGCCTTGGTAAGTGGTGTTATAAGAATAAGTGTGGGTAATTTAACACTAAAAAGCCCTTGGTTAAGTGGCAAAAAGAAGCCCACTTAAGAGCTACATGTGACGCCACCAAGGAGCAAGGGAGAGCTTGTGTTCGAGTCACAAAATCCTCCTCTTTTTGTTTTTATTTGGACGGCACAAGGGGGGAGAGTTTTTCTCCTTCAAACTCTTTTATTAGGTGTAATTACTAAGGGATAATTTAAGCATTTTAATTAGTTTTAATTTGCTTAAACCTTTTGATAATACAAGAGATATGATAATTTCATAGGATAATCAAAGATATTATTTGATTAGAAGGGATTATTAAGTGATTAATTCAAATTATTTGAATTAATTGAAATGTGTGCCAAAGAGTACTTGGAGAGGTTGCCGAAATTTTGAACTCCTTGAACAAGGAGGTGTGGATGGCAAGGCTACTAGGGGATGCCAAAATCCTATATAAACCCCCATCTACCATCTTAAATTCTTTTTAGAATTTTTTTGTAGCCGAAATTCTCCCAACTAGTTGCCATCTGATTTCTTTTCTTTCTTCAAAGTTAAGAACCACTTCCATCTCTTAGTCTCTAGCCGAATCTAATCCCTATTGGTGTGCCGATTTCCCTTAGTCTCTTCTCTCAATTTTCGGCTAGCCTTCATTAGTTGTTGTTTATTCTTTGATTATTCTCCCAAAAACCGATAAAAGAAAAACCCTCTCTTCTTTTGGAACCTTGGCGAATCTTGAACTAGGAGGGGAAGCATTCTCTAATCGAATTTGGAGGGTAAGTATGTTAGGCCAATGTCTAGGATTCTCTTTTCTCTTCTTGTCGACTTGGAGGTTGGTAAGTGACTATTTCGGCAATGATCATTAAGGCTACTAATCGCTTGATTAAGATATAGGGCCTTCGGATTCGGAAGCAAGCAGTGAACCCGTTGCTTTGGAGCAATCGATTTTGGGGTAAGGTGGTAAGGATCTATGAATTTAGTTAATATTCGTTTAAGCCAAGGCTACTAATAGTTGCCGATTTCGTGGAAGTAAAATCATTCAGAGTATAGTGATTTGGGTACTAAGGCACTCGGGTAAGGATTAGGTTCAAAAAGAGAACCCTTTAAATATTTGGTTTGGCCGAATAGGCCATAGTACTAACTCCCATGTTTGGCCGAATATAGGAACAAGTGGATCTTGGGAGGCCGATTTCTTTAATCTTCGAGATTAGACTCTCGTTGGTGACAGTGTGTACATACACACTTATAATAGTTAATAAAGTGTATTAAGTGTATGTTATGTGTAAATCGCTTTATGTAGATACGGCTTTAGTGCCTTAAGGGTACAAGCGAGGATACCGTAAGTCTCTATTTGTATGAGATTGATAATAATGCTTTTGGGAAGCATGGATTATTTGATACATGTGATATATGTATGTTCATTGTTAATCGCTTGACATGGGTTGATGAGAGGAGGGGCGGTGATATCGTCTTGACGAGCACCGGTGCTTTGGTAGCACACTCGTGACTATATGTCACCAGGAGGTTTGGTACCTCCATAGGTTTGGTACCTCATAGCGACTTGTCCCCGTGGTTAACACCACCGTGGGTTGGCCCCACTTGAGATATGGGATCGTGCGCGGTGATTTGGTATCACACGATGGGTTGGCCCCATCACCCGATTTGTGTCTACGGACACCGGTGCTTTGGTAGCACATTGTGACTATATGTCACCAAAGTGGTTTGGCACCACCAGTGTTTTGGTAACACATCGTGACTACGGTCACCAGTGGTTTGGTACCACGTGGGGTAGGCAAAGGTGTTTGGTTGGCTACGTTGGGTACACGATACTTTGCCTAATTAACTGTTATATGTTGTGTATGAAATGTTGTATTAACCGGGGGAAGGGTTACATACTGAGTCTTGGTGACTCACCTTCTCCTTTAACATTTTTCAGGTGACTCGTAGATGGCGGTGGAGGAGCCGGTTGGACTCGAGGTGGCCATGCAGTGGATTCAAATTTATAGAACTTTAAATTTCTTTATTTTTACTTGGGTTGTAATAAGGCCTCCTTAAACTACATTAGTGTTATTTTCTTTTATGTTGGATATTGCTTTAAACTATATTATTAAATTGAACTAAAAATCACATGTTTTCTTAAATTAACACGAAAATGCTTTTTCATGCCATCGGGCACACTTGAAACTGGTATAACAGTTGGACTTAATTAAAATTCCAAATCAAATCTAAGAGTAGCTTTGACAAGACAACCAAAAACGAGGGGTTTTCAATGAAAATAAAATGTTTTTCGAAATGGTGTTCACAAGGTTTTACTCGGTAACAAGTCAAATTCGGTCGTAGTGTTTGGGCCGGGTTTGGGTTGTTACATTTCCTTTTCGCGTCAACAAGTGAAATTGGGCTAGGAAGGCCTTAAAAATAAATGGCAAGGTTGGTGGACATGAAAGTCGGCCTGGCAAAGTGGCTTGGGGGCGCCACTTAGGGCCTTGGTGAACGCCGCCCCAAGCAGGAGGGAGGACTCGATTTCAAGTCACGATGGAGGCGAGGTATGTTTTATTTTTGCCTTTAAGCGTTAAGACAATGGGGAGCGTAGGAAGGAGCCCTTAAAACAAATTGTCGGGGGTTTATATAACGCCTTGGCAAAGTGGCCTGGGGCGTTACTTGTAACCAGTTCCAACTGGTCCTAGGTTCGAGTGGCGTGAGCAGCAAATGGGTGTTTTGTTTTTGCATGTCATGAAGGAGAAGAGCTAATGGCCTGCACGTGGGACTTTTAGTTAGATAAGGATAGAACTTGTTTTTGTTGTTGAATTCGGCTGGAAGTATGGAATAAATATTATTTTATTTCTTTTATTTTTTTTATTTATTTGAAGAGGTGGCTAAGTGATGGGATAAAGGATAAAACATTGTTTTATTTTATTTCAAATGGGTGATAATTATCACATTAGGGAGACGGCCAAAATAGGGACTCTTTAGGGGCTTGCTTAATCGGTTTTGAGTAATAAGGGGGGTGCCGAAATTCATTTAATTTTTGGTCTTCTTTTCTTCCCAATTTTCTTGGCCGAATTCTCTCTTGTCCACATTGCCCAAAATTCTTCAAACCCCTTTCTTCTTTTATTCTATTTGGCCGAACCTATCACCCCCATCCTACTCAAAAATTCATCTCCCATTTGGTGTTAGCCGAATATCTTCATCAACACTTGGGAGCCATAGCCGAAATCTCTTCACTTTTAGCCTCTTCAAGGAAACAATAGAGGTAAGTGTTTCTTTTAAAAATCGGGTTTTTTTCTCTTCCTTTTAATGTGCCGAAAGCTTGAGAATAGGCCGTGGTAAGGTTGGCCGAATATGTATAGGGTCTTGATATTGTAACTTTTGTGTGTAGCCGACACTAAGGAGCATTTCGGGATTTGATTCTTCAAGGGATCTCAACAAGGCAAGTGACAACTTCGAGATTTCGGTAAGAGTGGGAAGTGGTTAGGCATATTCGGCCAAAGGCCCTTTTTGGTATCTAAGTATAACCGAACGTGCACTATGGTTTTAGGGGCTAATCGGTAAAGGAAAACAGAGGCTTCCGGGATTTCAATTTGCTTTGGAGCAATACGGGAATACGTTTCGGGATTTTGTGATATCGTATAGATTCGGGATTTCTCCTTAGATCTTCGGTTAAACAGGTGTGTAAAACTCTTACACACTTTATTAGTTAGCATTACTTATTATGTTGCAAATAACTTTTGTGATAGTGATTTGCCCTGTGGGCATGAGCATGGATTTTGGGTAAGTCTCTTGTGACTTTAAATATGTAATAAGAATGACATGATGGGTAATATGCTATGCCATGATTTGTATGCATGATTTATGATGATATGTTGAGCATGATATGAGCATGTTTGGTAATGGGATTGAAGAGAGGAGGGGAATATTCTCTATGGACTGTCACTGTAACACCCTGAAAATTTGAGTAATTTATTTTCTATGTGTGCTTCGAGTAATTATTCTAGAAAGTAAAATTTTCTGATTTATTTTCGTGGTTAGTATAGTCCTGAAGAAGGGTTTAAAATTTTTTTAGAAGGAATAATATTAATTTTGAGAATTTATGGAAATAGACTAAGTGGCATTGACACATAAATTAATTTAAGTGTCAATGTGTAGCATAAGATGAGTAGTTGGACAAGTGGTGTTGGCGCATGAGCTAGTACATGGGGGTGAAGGTTCAATCCCTAAATAGCATCTAGGTGAATTTTATTTTTGATTTTTCTGCCCATGTATAGCAAGTGTCGGCCAAGAGCATATATGGAAGGTGTTGACTTGTTATTTTTGGTTAGTATATCAAAGGAATAAGGAAAATTTGAACTTAAGGAAGGGTATCAAAAGAATAAGGAAAATGTGAGGATATGAGGCATGAATCAAGGAGTTGTTTAAGGAAACAATATCTTGGCCTAAAGACCAAGCATATGGACGGCATTATGGCTAGGGGGCCGAATTTTGGTGATAGTTTGGCTAGGAAGTTTAGTCTTTGGTTTTGGTCATTTTGTTTAGTTTGTGCAAGTTTTGAAAATTCTCTCAAACTCTCTTTTCCTTGGCCGAATTGTGCACTTGGTAAGCCTAGTTTCTTTTGTCAAATTGGTCATTTTGTTTTACACTTTGGTGTCAATTTTGTGCCTTTCTCTTTGTGCCGAATTTACCAATACCTAAAGAGACCATTCTTTTCTTTTCTTCTCCCCATTGCCGACTATACATTGCTCTCAAAACTTATCTTTTCTTTCTTTTCTTTTCCATTCTATTTGGAAACCAAACATCATCACCATCTCTCTCCTATTTGATTTCTTTCAATCGAAATTCTCTCCACCTACACTTTCATGGCCGAATGTTAAAGTGCCTATAACCGATTTTATTTTCTCTTTTTCTTTGTTTCTTCATAGCCGAATTCTTCTTAGATCCATATTATTCTCAAATCCTATCTTTCGACGTGGAAATAGGTAAGAATCCTTTTCGTTTCGATTAGTTAATAGTGGTTATGGCGAATATTGATGATGGTTTGAAGGCTTTATTAGATCAAAATAAACGTTCCTTCTTTTAACGTTTATTTTGTTATACTTTAGTGCGATAACGGAAGTTTGGAATCAAGAAGTCGTGGGTGACAAAACGTTGGAATCAATTTTGTGGTAAGGAAATCATATCTTTAAAACCTTAGGATTATTTTGATATCATTGGATTAACCTTCCTTTGTCTTTGAAGACATTCAAAATAGGGAAGAAAAGGGCGGTGTTTAGCCTTCGGAAGAAGGGAGGTTCATTATTCCCCTAAGTACAAGCAAAGGACTGTTTTCAAAATCCGGATTTCCCAAGGGTTGTGGACGTTCAACCGAGGAAAATCAATCGCTCGTCGTTCGTACTCCCGAACCATTATTTGTTCGTGGATTCGATTCGATTAGCGAACCATCAATCGGAGAGAAATCGCAAGTAGAAGTCTTACGAAAATCCGAGGTAAATTTCTAGATCGCTATAGTTAGATCGGTTTTATTATAGATTATAGTGTTTTAATTAACACAATACGTATAGGTGTTGAAGAGCGGGAAAGTTTAGTTCTCTCCATAACCAGGTGTGTAACTTCACACTCATTTTCGGGTTGGACATCAAGTTGTAAGTTCTGTGATAAAATCGTAAAATAGTAAAAACGGGAAAAAATACGTAGTAACTCATATTTTTGAGTAAATGCATGAAAACGGTTAAAACCGAGAAAATAATGGGCCGATAATACTCTAGTTCGATAAAATGGGCCGATAATACTCTAGTTCGATAAAATGGGCCGATAATACTCTAGTTCGATTAAATGGGCCGAAAATACTCTGTTTCGATAAATTGGGCTAAAATGGGCCAAAGTCACTAAACTACTAAATGGGCTAGTTGATAAATTGTTTATATGAGCCTAATGAAGGGTTAATTGATAAGCCCACCGATGATATGGATTAATGAAAATCTGTTATATGATTATATTTGTTATATACGCATGATTGCATGGGGTGGGTTATATGAAGAGAAGAATGGCCAGTTGCCACAAATATGGCTCATTGCCTCTAGTTCGGTGGCTCTGCCACAAATTCGGCTAAATGCCTCTAGTTCGGTGACAATGTCACAATCTAGTTCGGTAGTGCACTACAAAATTATTTAAGGGCTTTAAGCCCATGATTGGTGTGTTTGGCGGGGTGGGTTGACTTGATCCCCACAGGTGTGTTGGTTGGTACGGGGGTGTTAGCGGATGGATACTAGGTTGGTTTGGGAAATTCATATTTCATGCATTCTTTTCTTTAAATTATGTTACTTTACAATGTATGGTTGAAATCTATTAATGGGCTCAAGCCCAGCATGATATCTTGACGATCTGGCCTAAAAATGGTGGTAAGTGAGTTGCACACTGAGTTCTTTGTAACTCACCCAATTTTATTAACCATTTCAGGTAATGGAAATTGACGTGGACTTGGGCCGGAGATGACTTGGTGGAGGCCATACTACAAACTTGGGTTTTTATTAAACTATGACTTTATTTAGATTATTATCTTAAATATACATATGGGTTTTATGTAATAAGGCCTCTTATATGTTTTTATGGATTTTATTGTGTGGATGGTTTAAATTTTATTTCTAAACTTTTAATATGGTTTTATCTTAAATATGTTAAGTTTTCTTAAGAACATTGGTTTTATAACAAAATTTCTGGACACTTTAATTATTTAAAATTCTTTCAAAGTTCTTTTAAACCATCTTAAGATTTTGACATTTTTATCTTGACGATAAGTTTTCAAACAAGTATTATTCTTAAGCTACAAATTTCAAATCCTTGTATTAACTTCTTATTAAACTCGATTTTCAAAAAAGTTTTTGTAGCACTATTTTATTTTAACCATATGAAAATAAACGAATGTATGATTGGTGTGACAAACCAAATCTTATCTAAACGCATAGACCGGGTTTGGGGTGTTACAGTCACCAGTGGTTTTGACCACAAGATGGGTTGGCCCCATCAGCTTGATTGTGACTTCGGTCACCAGTGGTTTTGACCACACTGTTGATATAAATCGTGACTAAGTCCCAGTGGTTTGGTACCACCAGTGGTTTTGACCACATATTGATAATTGTGACCTACAGTCATCAGTGGTTTTGACCACACGATGGGTTGGCCCCATCACTTGATTTGTGACTCCGGTCACCAGTGGTTTTGACCACCAGTGGTTTTGACCACACGGGGTAGTTAAAGGAGTATGGATGGCTAGTTTGGGTTGCATGTTTTGCATGTCTTGCTAATATTTTGTGTATGAGTTTGCACTACCGGGTTGGGGATTTATACACTGAGTCTTGGTGACTCACCCCTTCCCATATCATTTTGCAGATGAGTAGATCGCGGAGACGGAGCCGGAGAGGACTCGAGGCGGCCATGCTTGTTCCTTGGATTTGAATTTATATTTAGCACAGTTAAAGTTTATTATTTACTAAATTTTGGTTTGGATTGTAATAAGGCCGCTAGTTGTTATTTTGATGTTTAAGTAGTTGTTTTTACTTTACTTCTACCATATTACTAATGAATTTATAAATTGTTAAATAAATCGGTTAAAAGAACGTTTTCAAAATAAGTACCTTTACGAGTTTTCAAAGATGTTACCGTCGGGTAACAAAATTTACCAAGTTAACTATAACTCCGATGTTTTCTAAAATTAAAATGATCAAATGTTTTCAAAGGAAAAAGGGTTTCAACTCAACCATGTTTATAAAATCAACCCCACCAAATGTTTTTTTTATAGACACCATTTTATAAACAAATTTTTCAGATTTCCACCTGTTAATCAAAATCTTTCAAAACGTTTTTACTCCGTGACATACCAGATCCGGTCATGGCTCATGGGCCGGGTTTGGGGTGTTACAAATATTATCCCACATCAAAGAGTTTAGAAATACCAATTACCCCTAGATAGTGTGATGAAATCTTCGATGACTTCCAACCCGAGCGAACATTTGAATCACTGTAAAATACAGAGAATAAACAGAGTAAGCTAATAAGCTCAGTAAGCTCATATAATTAACAGCACTATATAAAAGATTTAACAATTAGCTTGTCATTTTAAGCAATTTGATTGCTTTTGAACCAGCCTTATTTAATTCAATATTTATTTCCTTAATAGTCATGTAATCCATGCGTAATTTATCACATCTACTCACGTATAACATGAATTTATCAATGTCACTTACTTGTCGAGTATTACACATATAACTGTACTGATTCGTATCCTGATTTCTATTTTCACATTGTCATCTTTTTAGTCAAATCAATGAAACTATCATTGAATACTCAATATCTTTCTCATTAAGAACCATATACTTGGTAGCCATCTATACTTATACCATATAAATATTACCTATTCATATTTCATCAAAACATCATGAGTAAAAACAATAAGCATTTAAATTCACATAATATTCATATCAATTTATTTACATTCAAATGACCTGTAACACATTCATATAACCGATAGCAGAATTATACCGTATAACATCAATTCATCAGTAAGAACAATAGTTCATCCATTCACAAGGAAGAAACCAAACTTATAATATCTACTTAATATCTAATTCATCTCTCATTTCATTTATACCCATCAAATATCTCATATAAGATTTCATCTTGTAACTTATATAATTCATGTAACACATCATCTTTATAATTAATCTACTCATGTAGGAGTCAATTCATGTAAATCATGTAACCTGTATAACATATATTCATGTAAATCATATAACTCTTGTAGCAATATAATATCCATGTAATTCATGTAATTCGTATAGCATGTATTCTTATAAATCATGAAATTCCTGTAACATATAAATCATGTATACCAAGTATTATGTATCATGTACACATATAATTGTAACATATATTCCATGTAATTCATATTTCATTTAGCATATAATCTCATATAAATTATGTAACATGTATCATGTACTTCTTATATCTCTTATAACATTTACTTTATATATTACAAATCAGTAAATTACCCGTTGATCCATTCGGAATTGTATAGGATACACGGATAATCACACATATCGTACAATGCCAACGTCCTAGATGTGGTCTTACATGCAATCACATATCGATGCCATATAGCTATAAAGTCTGCTAGGCATAAAGCTTATAATAATTCACCGGCATAAAGCCTGCTAGGCACAAGCCTGTATCACACACCGGCACAAGGCCTGCTAGGCTCAAAGCCTGATTTATTACATCTGCATAAATCCTGCTAGGCACAAAGCCTAATTTAATACACCGGCATAAAGCCTGATTTAATACACCGGCATAAAGCCTGCTAGGCACAAAGTCTGAATATCACTGTTATAAAGTCATCTTATACATAATTCATATATTGAAAATTCTAGCTATTCCATAAAGTTCATACAGACTTTCAAATGTCGTAACTCAGTCGAATTAAACTCAAATATATTATTTCCATGCATAATCATATTCAACTATCTCAATTATAACTCTATAAAATTCAAAACAACATATTAAACTAATTTAAATTCAAAATTAACAATATTTACTATAACAATTTCTCAATTCATATATTTCCAATTCAATTAAAACATATATATTCAAATGCTCAGTTTGCATAAGCCGTGTTTATTATCCAACTAAATTCCTGTACATATATAACATCTATAACATTTTTTTTAAGTACCAATTCATCCCATATCTCATTTACTCATATAGTTATTGTACCATATAATATATTTAATCATATAATCATGTATCAGGAAACTTGTATTCCGATACTTGTAACATATAATTTTTTGTATCAATTAATCATATAATTCGGTGGCAGCAACATATTCATAGAGCCGATAATTCTAGTAAATTATTCATTACGCATACATATATATATTCAATTTAAATAATTACACATATCTAACATTCGATTTTTAGCTATACGAACTTACCTCGTAATCAAATCGACTATTCGTCTACTTTACTGTTTTCCTCGATCTAATTCCGATAATTGTTTCTCTTGATCTATATTAATTCAAATTCAACCCATTTAATCACCAACACATTCAATTTAATCCATAAACATGTAATTTGACCTGTTTATAAAATAACCCTTATACTATCACATTTTAACACTTTAATCCATAATACATAAATATGCAAAATTACACAAAATTTTCACATACCCTTCATAACCGAATTTTCTATAGCATCAAAACAACCCATATTTTTATTTTATTCACATTTCTAGCCACAAAAATTCTATCTTTTTCAATTTAATCCCAAATACTCAATTTTGTCAAAAATCACTTTATAAAACTTGTATATCTATAAACAACCATCAATAATTTATCAAGAAACATCAAAATACATAAGTATTCAACAATGGCACATTTTAAAAACATCACCAATTTCAGAAATTAGGGCATGGGCTTTGTAAATTACTAAGCAACGATCTCAAAAACGTAAAAATTATCAAAAACCGAAGTAAAACACACCTTAAATTAAGCTAGATGAGGACAGAATGTTTCAAAGCTTTTAAACCCTTTTTGTTTTCTAACTTTCCGCAATGAAAGATGAAGAATTAAAAAAATGGTTTTTAATTTCATATAATATAACATATATTAACATTATTATTAGTTTACTATTTAAACCTTTAATAATTAATAAATATAACTTATATAATAAGGTTACGTTAGTCCTTTGTCTCCCACTAACTTACATAGTGGGTTATTTGCATCTTTAAACCTCCTAATTATAAAGACAACCATTATTCGGCCCTTTTAGAAATAACCACCTCATTTTTATTTTACGCGATTTAATCCTTTTATTTAATCAGACACTCAAACGACGAAATTAAAGCACGAAATTTTTCACACAAACAAATTCACACATAATAAACACAGAAAATAAATTTTAATTTTTTTTCTAACTTGGATTCGTCGTCCCGAAACCACTGTGTCCGATTAGGGTCAAAATCGGGCTGTTACATAATACATATAAATATATATATAGATTTTATACTATAAACAAATTAATAATAAAAATAATATGATAAAATAATTCACTACAATGTTAAATTAATTAAAAAAATAAAAAAAAACTCGAGGATCAAATTGAAATAAAATGTAAGTTTCAGGGCTAAACTGTACATACGAAAAAAATGCTATTGGACATAATTGTAAATTTGAAAAAAAGCGGAAGGGCTTAAATGGAAATTAGACCATTCAATGAAAACACGCGGATCCTCCTCGGGTCGGGTCAACGCGCGGATCCTGGCCTTCTAAACGGCGTCGTTTTAACGCTTATTTGCTTAAGCGAAAACGATGTCGTTTTATACTATTATATAAATCGGTTTTCGAAAAAAAAATCATTTGTTCCCAAGTTTTAAAAAAAAAAACTTTCAGAAATCCTCTCAGACCCCCCCTCTCGTCTGGGTTCTGATCGCCGGAGCCTTGGGGCTTTACGCCGCACGCGCCTCACGCGCCTCCACGGACGGCAGTCGGAGGCTAAAACTTCGATTTTTAGCGTCGTCAAAAGGTAAACTCGCTCCTCTTTTATTTTTAGTACTATTTTATTTAAAAATATGCATGAATAGAAATAAAAAAAAGCGAATAAAAATAAGAAATAATCACCTCCAAAAAAAACTCGTGTTATTGTATTCTCTGTTTTTTTTTGTGTTTGTATTTTTTTATCCCCCGATTTACAGGTTAGGAATGGCTTTTATAGCCTTCGAGATGAAAAATAAAAAAAGGAAATAATAATAATAAAAAATGTTGCCATATTGTTGTGTTTTGCTGCTATTATTTCTTTCCTTTTGCATGTAGAGAGGAGATCTCGGCGGTGGGGGTGATTTGCGCGTTGATTGTGGCACGACCGGAGGTGGCGTGACCAAGGGCTTCGGTGCGAAGAAGAGTTGCTTGCTGAGGCGCTTGCGGTGCAATGGAAACCTAGGGTTTCCTGCATCCGCAAGCTCTTTGGGCCATTTGGGCCATCCTAGTTTTGGGCTTAATTGGGTCTAGGTTAATAGATCTGTAATTGGGTTAGTCGGGTAGTGGTGTTGGGTCAATCTGTTTTGGGTTAGTGAGTCTAATTTGGGTTGCTGAGTAGTTTTAATATTTGGGTCATTTGTAAATTAATTTTGGGCTTTGTAAAGAACTGTAAAAGGACACTTGGTATATATTTTTTTAGTTTTTATATTCTGTTTTATGGGCACGGGAAAAATGGGCTAACTACAGCTACCCCTCTTTGCTTATTGTCGTGTAACGAGAATAGAGCAAAGACTATAAAAGGCCCAATTTTGCCCGATCTTGTCGAGTCTTGACTTCTTGGTCCTCGTGTTCTTCAAATGGCTTCCAATCCCAACTACATCTTCATGGGTACTGGAACTGCAACTTTTAGAAGTATTAAACTATAAGTCTGATGGCTTCGATCTGCTATCTTCCGATCTGCTCCTCTGCAAACTGACGGATGCCAGATTAGTATCTTTGATCTGCTTCACTGCAATCTCAGGAATGCCAGATCTACAATCTTCAGTCTGCCCCACTACTATCTTGAGAGGACAAAATATGAACTTTTCAATTTGCTTCCTTACTATCTTCAGGAAGACTTCAATCTTCAGTTTGCTCCACTACCATCTTAAGGGAACAAAATCTGAACTTTTCAATTTGCTTCCTTACTATCTTTAGGAAGACTTCAATCTTTTTTTTGCTCCACTACCATCTTAAGGGAACAAAATCTGAACTTTTCAATTTGCTTCCTTACTATCTTCAGGAAGACTTCAATCTTCAGTCTGCTCCACTACCATCTTGAGGGAACAAAATCTGAACTTTTCAATTTGCTTCCTTACTATCTTCAGGAAGACTTCAATCTTCAGTCGGCTCCACTACTATCTTGAGGGAACAAAATCTGAACTTTTTGGTTTGCTTCCTTACTATCTTCAGGAAGACTTCAATCTTCAGTTTGCTCCACTACCATCTCTAGGGAACAAAATCTAAACTTTTTGGTTTGCTTCCTTACTATCTTCAGGAAGACTTCAATCTTTAGTTTGCTCCACTACCATCTCTAGGGAACAAAATCTGAACTTTTTTTGTTTGCTTCCTTACTATCTTCAGGAAGACTTCAATCTTCAACCTGCTCCACTATCATCTCTAGGGAACAAAATCTGAACTTTTCAATTTGCTTCCTTACTATCTTCAGGAAGACTTCAATCTTCGGCCTCCACTACTATCTCTAGGGAGAAAATTTGAACTTTTTGATTTGCTTCCTTACTATCTTCAGGAAAACTTCAATCTTCTGTTTGCTCCACTACCATCTCTAGGGAACAAAATTTTAACTTTTTGGTTTGCTTCCTTACTATCTTCAGGAAGACTTCAATCTTTAGTTTGCTCCACTACCATCTCTAGGGAGCAAAATCTGAACTTTCCAATTTGCTACGCCGTCCTCTGAGGGACATGTCCTGTAGACTCGAATGTAGTATGGATGACATTTACATGAATTCAGAATGTCATGAGAATGATCCCATTTTTTAAAATGTAAAATGACTAGGATGCATGATAAGAATGAATCTAATGCTCCTAACTAAATGATATTGGGGATGACATTTGCATGAATGCAGAATGTCATAAGAATGATCCTATGTAATGATTAGAATACAATGATTGAAATGAATCTAATGCTTCTAACTAAATGTATTATAGACAAATGAAGAATGTCATGAGAATGATTTCCTTCCTCTTTTTTTTGTACAACGATTAGGATACAATGATCAAATGCTCCTAATTGGAAATGTGAAAATGATCCCTATTTAATGTTTTTGTTGTCATTGCTCATAGTTCATCAAGGTTCTATCACTAGTGCGTTACCCTGTTTGACAGAAAACCTAAAGAAACAATCATATTCTGCTCAGCAAGCTTGCCCCGCTGTAATTTCAAAGTGTAACATCCTAGAATTAGGGGTTCTGCATTTTATGCTTTTCTGTGTGCTTGGCTTATTCTGCTTGTTATTTTGGTGTGTTTGGGGGCCCTGGGAAGGCTCGGGTTTGAGCCAGAGCATTAGGGGAAATTTTATTTTTGGGCACTTTAGGGGGAGAGCTAGTAGAAGCAGGCTTTAAGAATATTTATTTGTGTTTGATAACACAAAAAATGGGTGTGGTGTGATGGCAAGGAGACGCCACTTAAGGAGCAAGGGAGTGGCGTCACAAGGGAGCATGAAGGGGAAGGAGTTCGAGTCTCATCTGCAGCATGTGGAACTTTATTTTTTGTGCCAAAGGTGGAGGAGTGGTGGCTTTCGGTGGGACTCTTCAAGGTGGTTGTTGAATGAGTCAACAAGTTCAAAATAGATGGACAAGAGAGCTTGGAGGAGTTTCAATTGGTCAAACCAATTTGAAAGAGTGATGGGGAGTATTTGGTGGAGCAAATCAAGGGATTTGGTGATGGTGGAGGTGTTGGCCGAATGTGGGGAGCTTGGAGGGGGGATTTCAGTTTAGTAGCTAGGATAGGTGTGCCGAAATTCTCTTTTAGTTTTTTAGGCATTTTTCATCCTAGTATGTTCGGTTATTGTGAGTAGGAGGGGGTGTGCCAAAACTTTTCAACATATGCTTTAGTGATTCTTTTGTTTTCTTTCAAGTGAATACACTTTTGTTCCCTAGTGTTTTGCCAAATTTTCATATTGCTTTCCTCCTCTTTTCAGTCGTTTTCTCCTATTGTCTACCTTTTATTCTTTCATTTTTCTTCCTTTCTCTTAAGACGCCACAAGCCGAAACCCTCTTCTTCATCTCTTCTCTTCTACTTCTTGTGTTTTCTTTTGTCGAACCCTCTTCTAGTTTTTCTTTTCTTTTAGCCAAATTTTTGGTTCTCTTCTATTCATCTCTTTCATTCTTTCTTTCTTTTCAGAAAGCCAAAACTCTCTTCTCCTCTATTTCTATCTCCTCTAGCCGAATACTTTCTCCACTTCTCCCATATCTTTTATTTTCTCTTCTTGCACCTCCATTTCTTGTTTCTCTAGCCGAATCTTAAGAAGCAGAGTAGTTAGTTTTCTGCCTGCCGAAAGATCCTCTGCATTCGGTAGGTGCTTTTGCAAGCTGAATCCATTATTACGATTCCTCGGTAGCCAAGGTAAGGGGTTTCTCTTTTATTCATTGTGATCGGCTTCTATTCATATTACTCCGCCGTAATTAAACCCCATTGTTGGGGCAATTCCTGTTTTCGCTATAGTATTGTATTGATCAAGACTTTTCTTCATGGATACGAGTGCCAGTCATTCTAAGGAGGAAAGTTAACCCGTAGTCTCTTCTCCTAAGTTCAAGCGACGTGCTGTGTAGGAGGTTCGAGACTTTCCGCCGGGCTATGGTAGGGAGCCGACATCTGCCTGGGATAGACAAATCGCGATTGTTTCTTCTAGAGAGAGTGTCAACAATCTAGAGAGTTTAGTCTTACGCGTAATAAGGTTTGTAACGCTCACACTTTTCTTTATTATTTGCGATAGTAACTGTGTTGGCTGAAATCCGAAACGACTATTGAGACAGTAGAGATACACCGGGTAAGTACCATTATGATTTTACTTTCGTAGATATGTATGTATGAATTAATTTTTTGATGTACCTTGAAAGTATGTTTGCATTCATCTCAGTATGATAATATGTTGCATGGGCTTTGGGATATGAATGAAAGGGGAAGTGTGATTCAGTGACTATTATCACAGTGGTCTGGGACCATAGTGGTTTGGAACCACGTAAACATATTTATCAGTGACTTATCTCAGTGGTTTGGGACCACAGTGGGTTGGCCCCATGTATACTTATCAATGATCGTCACAGTGGTCTGGGAGCACAGTGGGTTGGCCCCACGTTTATATATTCTGTGACTCTGTCACAAGTGGTCTGGGACCACAGTGGTTTGGAACCACGGTGGCTTAATGCCACGGGTGTTTGGGCGATTCGGGTGACCTAGAGGATGGAAAACTAGGTTGAAATTTGGGCTGCATTGCATACATTTTTAATATGCTATATTGTGAGGGCTAAGGCCCAATATGCATCTGTGGGCTTAAAGCCCGATTGCGGTATAAGGGGAATTACACACTGAGTCTTGGTGACTCACCCCTCTGCTCAATTTTGCAGGTAACTCTTAGTTGCGAATTTGGAACTGAGGTGGACTTCGAGGTGGCCATGCATTACTTCGTGCGTAAACTCGTTTCTTTATATAAACTTATTTTAATTTTGGGATTTTGCAATGTAATAAGGTCTCCATAACTTTAATTTGGGTTTTTGCTTTAAATTGGTTATTGCATTTCTTATGAATTGTCAAATAAGGAGTTTTCTAAGATAAAAATATAAACAATCATATTTTTAAAGAGTTAACAAAAGATGACAAGTGATTAAAGGTTTAAGCTAAATAATTTGGAGATTTTCCTAAAACGTCAAAATCATTTTCAAATGTCACGTTTATGGAATTTCCTAATTTTCGGCTTTTGTGAAACCAAACTGTTTATGACCTTTTCAGTTCACTTTTAAATAGAAGTTGGCAAGAAAATCTTCAACCAAAACTTAAAATTATCTTTAAGATTGAAGCACTAAATGAAAAGTTTTTCCAAATTACGATGTTCTGTTGAAAAGTTCAAAACTACCTTCCTTGTAACATACCAAATTCAGTCGTAACGTATTGACCGGGTTTGGAGTGTTACAATTTTGGTATCAGAGCCTAGGTTGCAAAACTAGGCTGTGGGTTTGGGGTTCAAAAATGTTTTCAAAAGTTGGTTTGGAATATGGTTTAGAAAAATACATGTTTTCTAGAAGCATGGCACCCGAGTCTCCGGCACCAAATCCATACGGTAAGCCTTTTGACTATTGATTGAATTGTGTGAAAGATTGTATTGTGTTGTGCTGTGATTGCTAGTTTTAAGAGCTACAACTTTAGAAAATGAGACCCTTAGGTATGCGATTTGCGAAAATTACTTCTAATACTATTTTCATAAGCTATCCGTTAATAAACAGTGGAAGATGTACTAATTCATAAAACTTGAAATTAGATTAAGTTGAATTCGTAATCATGAGCACTAGAGGACGTGGGCATGGTATGCGCGGCCGGGGTAGAGGCCGGGGTGTTGAGGCTGAACCCTCGGAATCAGGGCATGGGCCGGAAGGCGAAATGCCAGCATCACCAATAGCGGAAGCGGGGTTTCAGGACCAAAATGGAGGGGACAATTCTGTGTCTCAAGCTATGTTGCGTGTTCTGGAGCGGGTTGCAAGAGCAAGCACGGGATCAGTAGCTCAAAAATCTACTCCTGAGCGGCTTCGAGCAAATGGGGCCGAGGTATTTAGGGGTATTTCTGGTGTGGCTCCTAACGTAGCTGAGTACTGGGTGGAAGCGGTTGGACGAATCATGGATGATCTTGATTGTACTGCGGAGGATAAGTTGAAAGGAGTAGTGTCCCTCCTTCGGGATGAGGCATACCAATGGTGGCTCACGGTGAGGGATGGTACATTAGCGGACCGTATTACTTGGGATCTCTTTAAGACAGCATTCTAGGGAAGGTATGTCGGGGCGAGTTACGTGGACACTCAGTGAAAGGCATTCTTAAACTTGGTCCAGGGGAATAAGTCAGTGGTTGAGTATGAAGCGGAGTTCCTACGTTTAAGCCGTTATGCCCGAGGTATCGTCGCAACTAATCACGAGCGTTGTGTCTGATTTGAGGATGGTCTGAGGGACGAGTTGCGAGTACTGATAGCTCCGCAACGAGAAAGAGAGTTCGCTACTCTGGTTGAGAAGGCTAAGATAGATGAAGAGGTGAAGCGGTCTGAGAGGCAGAATCGGGATAAGGATAGGGGTAGGAATAAAAGGAATTTTGGGTCGTCAGGATCTGCTGGGGGTCTCCAAAAGAGGCCTAGGTTTGATGGGTCGGGTCGAGTTACAAAGCCTGTTACCGTTGGTCGGTCTCAATCGTGTGCTAGATGTGGTAATTATCATTCAGGAGAGTGTTGGGCAAGAAATAGAGAATGCTTGGTGTGGATCAGTAGATCATCCAGTAAGGGATCGTCTGTAAGAGCCAGAAGCGGGCACGGCCAGAGGGGCGTGGGATATGTCTGATCTGGAAGAGGTGGGCGACAACCACCGAGAGGTCGTGGTCCAACCCAGAGGAGGAAATGGTTTTGGTCGAGGGTGTGGAGCACCGGCGGAGGTCTTGGGAATACGAGATGCAAGACGACTGGATTGGTTTATGCAACTAGACATCGGGAGGATGGCGATGCACCGGACGTCATAACCGGTGCGTTCCTTATTTTTGTTTGCCCTTTCAAAGACTTGATAGATATTGGGTCTACACATTCATATGTTGCTAGTAATGTGTCTGGAACTTTAAATATAGAATCTGAGGTTGCTTCTAGAGAAATGACTGTGATTAGCCCTTTAGGACAATCTGTAGTGGTAAAAGAACTATTTAGGAGTGTGCCTTTAGAAGGATAATGGGTTGTTTTCCCGGCTGACTTAATGGAATTACCGTTCGGCGAGTTCGATTTGACTTTAGGTATTGACTGGTTAGTCAAGTATCGTGCAAACTTGGATTGTGCTGCTAATCGCATGATATTAAAGACTTTCGAGGATGATGAGGTGCTGGTGATAGGGGAAAGAAAGAATTACCTGTCCAATGTGGTGTCTGCATTAAAGGCTGAAAGGATGGTGAGAAAAGGGTGTGAGGCTTTCTTAGCTTTCATTAGTGCTTTAGAGGCCAAGGAATTGTCTGTAAGAGATGTTAGAACGGTGAAAGAGTTCTCGGATGTTTTTCCAAAAGAGCTTCCAGGGTTACCTCTGGATCGCGAGGTGGAGTTCGGCATTGATCTTCTTCCAGGAACAGCTCCAGTGTCCGTTGCCCCATAGAGGATGCCGCCGAAGGAGCTTGTGACACCCCAAACCCGGCCTAAACGTTACGACCGAATCTGGCATGTCACATGAAAGGAATGTCTAAAAACTGTGCATTCGTTAAAAAGCTCATATTCTTTATAGTTGTGGTGAGAAATCGAGTTTAAGTAATTTTGAATAAGAAATGGTTTATTATCATTTTAGGAAAATCCCATATTGATCATTTAATAATAAGCAATAAGCAAATTGAAAATGAAACCAAATAAAATACCCAAGGCCTTATTACATAACAAAAACTCAAATAAAAATAAGTCCAAATAAAAGAAACGAATTTACTGAGTAAACATATGTATGGCCTCCACGAGTCCACCTCGGCTCCCAAATCCGCGATCTAATGATTACACGCAAAATTTAACTAAGGGGTGAGTCATCGAGACTCGGTGTGTAAATCCCCATCCAAATGGCCCTTACACAATTTCATATGAAAATATGCATATCATGCACCCAAACCTAGCCATCCAATGCTCCTTTCTCTACCGTGTGGTACCAAACCACTTTGGTGGTGCCAAACCACCGGTGACCCAAAGTCACGATATCCATAAGTGTGGTGCCAAACCACCGGTGACCCAAAGTCACGAATAATCCAATGATGGGGCCAACCCATCGTGTGATACCAAATCACTAGCGACGATCCCATATCTCAAAGTGGGGCCAACCCACGGTGGTGTTAACCACGGGGACGAGTCGCAATGAGGTGCCAAACCTCCGTGTCCCAAAGACACAAGGTGTGATACCAAATCACCGTGACCGCAATCACAAATCCGATGATGGGGCCAACCCATCGTGTGATACCAAATCACTAGCGAGCGATCCCATATCTCAAAGTGGGGCCAACCCACGGTGGTGTTAACCACGTGGACGAGTCGCAATGAGGTGCCAAACCTCCGTGTCCCAAAGACACAAATGTGATACCAAATCAATGGTGACCGAAGTCACAAAATCAATCATGGTACCAAACCACCGGAGGTGCCAAACCTCTGGTGTCCCAAAGACACACAGTGTCCCAAAGACACGGATACCAATCTTCCCCTCTCTCTCATCATACCCATGCAATATGACATAATAATTAGTGTATCACGGTATGTCATGTATGCTAGACATATATCAAATATAAGTATAACATGAATTACCATCATAATCGGATAGACATAAAACAACATAATCACCCTAATCAACCTCTAAGGGTATAACTGTAATTTTACTTACCAAGGGCATTTTAGTAATTTACCCACCAAGGGTATATCGGTAATTTACCCACCAAGGGCATTTTCATAATTTACCCTTCATGGTATTTCAAGAATTTACCCACTAAGGGTATTTTCAGTAATATACCCTTCGGTATTTTGGTAATTTACCCACCAAGGGTAATTTTGTAATTTTGCACCTACAATGGCCTTACCCAAAGGCCCAAATGTCACCCCGAGCGACTCAGCTACCATTTCCGGTCGTACCGGACGATTGGGCCTAAAACTCGATTCTGGCCCATTCGGGCCACACGCTTCGTGTGGCCCACCTAGCACAAATCTAGCCATGTATATAAGTTCCACCTAGTCTAGTTCACTATATACTACACAATCGCACAATTTACTCATAAAGGCCCACGGGCCCATTGGGCCCGCTTCCATTCCATCGCGGCCCAAGCGACCCCAACCCACAAGAATACTACTTATGGCCTCAACTATCGCGTGAAAGCCCCACACGTGCGCTCGCACGCTCGTGTGGCTACTATTGTGCGTGGCCAAGCACTTCGGCATTTGCCGCTCTACAACTAGAGTAGAGAGTTACACACTGATAGGAATCGGTGTTAATCCGCGCTCCCACCACTCCTGTGTGCAAACGCCTTCCAAGGTGTGTCAACCTCCTCCCGGAATGCTCTTTATATAGCTAGCTCTTCACCTTCCTTCTTTGTATCTTTCCGATGTGGGATCCTTCACGATGAGAGTTTAAATTCAATGAAACTCTTCCCGTCAGCATCATAAAATAAATACTCCCTTGCTTCTCATGAGATTCGAACCTGTGCTCCCTTGCAACATAATCCACGCTGCTAGCCACTTGGCCACAAGCTCCTCTTGTGTCTTAAACCATGCGCAACTAAATATAAATCTATAGCCAAATTCTGAGGTCCAAGTAAAAAGAAAACCAAAATGCAAAAGCCAAGACTTGAACCTTGGACCTCCTTCCTTCCTTGTGGCGTCACCCCCTTGTTCCTTAAGTGGCGTCACTTTGCCACTACACCACACACTCCACTTGTGTCATTTTCCTCTACATTTTATTCTTAAGGCCTACCTGCCAACTTCCAGGGTTTTTTCCACCTAAAACCAAAATTTGCCCAAAGCTAATATTTGATCCCGGGACTTCATAGAAGCCCTCTAACCTTCCAAAATAACTTACCTAATAAGTCTAACTTGCATTAATGCCGTTCTCAAAAATTTAAAAACAAGGCCCATTGGGCCCAATCCTACTAGGCCTAATTTCGGGATGTTACAAATCTACCCTCATTAAAGAAATTTCGTCCTCGAAATTTCCAACTACAGGAACATTCGTACCACCTAACCTACAACGCTGTGCTCACGCTGCGCACTCTTGATTCCAATAACCCTAATATACTTTTAACTAGAATTTAGAAATCCTACACACAAAAAAAAAAAAAAAAAACTAACCATTAAAGCAGACAAATATTTTGTATGCAATCAACTCTATATCCGAACATCACATCCAACCCAAACACACAGAATAGATATTCAAAATACAAATATAACAAAGCAAAGTATCGAAACTTACGATGGATTGGTGCGAGAGACTCGGTGCCATATTTCAACAAAAAAAACAGAGATATATATTTTCTAAACCATTTTCCAAACCATCTTTTGAAAACATTTTTTTGAACCCAAACCCGCAAATAGTTTTTGAACCTAGGCTCGATACCATAATTGTGACACCCCAAACCCGGCCTAAACGTTACGACCAGAATCGGCATGTCACATGAAAGGAATGTCTAAAAAGCGTGCATTCGTTAAAAGCTCATATTCTTTATAGTTGTGGTGAGAAATCGAGTTTAAGTAATTTTGAATAAGAAATGGTTTATTATCATTTTAGGAAAATCCCATATTGATCATTTAATAATAAGCAATAAGCAAATTGAAAGTTGAAACCAAATAAAATACCCAAGGCCTTATTACATAACAAAAACTCAAATAAAAATAAGTCCAAATAAAAGAAACGAATTTACGAGTAAACATATGTATGGCCTCCACGAGTCCACCTCGGCTCCCAAATCCGCGATCTAATGATTACCTTGCAAAATTTAACTAAGGGGTGAGTCATCGAGACTCGGTGTGTAAATCCCCATCCAAATGGCCCTTACACAATTTCATATGAAAATATGCATATCATGCACCCAAACCTAGCCATCCAATGCTCCTTTCTCTACCCCGTGTGGTACCAAACCACCGGTGGTGCTGCCAAACCACCGGTGACCCAAAGTCACGATATCCATAAGTGTGGTGCCAAACCACCGGTGACCCAAAGTCACGAATAATCCAATGATGGGGCCAACCCATCGTGTGATACCAAATCACTAGCGACGATCCCATATCTCAAAGTGGGGCCAACCCACGGTGGTGTTAACCACGGGGACGAGTCGCAATGAGGTGCCAAACCTGCGGTGTCCCAAAGACACGGTGTGATACCAAATCACTTGGTGACCGCAGATCACAAATCCGATGATGGGGCCAACCCATCGTGTGATACCAAATCACTAGCGATTTATCCCATATCTCAAAGTGGGGCCAACCTACGGTGGTGTTAACCACGGGGACGAGTCGCAATGAGGTGCCAAACCTCTGGTGTCCCAAAGACACAAATGTGATACCAAATCACTTTGGTGACCAGAAGTCACAAAATCAAGCTGTGGTACCAAACCACTGGAGGTGCCAAACCTCTGGTGTCCCAAAGACACAGTGTCCCAAAGACACGGATATCAATCTTCCCCCTCCTCTCATCATACCCATGCAATATGACGTAATAATTCGTGTATGCAGTATGTCATGTATGCTAGACATATATCAAATATAAGTATAACATGAATTACCATCATAATCAGATAGACATAAAACAACATAATCACCCTAATCAACCTCTAAGGGTATAACCGTAATTTTACCTACCAAGGGCATTTTCGTAATTTACCCACCAAGGGTATATCGGTAATTTACCCACCAAGGGCATTTTCATAATTTACCCTTCAGTGGTATTTCAAAGAATTTACCCACTAAGGGTATTTTCGTAATATACCCTTCAGGGGTATTTTGGTAATTTACCCACCAAGGGTAATTTTGTAATTTTGCACCTACAATGGCCTTACCCAAAGGCCCAAATGTCACCCCGAGCGACTCAGCTACCATTTCCGGTCGTACCGGACGATTGGGCCTAAAACTCGATTGCCCCATTCGGGCCACACGCTTCGTGTGGCCCACCTAGCACAAATCTAGCCATGTATATAAGTTCCACCTAGTCTAGTTCACTATATACTACACAATCGCACAATTTACTCATAAAGGCCCACGGGCCCATTGGGCCCGCGCCGCCCATCAGCGCCCAAGCAACCCCCAACCCACAAGAATACTACTTATGGCCTCAACTATCGCGTCGAAGCCCCACACGCGCGCCGCGCGCTCGTGTAGCTACTATTGCCGTGGCCACACGCTTCTGGCATTTGCCGCTCTACAACTAGAGTAGAGAGTTACACACCGATAGGACTCGGTGTTAATCCGCGCTCCGACCACTCCACGTGCCCAAACGCCTTCCAAGGTGTGTCAACCTCCTCCCGGAATGCTCTTTATATAGCTAGCTCTTCACCTTCCTTCTTTGTATCTTTCCGATGTGGGATCCCTTCGTCGAGAGTTTAAATTCAATGAAACTCTTCCCGTCCGCATCATAAAAATAAATACTCCCTGCTTCTCATGAGATTCGAACCTGTGCTCCTTGCAACATAATCCACGCTGCTAGCCACTTGGCCACAAGCTCCTCTTGTGTCTTAAACCATGCGCAACTAAATATAAATCTATAGCCAAATTCCGAGGTCCAAGTAAAAAGAAAACCAAAATGCAAAAGCCAAGACTTGAACCTTGGACCTCCTTCCTTCCTTGTGGCGTCACCCCTTGTTCCTTAAGTGGCGTCACTTTGCCACTACACCACACACTCCACTTGTGTCATTTTCCTCTACATTTTATTCTTAAGGCCTACACACTTAACTTCGGGGTTTTTTCCACCTAAAACCAAAATTTGCCCAAAGCTAATATTTGATCCCGGGACTTCATAGAAGCCCTCTAACCTTCCAAAATAACTTACCTAATAAGTCTAACTTGCATTAATGCCGTTCTCAAAAATTTAAAAACAAGGCCCATTGGGCCCAATCCTACTAGGCCTAATTTCGGGATGTTACAGAGCTAGTAGAACTTAAAGCTCAAATTCAGGAATTGTTGGATTGTGGTTTTATTCGACCAAGTGTGTCTCCGTGGGGAGCATCGGTGTTACTCGTCAAGAAAAAGGATGGGTCGATGCGGATGTGCATTGACTACAGGCAATTGAACAAGCTGACGATTAAGAATAAGTACCCGTTGCCAAGGATTGACGACCTATTCGATCAGTTGCGAGGCGCTTCAGTCTTCTCAAAGACAGACTTGAGGTCAGGTTATCATCAGCTTAAGGTCAAGGAGGCGGATATTCATAAGACTGCTTTTCGAACTCGTTATGGTCACTACGAGTTCTTAGTGATGTCGTTCGGATTGACAAATGCACCAGCTGCGTTTATGGATATGATGAACCGAGTATTCCAACCCTATCTGGACCGGTTTGTCGTAGTGTTCATAGATGATATTTTTGTATATTCAAGGATGGAAGAGGAGCATGATTCGCATCTTCGGATTGTTCTGCAGATTTTGAGAGAGAAGCAACTGTATGCCAAATTTGGCAAGTGTGAATTTTGGTTGAGGGAAGTTGCTTTTCTGGGGCATGTTGTGTCTGCCGAGGGGATTAGGGTTGATCCCCGAAAGATTGAAGATGTTTTAGATTGGAAACCACCGAAGCCAGAAATAGAAATTTGAAGTTTCCTTGGGTTAGCTGGGTATTACAGAAGGTTTGTTGAGGGATCTTCGTTGATCGCTGCACCTTTAACTAAGTTGTTACGGAAAGGGGTACCGTTTGTATGGACAGATAAGCAGCAGGAAAGCTTTGAGGAGTTGAAGAAGATTCGCGGAGGCACGGTGTTGATTCAAATTTGAGGTTTTAGGGAAGGAGTTTGTCATCTATTGTGATGCGTCGTCATACGGGATTAGGATGTGTGTTGATGCAAGAAGGGAAAGTAGTAGCGTATGCGTCTCGGCAATGAGACCGCATGAAGTGAACTATCCCACTCATGACCCTGAGTTAGCTGCCGGTAGTTTTCGCTCTGAAGATTTGGAGACATTACCTGTATTGTAACACCCCAAACCCGGCCCAAACTTTACGACCGAATTTGGTGTGCTACAGAGAAAACATTTCTTTGAAAACTCCTTTAAACCGGTTTAACTTTTTGATAAAGATAGTGTCTTGTTTAAAACAGTTGAGGTGTATAAAACCCATACTTAGTTTTATTTAAAAATATTTATTAAGTCAAGTTATTATATATTTTAAATGTACCCGATGGCACGATAAAACATTTTACGTACAACTTGAGAAAACATGTGTACTTATTTTAATTTCATTAAATAATTTAAACAAATTATCCAAAACATGCAAAGTAATAAAAATAATCTTAGGAGGCCTTATTACAACTTGAGCAAATGAAACCAGGAATAAGTAAAAATAATTCAAGTCCATTTAAACCAATATTTCCACTGCATGGCCACCTCGAGTCCATCCGGTTCCTCAGCCGCGATCTACGAGTCACCTGAAAAATGTTAAAGGAGAAGGTGAGTCACCAAGACTCAATGTGTAACCCTTCCCCCGGTTTAAAGCAACAACATACACAGTCTATAACCAATTAACATGCACTAAATCATGCACCCAACCTAGCCATCCAAACGCCTTTCTCTACCCCGTGTGGTACCAAACCCACCGTGGTGCCAAACCACCGTGACTTATAGTCACGAAATTCGTCATATTGTGGTGCCAAACCACTTTGGTGACTCAAGTCACAAATCCAATGATGGGGCCAACCCATCGTGTGATACCAAATCAACGGTGTCAATCCCATAATGTAAATCGTGGGGCCAACCCACCGTGGGTGCTAAGCCACCGGGGGCGAGGCGCTATGAGGTGCCAAACCTCCGGAGGTGCCAAACCTGCCGAGGTGCCAAACCTCTGTGACCGAAGTCACGAAATGTGGTACCAAACCACTGGTGTCCGTCGACACGAATATCAGTTCCCCCTCCACTCATATATCCCACATCAGTCAATGTTATTTAACAGAAATCATGCCAACATGCTTACTTAGCAACATACACTGGATTTATCAATAACCATGTATTTAAGTCACATATACCAAATATGTCATGCTTCCCAAAAGCATCATAACAACAAGGACTTACTTGGATCCTTTCTCATACCTTTTATGGTATTAAATCCCATATCTACACAAATCAGATTTAGCATACACAAAATATTTAGCACATTAATTAGTTATAAAGTGTGCATGTACACACCTGTTTCTACCAAAATTCCTAGATCCCGAAGATCCGATCTACGACGCTAGATCCTTGACCCAAACTCACCGAAATCCCGAATTTGTCACTTGTCCTGTTGAGATCCCTTAGGAAAATAAATCCCGAAAGCTTCCCTTAATGGCTATGGCTTCCCTACAATTGCTTTAACCGTATTAATAAGGGTCTTAGGCCATTCGGCCATAATCATAGATTCAAAAAGAACCATTCGGCCATGTCCACATACCTCTTACTAATGATTGAAAAAGAATCCCGAAAAGAAACTTTTGTTCCCTTGATATTCGGCCAAGGTAACTCTAATGGAGGAGGAAAGATTTCGGCAAGAAGGGGATGGAAGAGATTCGGGTAACTCAAGTTTGAAGGCTGGAATTTTGAGAAGAGAAAGAGGTAGGTTCGGCTAATAGGAATTAGAAAAAGAGAAGGAAGAGATGTAGGGGAAGTGGTGTTGGTTTCGGCTTAGTAGAAGAAAAAGAAGCTGGAATTTTTTTGAACAATTTAGGCAATGCAACAAGGGGAAATTCGGCAGCAGTAAATTGGAGAGAAAAATTGATGATTTTGGCACTTCTTTGCTATTCAAATCAGATATGGACAGCCCTAGAGAGTCCCTATTTCGGCCATTGCCTCCCATGAGATAAAACTTTATCTTTTAATCTTTATCTCCTATCCACCTCTTCAACAATTCAAAATAAAATAAACTACTACAAACACCCTTCCAAATTAAAATATGCAAAAAGAATAGCTCTCCCTTATCAAAATAAGAGTCCATAATCGGGCCATCACCTCCCTTCCCATGCACGCCAGCCTTGAAAAAAAAATAAAAACCAACTGCTGCTATATACTTGGTTCGAACACAGAACCTGGTGGAGGCAAACTGCCGCAGCCCTCAACTGCAGGTAACGTCCCTGCCACTTTGACAAGGCACTGATTGTGATATAATTCACCCTGAACTCCTTTTAACACCTCTTTCCCTAGCTCCCCCTTTCCTAACGCCAAAGCAAAATAAAAACACGCCCATGCCGCCAACGGGATTCGAAGCAAGGCCCTTAACCAGGCGTCATTCCAGGCCCTTAAGTGGCGCATGGAAGCCACTTTACCAAGGCCGGTTTTTATGCCAACAAGCCTAATATTTTTCCCTTAAGGCCTTTTTAGCCCAGCTCCCTTTTTGACGCAAAAATAAAAGGTCTCTGATGCACCCCGCGTTACTCGAACCTCTTCCCTCCTGCACTCCCTTGCACTTTAGCGCCTCAAGCCACTTTGCCAATTAACTTCTTGTGTCCTAAACTCCACAAAATTCTTTTAAGGCCTTCTTACCTAGTTTCCCCTTTTCACTTAAAATTCTAATATTTTCCAAAGTTTTTCCCCTTCACCTAAAGTTCTCAAAAACTCCTAAAATATATCCCAACACACTTAAAGCCTACTAATACTTGAGTTATGCTCCAAACGCATAACCCCTAATCTAGGATGTTACATGTATGGGGAGAAGTCTATTATCTACACAAGTCATAAGAGCCTGAAATATCTCCTTACCCAGAAGGAGTTGAACTTAAGGCAGCAGAGGTGGATTGAATTGTTGAAAGACTATGATTGCTCGATTGAGTATCACCCGGGTAAAGCTAACGTAGTGGCGGATGCGTTGAACCGTAAGGTGATATCTGATTTGAGGGTAATGTTTGCTCATCTCAATTTGTATGATGATGGAAGCTTGTTAGCTGAACTGCAAGTGAAGCCTTCATAGGTAAGTCAGATTAAAGAGAAGCAGTTGTCGGATGAATCGTTAAGTTCTCGACTTCAGCAAGTGGAAGGTGGTGAGACAGAAGGGTTTGGTCTGAATAGTGATGGAGTATTATGCTTTCTTGGAAAGGCTTGTATGCCAAAGGATTCCGAGTTGAGACAGAGGATTCTGCAAGAAGCGCATAGTAGTCCATACGCTATGCACCCTGGTGGGAGTAAAATGTATCGAGATTTGCATGAACAGTTTTGGTGGCCAGGTCTGAAGTAAGAGGTTACCGAGTTTGTGAGTAAGTGCTTGACGTGTCAGCAGGTGAAGGCGGAATATCAGTTGCCTTCGGATTGTTCTGACCAAAGTGAAGATTCCACTTTGGAAGTGGGAGAGGATAACTATGGACTTTGTTAGTGGGCTACCTCTTACGCCTACTAGAAAAGATTCAGTGTGGGTAATTATCGATCGATTGACGAAGTCCGCTCACTTCATACCGGTTCGTGTTGATTACTCACTACAGAAGTTAGCCTAGCTGTATGTGGCAGAGATTGTGAGGTTACATGGGGTACAAGTGTCTATCGTATCAGACAGAGACCCTAGGTTTACATCGTGATTCTGGAAGGCGTTGCATAAAGCGTTGGGTACAAGACTAGATTTCAGCACGGTGTTTCATCCTCAGACTGATGGTTAGTCAGAGAGGGTAATCCAGATTCTTGAAGATATGTTGAGAGGTTGTGTTATCGACTTCAAGGGTAGTTGGGAGGATTTCTTACCGTTGGCAGAATTCACATACAACAATAGCTATCAATCCAGTATTCAGATGGCACCCTATGAAGCGTTATATGGTTATAACTGTCGTACTCCTACCTGCTAGACAGAATTGGGTGAGCGACAGTTGTTGGGTCCGAAATTGGTTTCAGAGACAGAAGAAAAGGTTAAGTTGATTCGAGCTCGGTTGAAGGAAGCTTTCGACAGGCAGAAATCGTATGCAGACTTGAAGCGTAAGGAGATAGAATTATCAGTGGGTGATCAAGTTTTTCTGAAAATTTCACCTTAGAAGAAGGTTTTAAGGTTTGGACGAAAGGGCAAGTTGAGCCCCAGATTCATCGGGCCTTATCGAGTGTTGAAATGTGTGGGACCAGTAGCGTATCAGCTGGAGTTACTGCTAGAGTTGAATCAGATACATGATGTGTTTCATGTTTCAATGTTAAGACGTTATCGTTCGGATCCATCTCACATAGTGCTGGTAGAGGAAATTGGAGTAAGACCTGATTTGTCTTTTGAAGAAGAACCAGTTCAGATCTTAGATCGAGATGTTAAAGTGTTGAGAAGGAATTCAGTTCCGTTGGTTAAAGTTTTATGGCAGAATCACGGTGTAGAGGAAGCCACGTGGGAGCCAGAAGATGCGATGCGACAGCAATACCCTCACCTCTTTTTTTTAGGTAAACTTCGAGGCTGAAATTTCTTTAAGGGGGTAGAACTGTAACATCCTAGAATTAGGGGTTCTGCATTTTATGCTTTTCTGTGTGCTTGGCTTGTTCTGCTTGTTATTTTGGTGTGTTTGGGGTTCACAGGAAGGCTCGGGTTGAGCTGAGCTTTAGGGGAAATTTTGTTTTTGGGCACTTTAGGGGCGAGCTAGTAGAAGCAGGCTTTAAGAATATTTATTTGTGTTTGATAACACAAAAAGGGTGTGTGGTGTGATGGCAAGGAGACGCCACTTAAGGAGCAAGGGAGTGGCGTCACAAGGGAGCATGAAGGGGAAGGAGTTCGAGTCTCATCTGCAGCATGTGGAACTTTATTTTTTGTGCCAAAGGTGGAGGAGTGGTGGCTTTTGGTGGGACTCTTCAAGGTGGTTGTTGAATGAGTCAACAAGTTCAAAATGGATGGACAAGAGAGCTTGAAGGAGTTTTAATTGGTCAAACCAATTTGAAAGAGTGATGGGGAGTATTTGGTGGAGCAAATAAAGGGATTTGGTGATGGTGGAGGTGTTAGCCGAATGTGGGGAGCTTGGAGGGGGATTTCGGTTTAGTAGCTAGGATAGGTGTGCCGAAATTCTCTTTTGGTTTTTTAGGCATTTTTCATCCTAGTATGTTCGGTTATTGTGAGTAGGAGGGGGTGTGCCGAAACTTTTAAACATATGCTTTAGTGATTCTTTTGTTTTCTTTCAAGTGAATACACTTTTGTTCCCTAGTGTTTTGCCGAATTTTCATATTGCTTTCCTCCTCTTTTCAGTCGTTTTCTCCTATTGTCTACCTTTTATTCTCTCATTTTTCTTCCTTTCTCTTAAGACGCCACAAGCCGAAACCCTCATCTTCATCTCTTCTCTTCTACTTCTTGTGTTTTCTTTAGCCAAACCCTCTTCTAGTTTTTCTTTTCTTTTTGCCAAATTTTTTGTTCACTTCTATTCATCTTGTAACACCCCAAACCCAGCCTAGAAGTTAGGCCCGAATCTGGTGTGTCACATGGAAAAACTTGTTTGAGAATTATAGCCTCTTTGTTAAAACCCAGAGCAATTGTTAACTACTTGAAAACGTAATTATCTTTAAAAACCTTTTTTGTGGCGAAAGCATATTTGAAAGAAACAATTTACAAAAATGTGATGTTTAGAAATAGAGCTGCAGAAGTATTTTGAAATTGTTGCGGAAATGTAGATAAAATACAAGTATTTTTGAGAGATCGTTTGATGAGTCGAAAATCGAGGTAGTGAGCTTTAAAATCGTGGCTTTTGAAAATATTGTTGATAATTCGAGAGAAAATTTTTGAGTTAAAATATTTGTAAAAATTTGTTATAAAATCCTTTTATTAATCAACTTTGGAAAACCATTATTTATGATTTTAGAAAATTTTCGTTAAAACAATTCAAGCAATATAATAAGGACGACTAAACATAAAGCAATTTAAAACATATCCTAGAGGCCTTATTACAACTTAAACCGAAATAGCAAAATAATAAAATAAACCGAAATGGAAATTTAAAGTTCAATAACACCATTTCTGAAGTATGGCCTCCACCGAGTCATCCATGGACCCAAGTCCTCATTACGGAGCATTACCTACAATGGTTAAGAAAAAGGGGGTGAGTTACAAGAACTCAGTGTGAAATCCCTTACCGTCACCCACTGGGCCTGAACCCATATAGCAACAACTTGGGCTAGAGCCCACTATCATAACAGAACATATATATATATATATATGAAGCAAATGTATGCAACCCAACCCATCCAACCAGTCTCTCCCCCGTACCAACCAGTCTCTCCTGTGGGGATCAAGTCAACCCACCCCGCCAGTCCCTCCAATTTGCAGACAAGCTACCATTTATAATAATTTTGTGGCTTAACCACCAGAGTATCATATACGGTAATATAATCAGCACACAACCTTAATCACGATGCCACAAAGCCATATTTAAATTGGCACATAGCCCATATCGTAATTTGTGGCGAGCCACCGAATCATATCTGGTATACAATCGCACACAACCTTAATCGTGATGGCACAAAGCCATATTTAAATTGGCACATAGCCGTGATCGTAATTTGTGGCGAGCCACCTAATCATATACGGTAATATAATCGGCACACTGACCTTCATCACGATGGCACAAAGCCATATTTAAATTGGCACATAGCCTATATCAGAATTTGTGGCAATGCCACCTGTCTATACTTCTCTTCATTCAAGTTTCCCATCCCATGCAATATGTGATGATGCAATACACATAACAACATAAAATATCCACATGTATAACAACCATTAGTCTAGTAATTTAATACGATGAATCGGCCCATTATTGAGCTTTGTAATTCAGCCCACTAAGGCATTCTATCAATTCGGCCCATAGGGGCATTTTGGTAAATCGGTCCATAAGGACATTTCGGTAATTCGGTAATCTCGCAACCCAGGGGTATTTCGGTAATTTACCTTCCAAGGGTATTTTGGTAATTCGGCAACCTAGACTTAACTACTAAAGTGAGGCATAAAAATTGAAACTGTCCATCTGCGTCATACTGACTAAATTAACTATAACTCGAGTTAGAAAACTAGAAATTTAGATCCGTAAATTTTCCTTGAAACTAGACTAAAATATCTTATTACTAAAATATTTTCAGATTTTTTGGCTTAGCCGTTTAGTACAGTTTATTCATTAAAGATTCTCTTGTTACACTGTCCAACGGTTCTGACCTCTCTTACCCAAAATTCAAATATCTCACTGTATGGTTTTCATATGTTGCTCCCACTTATTTATATTGAAAATAGGCTCACTAAGGAATCTATACATATAACTTATAACTCATAATTCACTTTGTAAAATTTTAAACGATTTTTCCAAGACAGAACAGGGAACCACGAAGTCAATCAGAACCAGTCTCACTAAAATAAAGATATAACAGAATATACAATTCCTCTTCCTCCTCCGTTTCTTTCATATAAAAATAGACACAGTAAGATTTATGTCGATATCTTTTTCACTTTCTAACTTCCTTTATCCTATTTTTCGTGATTTTTCAAAATCATGTCACTGCTGCTGACTAAACTGTTTCATTGCAAAAATATGGTTACCACTACGAATATACGCACGCCCGAGTGGTCACGGATGCCGGTTTCTGGTTTTCCTTCGGTATTTCGACCGAATCACAGAACATTTCATGCAAACTTTCAGAGAGATATGATATTACCACCATTTCAAACATGTATTTGGTAGGGTACGGGATTACACACCTTATTTGGAATCTGTAACACGATACTCTCCGCGACACCTAAAGGTACAATCAGTTAACAATTAGTCCAAAGCCCAATTTTCAACTTCAACCAAGTATTGTGATTGATTAACAATCTATATCACTTACCAACAATCCGAGTCTCTTATTACGAGGGATAGGTGATCGGGCGATTTGGTTCCTATAGTGTCCGATTAGTCCAAACTATTAATCCATTTAGCAACCAATCGAATAATGAACGATATTAAATAATCCATAAAGAACTCCTTAACTTGTTGCGATTTCCACCACTTGACTTATGGCTAGAATGATATTCGGCCACCCACTAAGATCACTATGAAAGAGTATTGATCACAACATGAGAATGATGGAGAGAGTGACGTTTCGATAAGAAACAAAGTTGACTAACCGAATAACGATGAACATTCATATTCGATTAGGAAGAAAAAGAACATAAAAATAGATAGAGGGATATAAGATCACTTACCGATTCGATTAAGAAGAGATTTTCCTACACGATGGGGAACGAAATGATGAAGAAATAGGATGATAGGGGGTTCGGCTATAGAGAAAATCGAACAGGAAATGTGATCACAAAGTGATGTCGATTAAAGAAGAAGAAAAGGTTGATGAAATGGTCAAAAGAGAAAAATGAATGGAGAAAAGTGCTTTGGTAATTTCGGCTATCAAAAGGGGAGATGAGCAAGGTGAGTGTTTCGGCCAAACAAAAGAAAAGAATGCACAAATGTGTTGGGAGATTTCGGCCAAAACTAAGAGGAAGATGGATTTGAAAAGAAGACACAAATTTTCAAAGAGAAAAGTGTACCTCTCATGCACCCAAAAACTAACAAAATGATCTAAAGAGAAAAGAGAAATTCAGCTCTTCCTTTCCCCCTAACAAAACCGTACATACCTTGGCAATAAGGTCAAACATTTGCCAACCAAAACTTTCCAAAACACTTTCCTCTTTTTGTGCCAACATGTTCCCTATACTTTCATTTTCTTTAGATTTCTTTCCCTACCTTCATCCTTTCCTAATATCCCTAGCCATCTTGCCAAACTTAAAAAGTCTAACTTGCCTTATTTATTAGCTAGGCCGACACTTAGGAAAGAATACAAAAATAATAGTCAAAATTTGCAAAAGATGGGATTTGAACCCCTTCCTTCCATGCTCTCCACTTGATGCCTTAACCTCCTTGCCATATGCTCTCTTATGCTAGCAAAATACACACTTATTACCTTAATCCTTGATGCCACTTGCCTTTTCCCATACAAAAATTTACCTATAGCCTAACTTGAACCCGTAACTTCTTAGAAACCTCGTAACTTTCCAAAATCACCTTCTTAATAAGTCCAACTAGAAAGAATGCCGTTCTCAAATTCCAAATAATTTTAAACATTCTTGCGCTCGAGGCCCAATGGGCCCAATCCTACTAGGCCCAGTTTTGGGTCGTTACAATTCTACCCTCCTTAAAGAAATTTCGTCCTCAAAATTTCCAACCAACTACTAAACGCACCGCTCAAATCACACCGCCATGCTTTCACTGCGCACTCAGATCTTACTATCACTAATGTACTTTTAGCAAAATCTTGAATCCTCTTTCACTCAACCAAACATCTAACCACAGAATGTAACATCCTGAAAAGGGCCTATGCATTTTTGGTTTAATTGTACGAAATGACATATCTTATGTGTTATGAATATATTTTGAACACTTTTGGAAACCTGGAAATGTATGGAAATGTTAAGTTTAAAAGAGGAAAGTGAACATTTTTAGAACCTTGGAAATGTAAGGAAATGTCTTGTAAGGAAATGTCATGGAAATGTAAGGAAATGTCTTGGAAATGTAAGGAAATGTCTTGTAAGGAAATGTCATGGAAATGTAAGGAAATGTCAAGTTTACAGAGCCGATCGAAAATTTTTGGAAACTTAGAAATGACCTAGAAATGATGAGTTTTAAGGTTTAAAAGAGGAAATTAAGGCAAGGTGGCCTTAAAAGAAAAAAGTTTGTGAAATTTGACACACAAACAGGCTCGGAAAAGTGGTCTGAAGATGCCACTTAGGGCCTATGGAAATGGCACCATATGCAAGAGGAATGGGCCTGAGTTCGAGTCACTTGGGAAGCAAATAAAGGAGGTTTTATTTTTGCTTCCAGAAGATTGAGGTGGACGGCACATGGCTATAAAGTAGGAGCTTTTATTCTTTTATAAATAGTGGATAAATAAGGGATTTATTTATCATTATTTTCAAGAGATGATTGTTGGATTAAATTCTTTTAATTTGAATAAAGAGATAAAGAGGAAAATAAGGGAGAAGTGATGGCCAAGTAAGGGACTTTGAGTTTAATAATTTCGGCTAAGTAAGGATAGTTGCTGAATTATCTTTTATTTCAAGTGATAATTAAAGGATAAAGTTATCAGATAGAGGAGTGGTGGCCAAGTAAGGGACTCCTTAGATGATAATTTCGGCTATAAAAGGAAGGAAGGAGGGCTACTCATCAATTTGTGCTTCCTCCTTTCTCTGTCGAATTCTTAGTGCTTTCTTCTCTTCTTTTCTTTCTTTTATTTTTGCCAAGCCGAAATACCTTGTGTTCTAGCCGAATCCTCCATCGTTATTCTTCCTTCTCTTTTCTTTCTAATCCCTCCAAAAGCCGAAAGTTGTGAGATCATCATCTAGCCATAGCCGAATCTCTGAAGGTTGAAGTGAAGGTGCAATCGATTTCTTCAAGTAAGGAGATCTTTCGGGATTTACTAAGTGTCGACTACAAGGAAGGAGAAGTTCTTTTCCCGAAGGTACACCATAGGCCACGTGTTCCCTAGTTATTCGGTGAGTTTCGGGATTTAAAATCCACAAGGTATTAAGGATCCAAGCATTAGATCAAGCTTTTCGAGATTTCAAGGACTTCGTTAAACGAATCAGGTGTGTACCCCACACTAACTTTTAATAAGATTGATGGTAATATGTAAAATATGCATGTTTATAAGAATGTGGCTAAGGTACCATAATATGGTACAAAGTACTCAGGTACGTTTCCTACTCCTATTAGGATTACGAAATATGTTATATTTAACATGTGAAATATGATAAGAATGTGAATTTAAGTACGATATGCATGGTATGAATAATATGGGTCATTCGGGATATATGAAAAAGGGGAAGTGAATGTGATGACTACGGTCTCACTATCTGAATGTGGTGACTTCGGTCACATTATCTGAATGTGGTAACTTCGGTTACAATATCTGAATGTGGTGTCTCATGACACAATTATCTGGTGGCTATGCCACAAATTTTATATGGGCGATGAGCACGTCGACTGCAACGACTGCCTTTGATAGTGTGTAGCGGATGGAGGGTCGACTTAGTAGTCCCCACGGTGTGACTGGCAGGTACGGGGGTGTGTAGAGGATGGACAACTAGGTTTGGGTTTGGGAATGCATCATAACCTGTATTCTATGTTTTGAATGTGTAATATGTGATATGCCTGATTCTATTATGATTTAGTGTCGTGTACACATTGAGTCTGTTTGACTCACCCGTTGGGAACATTTTTCAGTGATGAACAGTGATGGACCAGGGACGGCGAGAACTTGTGGTGGCCATGCTCAACATGAAGTTTATATTTTTGAGGACTCTTGAATTTATTTTAGTACTTTGAATTATTTTGGGAATTATTTGATGTAATAAGGCCATAAGGCCATAGTTGAATTACTTAACTTTTATTTTTAATTACTATGTTACGAATTATTTTCAATTAAAGTTAAGTAAACTTTATTTCTTTAAAAATAAACCCTAATTGTTTTTTTCATCTTAATTAATTGGACTTTAAAATAAGATAAATGGGTTTTTAACACAAGCCCAACCCAAAACAATATTTTTCTTAAAATCACACAAGTTTTCCTAAGAACAAAAGAATTTTGAACCAGTTTACTTGAGGAACATACCAAATCTGGTCAAAGCTCGTGGGCCGGGTTTGGGGTGTTTCACAGAAACAAGCAGTTATCTACCACTTATACCTAAAATTTTCTACATTCAATCATCACGTCCAACCAAAACATACCTAACTTGATGGTGATTAAACAATCCCGAGCCTTATGCTCCTTAGACCTGCATCTCAAGCATGCTCCTGACCTCTTCCAACATTCTTTCGGATGACGCCTTCTGCAATAAACGCAAGCCGAAAAGTTTAGACGTGCCTTAACACGCTTCACAGAACGAGATTGCGGCCCTAGAGAATCGCGACCTAATTTCTTCTTACAGTCCACGAGCCCAACTCGGAGTGTTCGACCAATTTCTCTAACCTCCTCCACAAGCTCCCTAACTAGCTGAGTCAGCTCATCAATTCCAGCTCGGTCATAAGACTCCGTCTCAGCCACTGGCAATGCCAACACCTCTCTTTCAGAAACATCCCCCGATGCTGAAGATCTAGCCCTAGCACCTCAGCCTCTACCACTTCCACGTCTACCGCATCCACATCTTCTAATGTTCATGTTCACTAATGTCGACTTAATCTTATTACGAGTTTTATGAACCAGTATACTATTTCAGTGTTTATTAAACAATGTTTTATGGAGTATAGGAAGTAAAGTTGTTTTCGTAGTACGTATCTAAGGTCTCAATTTCTATAGTTTCAGCTCCTAAAGCTAAGAGTTCTAGAGTATTTCTACAGTCATACCACAATAATCATAAATTGAAAACATAAACTTACGACTTGGTGCTTGATACCGGTGGTGCCATACTTCCTTTAGAACATACATGTATAATTTAAAATTTTAAAATGACTTTGAAAAAGTGTTTGAACCCAAACCACAGCCGAGTTTTGCAACCGGCTCGATATATTATAAAATGTAACACTCCAAACTTGGCCTAGAAGTTAGGCCCGAATCACTGTGTGTCACATGGAAAAACTTGTTTGAGAATTACAAACCTCTTTGTTAAAACCCAAAGCAATTGTTAACTACTTGAAAACGTAATTATCTTTAAAAACCTTTTTGGTGGCGAAAGTATATTTGAAATAAACAATTTACAAAAATGTGATGTTTAGAAATAGAGTCTGCAAGTATTTTGAAATCGTTATGAACGGAGATAAAATACAAGTATTTTTGAGAGATCGTTTGATGAGTCGAAAATCGAGGTAGTGAGCTTTAAAACCGTGGCTTTTGAAAATATTGTTGATAATTCGAGAGAAAATTTCCGAGTAAAAATATTTGTAAAAATTTGTTATAAAATCCTTTTATTAATCAATTTTAGAAAACCATTATTTATGATTTTAGAAAATCCAATTTAAAACAATTCAAGCAATATAATAAGTACGACTAAACATAAAGCAATTTAAAACATATCCCAGAGGCCTTATTACAACTTAAACTGAAATAGCAAAATAATAAAATAAACCGAAATTGAAATTTAAAGTTCAATAACACCATTTCTGAAGTATGGCCTCCACCGAGTCATCCATGGGCCCAAGTCCTCATTACGGAGCATTACCTACAAGGGTTAAGAAAAAAGGGGGTGAGTTACAAGAACGTAGTGTGAAATCCCTTACCGTCATCCACTGGGCCTGAACCCATATAGCAACATCTTGGGCCGGAGCCCACTATCATAACAGAACATATATATATGAAGCAAATGTATGCAACCCAACCCATCCAACCAGTCTCTCCCCGTACCCAACCGGTCTCTCATGTGGGGATCAAGTCAACCCACCCGCCCGATCCTCTCCAATTTGCGGACAAGTCATCATTTATAATAATTTTGTGGCTTAACCACGAGTATCATATCACGGTAATATAATCGGCACACAACCTTAATCACGATGGCACAAAGCCATATTTAAATTGGCACATAGCCCATATCAGAATTTGTGGCAGAGCCACCAAAATCATATACGGTAATATAATCGGCACACAGCCTTAATCACGATGGCACAAAGCCATATTTAAATTGGCACATAGCCCATATCAGAATTTGTGGCAGACCCATCGGAATCACATACGGTAATATAATCGGCACACAACCTTAATCACGATCGCACAAAGCCATATTTAAATTAGCACATAGCCCATATTAGAATTTGTGGCAATGCTACCGGTCTATACTTCTCTTCATTCAAGTTTCCCATCCCACACAATATGTGATGATGCAATACACATAACAACATAAAATATCCACATGTATAACAACCATTAGTCTAGTAATTTAATACGATGAATCGGCCCATTATTGAGCTTTGTAATTCAGCCCACTAAGGCATTCTATCAATTCGGCCCATAGGGGCATTTCGGTAAATTGGTCCATAAGGACATTTCGGTAAATCGGTAATTTTACCCACTAAGGGTAATTCAGTAATCTCGCAACCCAGGGGTATTTTGGTAATTTACCCTCTAAGGGTATTTTGGTAATTCGGCAACCTAGACTTAACTACTAATGTGAGGCATAAAAATTGAAACTGTCCATCTGCATCATACTGACTAAATTGACTATAACTCGAGTTAGGAAACTCGAAATTTATATCCGTAAATTTTCCTTGAAACTACACTCATATATATTCTTACTACAATTTTTCCAGAATTTTTGGCTTAGATTTTTAGTACAATTTATTCATCAAAAATTCCCTTGTTACACTGTCCAACGGTTCTAACCTCTCTTACCCAAAATTCAAATATCTCACTGTACGGTTTTCATATGTTGCTCCCACTTGTTTCTATTGAAAATAGGCTCACTAAGGAATCTATACATATAACTTATAACTCATAACTCACTTTGTACAATTTTAAATGATTTTTCCAAGACAGAACAGGGAACCACGAAGTCAATCAAAACCAGTCTCACTAAAATTAAGATATCACAGAATATACAATTCGTCTTCCTCCTCTGTTTCTTTCATATAAAAAATAGACACATTAAGCTTTATTTCGATATCTTTTTCACTTTCTAACTCCATTTATCCTATTTTTGTGATTTTTCAAAATCACGTCACTGCTGCTGACCAAACTGTTTCATTGCAAAAATATGGTTACCACTACGAATATACGTACGCCCGAGTGGTCACGGATGCCGGTTTTCAGTTTTCCTTCGGTATTTCGATCGAATCACAGAACATTTCATGCAAACTTTCAGAGAGATATGAGATTACCACCATTTCAAACATGTATTCGGTAGGGTACGGGATTACACACCTTATTCGGAATCCGTAACACGATACTCTCCACGGCACCTAAAGGTACAATCGGTTAACAATTAGTCCAAAGCCCAATTTTCAACTTCAACCAAGTATTGCGATTGATTAACAATCTATATCACTTACCAACAATCCGAGTCTCTTATTACGAGGGATAGGTGATCGGGCGATTTGGTTCCTATAGTGACGGATTAGTCCAAACTATTAATCCATTTAGCAACCAATCGAATAATGAACGATATCAAATAATCCATAAAGAACTGCTTACCTTGTTGCGATTTCCACCACTTGAATTATGTCTAGAATGATATTCGGCCACCCACTAAGATCACTACGAAAGAGTATTGATCACAACATGAGAATGATGGAGAGAGTGACGTTTTGATAAGAAACAAAGTTGACTAACCGAATAACGATTAACATTCATATTCGATTAGGAAGAAAAAGAACATAAAAATAGATAGAGGGATATAAGATCACTTATCGATTCGATTAAGAAGAGATTTTCCTACACGATGGGGAACGAAATGATGAAGAAATAGGATGATAAGGGGTTCGGCTATAGAGAAAATCGAACAGGAAATGTGATAACAAAGTGATGTCGATTAAAAAAGAAGAAAAGGTTGATGAAATGGTCAAAAGAGAAAAATGAATGGAGAAAAGTGCTTTGGTAATTTCGGCTATCAAAAGGAGAGATGAGCAAGGTGAGTGTTTCGGCCAAACAAAAGAAAAGAATGCACAAATGTGTTGGGAGATTTTGGCTAAAGCTAAGGGGAAGATGGATTTGAAAAGAAGACACAAATGTTCAAAGAGAAAAGTGTACCTCTCATGCACCCAAAAACTAACAAAATGATCTAAAGAGAAAAGAGAAATTTAGCTCTTCCTTTCCCCCTAACGAAACCGTACATACCTTGGCAAAAAGGTCAAATGTTTTCCAACCAAAACTTTCCAAAACACTTTCCTCTCTTTGTGCCAACATGTTCCCTATACTTTCCTTTTCTTTTGATTTCTTTCCCTACCTTCATCCTTTCCTAATATCCTTAGCCATCTTGCCAAACTTAAAAAGTCTAACTTGCCTTATTTATTAGCTCGGCCGACACTTAGGAAAGAATACAAAAATAATAGTCAAAATTTGCAAAAGATGGGATTTGAACCCCTTCCTTCCATGCTCTCCACTTGATGCCTTAACCTCCTTGCCATATGCTCTCTTACGCTAGCAAAATACACACTTATTACCTTAAGCCTTGATGCCACTTGCCTTTTCCCCTTAAGTGCTCAAATACAAAAATTTACCTATAGCCTAACTTGAACCCGTAACTTCCTAGAAACCTCGTAACTTTCCATAATCACCTTCCTAATAAGTCCAACTTGAAATAATGTCGTTCTCAAAATCCCAATAATTTTAAACATTCTTGCGCTCGAGGCCCAATGGGCCCAATCCTACTAGGCCCAATTTTGGGTCGTTACACATCTCTTTCATTCTTTCTTTCTTTTCAGAAAGTCGAAACTCTCTTCTCCTGTATTTCTATCTCCTCTAGCCGAATACTTTCTATACTTCTCCCATATCTTTTATTTTCTCTTCTTGCACCTCCATTTCTTGTTTCTCTAGCCAAATCTTAAGAAGCAGAGTAGTTAGTTTTCTACCTGCCGAAAGATCCTCTGCATTCAGTAGGTGCTTTTACAAGCCGAATCCGTTGTTACGATTCTTCGGTAGCCAAGGTAAGGGGTTTCTCTTTTATTCATTGTGATCGGCTTCTATTCATATTACTCTGTCGTAATTAAACCCCCTTGTTGGGGCAATTCCCGTTTTTGCTATAGTATTGTATTGATCAAGACTTTTCTTCATGGATACAAGTGCCGGTCATTCTAAGGAGGAAAGTGAACCCGTAGTCTCTGCTCCTAAGTTCAAGTGACGTCTTTGTGTCGTGATTCGAGACTTTTATTGGTTTGTGGTAGGGAGCCGACATCTGCCTGGGATAGACAAATCGCGATTGTTTCTTCTAGTGAGAGTGTCGACAATCTAGAGAATTTAATCTTATGCGTAATTAGGTGTGTAATGCTCACACTTTTCTTTATTATTTGCGATAGTAACTGTGTTGGTTGAAAGCCGAAACGACTGTTGAGACAGTCGAGATACACCGTGTAAGTACCATTATGATTTTACTTTCATAGATATGTATGTATGAATTAATTGTCTGATGTACCTTGAAAGTATGTTTGCATTCATCTCAGTATGATAATATGTTGCATGGGCTTTGGGATATGCATTAAAGGGGAAGTGTGATTCTATGACTATTGTCACAGTGGTTTGGGACCACAGTGGTTTGGAACCACGTAAACATATTTATCAGTGACTTATCTCAGTGGTCTAGGACCACAGTGGGTTGGCCCCACGTTTATATATTCTGTGACTCTGTCACAAGTGGTCTGGGACCGCGGTGGTTTGGAACCACGGTGGCTTAATGCCACGGGTGTTTGGCTGATTCAGGTGACCTAGAGGATGGAAAACTAGGTTGGGCTTGGTTGCATTGCATACATTTTTAATATGCTATATTGTGAGGGCTAAGGCCCAATGTGCATCTGTGGGCTTAAAGCCCGATTGCGGTATAAGGGGAATTACACACTGAGTCTTAGTGACTCACCCCTCTGCTTAATTTTGCAGGTAACTCTTAGTTGCGGATTTGGAGCCGAGGTGGACTTCGAGGTGGCCATGCATTACTTCGTGCATAAACTCGTTTCTTTATATAAACTTATTTTAATTTTGGAATTTTGCAATGTAATAAGGCCTCCATAACTTTAATTTGGGTTTTTGCTTTAAATTGGTTATTGCATATCTTATGAATTGTCAAATAAGGAGTTTTCTAAGATAAAAATATAAACAATCATATTTTTAAAGAGTTAACAGAAGATGACAAGCGATTAAAGGTTTAAGCTAAATAATTTGGAGATTTTCCTAAAACGTCAAAATCATTTTCAAATGTCACGTTTATGGAATTTCCTAATTTTCGCTTTTGTGAAACCAAACTGTTTACGACCTTTTCAGTTCACTTTTAAATAGAAGTTGGCAAGAAAATATTCAACCAAAACTTAAAATTATCTTTAAGATTGAAGCACTAAACGAAAAGTTTTTCCAAATTACGATGTTCTGTCGAAAAGTTAAAAACTACCTTCCTTGTAACATACCAGATTCGATCGTAACGTATTGACCGGGTTTGGGGTGTTACACAGAGTCCCTTCCCCTGTACCCTGGGGACATAAAATTTGTACCATCTTTAAATCATCCTACTGCGACTTATGGCTATAGGATCTGTATCAAATTCACGCCATCCCACTGCAACTTAAGGGTATGGGATTTGTAACTTGTTCAATCAACTGATCACTCCCAAGGTGACCTAACCAAATGTGTATGCATGATATCTGCATGGATACAGAGTATCATTTTTTAGAGAATGATTCCCCTTTTACACTTAAGCTGACGTTACCCGTCATTTGTCGAGAGGGTATCATTGATGAAATGTTTTATCCAATAAAATCCAAAAAAATAATCATTTTTCAATATTTCCAACCCTTTAGGCTTGGTGAGTTACGAACAATAGTCTGTTTGAGTTCCTATATTATTTAAAAATTTCGGAGTAATGTACGAAACTCATTTTATGAAAATATTATTAGTCCAATAATCGTTATTTCAATATAAAATGCTTGAAAAAGATCACAACAATGGACAAGAAAGAAATTAATTAGGAGCATAGCTCGAAATAAATAAGTTAATCAAAGATAACCAAGGCAATAAAAGAAAATTGATTTAGGTGTATCTTGAAAAGAATAAAGCAATCAAAGATAACAAATTCAAAAATGGGTAAGATAGAAGCTAGGTGCCCCAGATATCGTAGCCTGAGCTTTTCTGTTCAAACTTCTTGAGGACCATTTTAAGCTCAATATGTGTTTAGGGGATCCGGAGTACTTTGTCGATGCCCCAAGACGCAGCATACTTCCTCATTATTAATTTAGGCATAGCAAGACTACCACATGCCCTATCTTTGATCAAAATTTGAGGCGCCCTTTTCGGGTTTTAAGCTCAAAACCCCTTTGGTCTCAAAGCGCCCTTTGCAGGTTTTCGCCTTGGCCTCTCCACTTTTTCCTTTTCCTATTTTATTTTTTTGAATTTGAAATCAATACTTCTTGAAAGAACCTGAATTCACCGGATTGGGCAAATCTTTGGCATCTATCTTAGTCAATATCAATTCCCCTCTAGAACAAGCCCTTTTTGCTACATAAGGTCCTTCCCAGTTTGGCATCTGCTTTCTTCTGAGATCTTATTGTATAAGAAAGATCTGTTTTGACATCAGGTTCCCCTTGTGGAATTCTCTAGGATGAAACTCTTTATCGTAAGCTCACATCATCTGACCATGATGGATAGCTTTTAACCCTTTTCTTCGATAAAAACGCTTCCAACAAATGGGTAAGATGTTTCCCCGGCAAAGGTCCTGGCCAACGTTCGATAATCATAGAGAGTAAATGATAGCTTCTTATGCCAATATTTACAAGTCTTAGTCACCTTTCATTTTTTTTTTTGGCAACTTTTACTGCACTGTGATATGCTGCCTGATCTTTGGACAAACTGTAAACTTTGACTTTGTACAATTTTGCATTATTAAACGTGATCCTTTATGGCATTCTTTGCTAGCATCTGATCCTTTCTTTTTTTTTTCTTTTTCTTTCTTTTTTTTTTAAATTTGATGACTTCGACCTTGTAACATTGGCATATGAAGCTACTTCCACCCTCTTAGTGAAGTAAACGACGACCACGACGATGAATCGATATTAGCTAAAATCTTTTGACAAGATTGGCCCCATCACATCCATGCCCCCACATATGAAAATTTATGAAGACCTGGAGAAGGCAGATGAATCTTGTCTCCTTAAATACGGCATACTGATACCATCCCTTTCTATGTAGATAAACAGCGCCAGATCCTCATGTTTTGCCCGCGTCTTAGTAGGCCAAGCATATCCTGATATAATCGTGCAAAAACATCTTTGAATTCTTGAAAATAACTCAATGATGTCTCGCATTATTTCTATGGTGAGCTGGGCTTTGATCTTCTCCCCTTTTTTTAGGCTCGCAATATCCATTGACCCTATGTAAGGTAGGATCTATTTTTCCTCTTGTTCTACCATTCTTTAATGAATCAGAAGATATGTTACGATCTTTGTCATCTTCAAAGTCCTGAGATCCCCTAGACCCATATTTCATTCAAAAAGGGAATCCGTAACAACGTCGCTCATGTCATTGATATCTGAAGACCTAGTGTAGGTTCAAAGGAAGATTTCCAAAGAATAAATAATTCAAAGAATGATTATTTATATGGTAATGAAGGAATATCTGAAAGAAAGTCAAAAAAAAAAACAAAACAAAACAAAACAAAAAACAATTGTTTATACATTATGAAATGGAAATAATAAAAGAATATTCACTCATAAGATACATTTTATTGAAATAAAATTTAGGACACGAGCCTATTTCACAATAGGGGTCTTATAGCCTCTAGGCTTAAGGCAACAAGCATGTTTTGAATATTACTCTAGTTGAGCTTTAAAAATACAAGGATCCCTTCCACAGTTCCATTATTTAAAATCTTCCCAAGTATGTAAGGGCAGATGCTTAGAAAAATCCAATTTCTTTCTTCAGGTACGTCGTTAATATTCCAATTTCCTAATATCAGGTCTTGCACTAAAGCCCTGAACTCGATGCATTCTTGGATATCATAGATCTCATAATATTTACCCCTTTACCTAGATGATTGGGTGACAGATTTTCTGCCCCAGAAGGATCATCAAATTTGACAATACCCATTTTGACAAGTCTTTCGATCATCTTTTTGAAAGCGGTGCAGTTCTCAATCGAGTGTCATGTGATTCCCGCATGGTATTCACATTGAGCGTTCGTGTCGTACCATTTAGGGTATGGAGGTTGTATAGGCTTTAGGTAGAAAGGAGATACTACATGTGCATTAAACAAAGTTTGGTACAGCTCCCTATACGTGATTGGGATGGGTGATAATTGGTATTTTTTTGAGTTTGATTTTGGATTCGGTTCTTGTCCTGAAGAGACCCGATGACTGGTAGTTACCATCCTTGGCTGGCTTACTGTAATTGGCTCCAAATGGCTTTTGTTATACCCACCAGTACTATTCACTTTCTTTTCCTTCTTCTTTAGAGCCTTTGAAGTCCATTCTCCCCTTTTCCTTTGTTTCTACCTGAACGACCAGTTTGGCTTGATCATCATTTGAGTTAAAACCTGAACCCATCGGGAAGTTCAATAGGGACGAAGTATCAGTCTGACGTTGGGATCCCATAATGACGGATACCCCATGCGAATGCATGTCTGGTTAAGTCATCCCCTTACCGTTATTCATTGAGCCAGAACCCAATTAGCAATCATCTTGGACCAAAGCCCATAAACAAATAATAAATAAATGAAATGAATGCAACCCATCCCATCCTACCAATCGCCTAACTCTCCACCCGTACCAACCAATCTCTCCCCGTGGGGATCAAGTCAACCCACCCCGCCGGCCTCTCAATTTGCGATCAAGCTGCCATTTATACTATTTGTGGTGAGCCATCGTAATCATATACGGTAATATAATCGGCACACAACCTCGGTAAAAAAATGATCGAAACCAGTCGTTAATTCATATGTTAGGCACATAGCCCCGTAAATACGTTTAGCACAAAGCCATAATCACGATGGCACAAAGCCAAATCACGTTTATATTGGCACATAGCCCTTATCGGTATTTGTGGCAATGCCACCGGTCTATACTTCTCTTCATTCATATTTTCCCATCCCATGCAAAATTATGTAAATGCAACATTCATAGTAAGGCATCATATTTACAAATATAAACAAAAATTATTACCCAGAGATTTGTTACGATAAATCGGCCCATTATAACACTTTGCAATTCGGTCCATTAAGGCATTCTATCAAATCAGCCCATAGGGGCATTTTCGGTAAATCGGTCCATAAGGACATTTCGGTAAATCGGTCCATAAGGACATTTTGGTAAATCGGTAATTTTACCCACTAAGGGTAATTCGGTAATCTCGTAACCCAGGGGTATTTTGGTAATTTACCCTCTAAGGGTATTTTGGTAATTCGGCAACCCCGGACTTAACTACTAATTTGAGCATAGAAAATTGAAATTGTCCATCTGCGTCATATTGACTAAACTGACCATAACTCGGATTAGGAAACTTGAAATTTGGATCCGTAAATTTTCCTTGAAACTAGACTCATATATCTTCTTAAGATAATTTTTCCAGAATTTTTGACTTAACCATTTAGTACAGTTTATTCCTTAAAGTTTCCCTTGTTTCACTGTCCAATGATTCTGACATCTCTTATCTTAATTTCAAATATCTCACTATACGGTTTTCATATACTTCTCCCACTTATTTCTAATGAAAATAGGCTCACTAATGAATCCATACATATGAATTATAACCATTAATTCACTTTGTACAATTTTATATGATTTTTCCAAAATAGATCAGGGAACCACAAAGTTAATCAGAACCAGTCTCACTAAAATTAAGATATCTCAGAATATAGAATTCATTTTCCTTATCCATTTCTTCCTTATCAAAATAGACACATTAAGATTTAATCTGATATCTTATTCACTTTGTAATTCCTTTTCTCCTATTTTTTGTGATTTTTCAAATACACGTCACTGTTTCTGACCAAAACTGTTTTATTATGAAATACGATTACCATTACGATCATACGCACGCCCGAGTGATCACGGATGCCGGTTTTCGATTTTCTTCGGTATTTTGACCAAATCACAAAACATATCATACAAAATTTCAGATAGATGTGAGATTACACACCATATCAAACATGTATTCGGAAGGTATGGGATTACACACCTGATTTTGATTTCCTAAAGAACCACTCGTCGATGACCTAGAACAATACCAACCAAAAGTTAGCCTCGGATTTCCAAAAGATTTCGTATCACTTACACTTGAATCACTTACCACTATGTCCGAAGATAGAATATATCGAGTGATTTGTCCCTAAAACATATAGTCGATTAGTCGAAACTTCAATCCGATTTGCAACATAGCCAAATAGAGATATAACGAAAAATCCAAAAATGAACCCCCTTACCTTATCGATATTGGATCCAATTTCCACCGTTTGACTTCGGCTAGAACAATACACGGTCTCCCACTTAAAGCGCTATGAAAAGAGAGTGATTAAGACATGAAGAAGTGGAGGATAACACCATTTCCAGTTACGATCACGATTTACAACTGAATAGTGATAAATACTTATTCGGCTAAAGAGAAAAGAATATGATCATAGAAAAGAATTCACTTACCGATTTAATCGAAGAAAGATTGTCACCTCAAACGAGAAAGAAATTATGAAGGAGTGGTTGTGGATTGTGAGTTTCGGCTATGGAAGAAAATGAACAAGAATAGTTTCGGTTATGAGGGTATGGATTAGAGGAAAAAGATAGTAGAGTTGGAGAATTTCGTGAAAAGAAAAGAAAGGTTGAGAAGGGGTGCTTATCAAATTTTGGTTTTCAAGAGAAGATGAATGAAAATAGTTTGGTCTCAATGGTTTGGAACCTATGGCAACAAGAAAGAATTGAAGAAAAGAAATGCTCACTAATGGCTTGAAGTTTCGGCAAAGATGAGAAGAAATTTGAGAGAAATGGCATAAAAATGCAAGAAGGAATTTTGTCCAACCAAGCACCAAAGTTTCTACCAAAACACTAACAAAAATTCGGCCACCCCTCTTACACCCAAAACCGTCCACATTCATGATCAAAATGGTCAAAATTAGCCAACCATACTTTCCATAACATTTCCCTTGAAAAAGGCCACTTGTTCCCCCTACTTTCCTATTTCTCTTGATTCCTTTCCCCAACTTCAACCTTGCCTTTTTCTTTTAGCCACCTTACCAAAATAATGAATTCAACCTTGCCATGAATGCCTCTTGGCCGACACTTAAGGAAAGGGTGCAAAAATATAAGTCAAAATTTGCACACAAAGTGATTCGAACATCTTCCCTCAAGGTACTACATGTGGCGCCATAACCCTTTTACCAATTGCTCATTTATGCTTGCAATTTACTCTTTTATTTCCATAAGCCTTGATGCCACTTACTATCTCTCCTTAATAGGCTTAAACACAAAATTTTACTAAGGCCCAACTTGAACCCGGAACTTCATAGAAACCTCGTAACTTTCCAAAATTACCTTCTTAATAAGTCCAACTTGAAATAATGCCGTTCTCTTGTTCTCAAAATTTTAAAACGCTTCTACGCTAAAGGCCCATTGGGCCCAATTCTACTAGGCCCAATTTCGGGATGTTACAGGTTTCATCTTCCCTAGGTATCTAGGGAATTTAGTTCATAATTTGGAGTGTAATCATCTCAAAATTAGAATAACAACAAGACTTAAAGAAACCCAATAAAGCTTCTAAAGAAATTGAATAGAGATCTTCAATCTTGAAGGAGATCCTGCTTCTGAGTTGAATCTCGTGGCGTTCTACGAGTCTTTTCTTCGTTCTTCTCTGCGTGGTCCCTTAGGTCCTCTTCAAGTGCGTATTTATAGACTTTAGAATGCTTAGAAAGCCTAAAAATTGGGCTTTTCCACCTGTTTGGGAAACTGGGAGCGATATCGACACGACCTTGCACAGGGGCATGTGGCCAGCCCGTGTGGCTCACACGAGCGTGTGCCCAGGCCGTGTGGTTCCTGAAAATAGCTCTTTTTGTTCAATTTTGGCCCGTTTTTGGCTCCTTTCACTTCCCTATGTTCACCTAAGTATAGAAACATAAATTTAAAGGATTAGGAGCATCAAATTCACTAATTTACATAATAAATCATCCAAAAACATGCCAAGCATGGGATTAAAACATGTTACTTTTATGGTTTATCACTTCTCAACTATTCACAAACCTCGGCTAGTTAAAGCGTAGGCTCTAATCCATGAACGGGTGAAAGCTATGAAAACTTTCTATTGATGTTGGAGTGGCGAATATCGATGTCTCTTTATGGGCCAAAACCTGAAAAAGTAAACATTCAAACTTAGATTTTTTTTTTGGAAATTAAATATGAATAAAGTTTTACGATGTCGATGCTTCACATCGTGTGTGGTTGACTTAGCCTATGATCTCTATTTATAGAAAAATCGCAAGAGTCTTGGTCAAAAAAGAAGAAGAAAAAATATAATAACATTTTAAGAGAGACTACACATAATTCTCTAGTAGGAATATGTATGGGCTTCAAGACCCTCTCTTTAGAGATAGGGTTGTCGCCCATCTAACGTGAGATGGGTCATTGGGTCTATATCATGTAATGGGTATAATTATATGTGTTAGTTAGAAATTTATTCAACTCATATAATTTAACCAACCAAATAAAAAAATTTCTATTTCCGAAAATATTAATAATTTAATTAATTAATTGAAATAAATTTTACTAATTCCACAATGAAATTATTTTCCAAACCTAGTTCTAATTCCGTTAAATTCATGACATGTTTACCACACTAGAATTTATGAGTAAATGAATTTAATTATCTTGTTCAACAGGACTGCGCTAATTAATTAATTTAATTTTTACTTCAAACATCAGTTAAGTGATTACTATTAATTAAATAATAATTCGAATAAAATAATTTAGTCTTTAAGTCATCTCTCTTTTTTAACGAGAAATTCCATTCACTATGGATATTGATACATTCGATCTTTTTCATTAATTCATCAATTTTATTTATTCATCTCATCAATTCAAATGCAAACTGTAACACCCCAAACCCGGTCTATGCGTTAAGACCAGACTTGGTATGCTACACAAATCGAATATACATCTAGTCATCTAATGATTTAAAGAAAACAAGTCTTCAAAAACTATTTTGGAGATGGAGTTTATCAAAAACTGAGGTTAATTTAAAATCTATGATTTTAGAACATAAGAGTTTATAATTTGATCTCAGAGAATTAATTGGTTAAATTTAATAAATAAATTTTAAAAAAAATTCAAAAGGACTTTGGAAACGAAATTTATAAAAGAGTTTTCACCAAAATTTTTACGAGATAGTGATATTTAAGAAACCCCTTTTTTATACGTAATTTAAAGAAAACATTTATAAACTTAAAATAGTCCACTTTAAGTATCTAAAACATATTAAAATCCATCCACGAAATAAAATCCATAAAAACCGTACTAGAGGCCTTATTACATCGCCAAAATAATAATTAAGTAATAATACTAAAGAGTAGTTAAAATTCATAAAAACCATCGTTTGAAGTATGGCCTCCACGAAGTCATCCCTGGCCCAAGCCTCCATCAATTATCATTACCTTAGAAGGGTAAGAAAACGGGGTGAGTTACTTAGAACTCAGTGTGTAACCCACTTACCGTGTCCACTGGGCCAAAACCATATAAGCATTTATTTGGGCTTGAGCCCATATACAAATATAACAATACACCAATCATAAAATGCACGTGATATGCAATTCCCAACCAAGCCTAAATTTCCATCCGCTACACACCACCCGTACCAACCAAAGACACACAGTGGGGATCAAGTCAACCCACCCCGCCAAACACACCGATCGCAGGCATAAAGCCATTTAAAATGTTTGTGGCTGAGCCACCCAAACTAGATTTTGTGGCAGAGCCACCCGAACTAGATTTTGTGGCAGAGCCACCCGAACTAGATTGTGGTAGAACCACCAGAACTTCTCTTCAATTTAATCCCAACCCATGCAATCATGTATACATAAACAAAGCTTAAAAATTTACATATGATAATTTCAACATAAGGCCCATACTACAAGTTGGCCCATTTCTCAATTTGGCCCATATGGTAATTTATCAAATCGGCTCCTTAAGCAATTTAGCAATTCGACCCATTAATCAATCTAGCAATTTGGCCCATTAATCAATCTAGCAAATTTGGCCCATTAATCAATCTAGCAAATTTGGCCCATTAATCAATCTAGCAGATTGGCCCATTAAGCTATCTAGCAAATTGGCCCATTAAGCGATCTAGCAATTTGGCCCATTAAGCGATCTAGCAAATTGGCCCATTAATCACATGAGGCCCAAAAATTACTTTTTATCAAATTAGCCCATTGAGGGCGATTCCGTAATTTCCACGACTTTATCACGATTTCATGCACTTACACAAAAAGTTTTAATATCTTTGTATTTTTCGATTTTACCAACTTTACGATTTTTATTCTAATGCTTACGATATAACATCTAACCCATGAGATAAGTGTGAAATTACACACACGATTACGGTGAGAACTATACTTTCCGCTAAATCGATACCTATATATATGTCACGCTTGATTAGAACACTAATATTTAATATAAATCCATACTAAAGATAAGCGATCTAGATCTTTACCCTCGGAATCTCGAACAACTACTATTTGGTGGTTCTCCCCGGTTGATGGTTCGCAACCCAGTGGGAAATCCCAAACAACTAATGGCTCTGAACTACGAACAACTTCGAATAATTGATTTTCACCGGATGCGGGTCCACAACCCGGTGGAAAATCCCGGATTGCCGAAACAGCCCTTCGCTTAAATCTAGAGGGAATAGTAAAACCGCCCCTCTTCCGAACACTATTCACCACCCTTTTCGACCCTATCTTGTTTGCCTCCATTGACAAAAGATTATTAGCCCAACATATATATATCGAAATTTAAGACTATGGGTTTTAAGGGTGAAATCGACTTACCACAAAAATATCTTTGCTTTCGCGGAATGAAAATTGAGCGATAACGTTCCTAAGATAAAATTGATTAGTAACCCATCTTTGACGAAATAACGAGTAATATGGAAGTCCTTGATAGAAACCCTTACCTTAACACTTTGAATCGAATCCTAGTGATTCACGATGATTACGAATACTCCGAGTTTCGGTGTAATATCCTGGATTATAGCTTATGCATTAATACTAAATTAGATGAAGTGGCATGCTTTTGAATATTCTGAATGTGTTCTATGAAATTTTGTAAACCTTAGTGTATAGTTAAATTCCTTAGAAATTATTGGATTTTTAAGTTTAAAAGGGGAGCTAAGCTTGATAAGGCCTTAAGGAAATTTTTAAGGGAAATATGACACAGAAATGGGCTTGTCTAAGTGGCTTGGAGGTGCCACTTAAAGCCCAGGAAAGTGACGCCATATGCAGTGCAAGGAGGTCTTGAGTTCGAGCCACAAGGAAAGCAATGAGGGAATTTTTATTTTTTTCGGCAATAAGGGAAGTAATGGACGGCATGGGGAGTCTATGGGAGGAGTTTAAGATGAGGTGTTATTCTTTCAAATAATTTCGGCTAAGGTGGAAGATAAATGATGGATTAATTTTATTAATTTGAATAAGGTGATAATTGAGAAATAAAGTTATCGTAATAGGGAAGAGTTGGCCGAATAGGGTCTCTAGGAAGAGTAATTTCGGCAAAAGGGGAAAGGGTGGCTATTTTTCATTCTTTCTTTTCTCTTTTCCTCTGCCCGAATTCTCTAGTGAACCTCCTCTTCTCTTTTATTTTGCCAAAGCTGAAAACTCAAGCAAAGTCTAGCCGATTTCTTCACCTTTCTTCTCTTCTTTTTCTCTCATTCTTCCAAAAGCCGAAAGCAAGTTCCTTCTAGGCCATAGCCGAATACTCAAAGTAGTCCTAGCCGAATATCTCTATGAGTTTTGGTAAAGGGTGCCGTCGCCTACAACATTAAGGGTAAGGATTCAATTGTTGTCATATTATTATTTCTTTTCTTTTAGCCAAAACATAGGTATCTAATCCTAATAATACTCTATGGCGAAACTTTGAAGGGTCTTTTAGGATTTGGTAGTTGTCATTGCAATAGAAGATTATTCGGGATTTTGTTAGATCGAAGGTAAGCAAATAAGATCTTAGGCAAGGCCATTTTATTATGTTTTAATGTTAGATTAGATCTAACATGTGGCCATAGGAATCTCGAAATCATTAAAGAAGCAAGGATCAATTTGAGGATTGGAATCGCAAGGTAAGGGCATATACACATTCGACCAAGGCCTATTTAGTGACTTAGATTTAATTCTTATTTACTTAGAAGCCAAAACTAATCCGTGAAGTGATTTAGTGCTAGCCGATTGCAAGAGGATTATCTCGGAGTTTCGGATTTGATTAGTGATCAAATCGGCAGCAAAGGTAAGATTTTGGTCGCATTGATTCTTCGGGATTTGGTTTTATAGCCGAATAGGCTTTGTTAAAATATTAAGTGTTGGCGAATGTAGGGGACTAAGATCTAGAACATTAAATCGGGATTCTTCGGGATCTCGATGGAGGCGATAAGTATATCGTGTGTGTACCCTACACTAAACCTTATTAGATTACGGCTTAAATTAGTTATGTGTGTTTATAATAATATGAATGTGGCCAAGGTACCATGCAATGGTACAAAGTACTCAGTACGTTTACCCACTCCTACTATGAGTATAATATGATCTCATTATGGCACACATGTGAAACTATAAGAATGTGAATAAAGAATATGGCATGATATTGCATGTTTTGGCATGGGCATATGGGTTATATGGAAAGGGGAAGTGATTAGTGGTTATATACCCCAATATATGAATGTGGTGGCTTTGGTCACAATATCTGAATGTGGTGACTTCGGTCACGTTATCTGAATGTGGTGTCTCATGACACAAAATAATTATCTGGTGGCTATGCCACGAATATTATAAGAGGCGATGGGCACGTCATTGCAAATGACCGCCTTCTGATGATGTGTGTAGCGGATGGAGGGTTGACTTAGTAGTCCCCATGGTGTGCGAGGTTGGTGCGGGTGATGTGTAGCGGATGGTAACTAGGTTTGGGTTCGGGTTTGCATCATTTTATTATTTAATTATATGCATATGTATGAACTGATATGCCTAAACTATTGGGATCTAGTGTTGGTTACACACCAGTCTGCATTTGACTCACCCCGTTGTGGGATATTTTTCAAGTGACACTCATTAACGGACCGGGTCGGCGGGAGCTCAAGTGGTGGCCATGCTCAACATGAGAAATTATTTTATTTTGGACTTTCTATTTTCAAGTATTTTGGATTTATTTCGGGTTTCCTTTGATGTAATAAGGCCACTAGTAGAAAACTGTTTATGCATGCATTTTAATTATTTAGTATGATACGAATTTTATAAATTTAAAGTTTAAGCAATTTTTCTTAAAAATGAATTTTAAATGTTTAGACACCTAAACGCAAAGGATTTTCGAATTAAAGGTTAAACCCCAAAACAACTCGGTATTTTTACAAAACCATCCCAAATTTTCTGAAGTAATAAACATGAAATTAAAACGTTTTACTCGAGGAACATACCGAGATCCGATGCAGGCTCGTGGGCCAGTTTGGGGTGTTTCAAATTGGTATCGAGCCCTGTTCAAAACTAGGCTCTGGGGTTTTGGGCTCCAAAACATTTTCTAAAAATGGCCTTTTAAAGGATAACAGTCATTAGCTCGGCCTTGGCACTGCGTCTCAGGCCCAAGTCCGCTGTAAGTACCCTAAACCATTGTGTGATATACATGTGGGCTTTATGGGCTTTATGGGACGTAGACTAGTTTAAATAGACTCTGATGGACTATAGGCTTAGTTTAAACCACTTCTTAAACTTTCATAAGACTTAAATTCACTAAACAAACCCGTTAACGAGCCACAAGACTAGGGTGTGGTAACAGTAAATGCGCATGTCTAGGATTGGATCCTAAGAGCTTGGTATTTAAGCGGTCCTAGTGACTCACCTCCTCTTGTTTGGAATCCTACCCGTGCGTGGTATTGTTCACCTTAGTCGAGTTAGGAGTGTGGCAATAGGCGACGCATGCCTAGGAGTGGATTCGGGGAGAGCTTGGTATTTAAGCGATCCTAGCGACTCACCTCCTCTTATTTGGAATCCTACACCGTGCGTGGTGACTATTCACCCTAGTTGTGAGGACTCGTTGATGGGCTAAACCCTACAATTAAAACCCGAAAGGGACCAAACACCTAATTTGGAAAAAAATTTACCGAAATACCCTTATTTCATAAAATCACCAAGGAACCTGAATTGGAAAATTTACGAAATTACCCCGATTTACAAATTTTTATATTAACCTGATTTATTACCAAAATACCCTGTAGGTGAAATGACGAAAATACCCACAGGATAGGAATAGGACGAAAATGTTTGAATGATGAATGTGTGTTGAATGAATGTGCTCCTTTAAATTAGGATAGAAGACTTGAAACTTTGATTGATCGAAAGAACTACTTCTAAACTTCTTTCATAAAATTTCTTCGCGGATAATCGAGTGGAACAAAATACTAATGCATAAAAATTTCTTAATCGAAAAAGCGCGATCGTAGACATGAGTTCTAGGGGACGTGGTCGTAATGTGCGAGGACGTGGTAGAGGCAGAATGACCGTATCGAAACCCGTTAGGTCTAGACAAGGGTCCGAAAATGAGGTACCACCACCCCCACCACCAGCTGTTGGTGTTGAGCAGCAAGATCAGATGGGGGAGGATGCAGTATCGCAGGCAATGCTGCGAGTTCTTGAGATGGTGGCTAGAGCAGGTGGAGGTATGGGAGCTCGGGAATGCATGCTGAGCAACTCCACCCAATGGGGCCGAGGTGTTTAGTGGTGTATCCGTGTGGCACCCGATGACACCGTGAGTATTGGTTGGAGGCAACCGAGAGTGAATTATGGACGAGCTCGATTTAAGCTGAGGAGAAACCGAAAGGGATGGTGGCACTACTTCGGACGAAGCATATCAATGGTGGCTCACGATGCAGGATGGTGCCACAAATTGAGGATCTTACTTGGGAATATGTTAAGGCGGCGTATCGGAAGAAGTATGTTGGTACCGCTTATATTGATGCGCAGAGAGAAAGCATTTCTGGGGCTGGTTCAAGGGAACAAATCCGTGGCGGAGTACGAGGTTGAATTCTTAAGGCTAAGTCGGTATGCTCGAGGATAGTGGCTACGGAGCATGAGCGGTGTGTCGGTTTGAGGACGAGGACTTAGGGATGACCTAAGGTTGTTGATAGCTCCGCAAATAGAGCGGAATTTGCCGTATTAGTGGAGAAGGCTAAAGTGGCCGAAGGAGTTAAGGACTCTTTAAGGCAGAACTCTGATCGGAATAGGCAAAAGAGAGGATTTGGATTGTCAGGGTCATCTGGGAATGCGCAGAAGAGGCCTAGAGTTGATGGGCCGCGAGGTCAGCAAGTTATGACAGGAGGGTAGTATCGTACTTGTGATCAGTGTGGGAAGAGGCACCTAGGAGAGTGTTGGAAGAAGACATGGGGATGTTTCAAGTGTGGGTCCAAGGACCACATGATTAAGGAATGTCTTATAAAAATAGACGGGGGCCGACCAACAGGTCAAGGTTCTAATCAGGCTGGAAGAGGGGGACAGCAGCCTCAGTGGGGTCGTGGTCCGAATGGCAGAGGAAATGGTGCTGGAAGAGGACGTGGAACACCAGGTAGAGGTGTTGGTAATACGGAGGCTAGACAGCCAGGACTGGTATATGCAGTTCGTCGGAGGGAAGACGGCGATGCACCTGATGTTATAACGGGTACGTTCCTTATTTCGGAGTTACCCTTTATTGCTTTGATAGACATAGGGTCAACTCATTCCTATGTTGCTAGTAAAGTATTCGAAACTTTGCATGTGAACTTTGAGACTGTACCTAGGAAGATGACTATACTTAGTCCTTTAGGGCAGACTATGATAGTAGATAAACTCTTTAAGGAAGTGCCTTTAGAATTTCAGGGGATGCAGTTCCCAGCTGACTTAGTGGAACTACCATTCGGGGAATTTGATCTAATCTTAGGCATGGATTGGTTAGTGAAGTACCGTGCGAATGTGGATTGCACCGCTAAACGCATGTCGTTGGGAACTCCTCACGATAAGGAAGTTGTGGTGATGGGCGAAAGATGGAACTATTTGTCGAATGTTGTATCCGCTCTTAAGGCAGAGAAAATGGTAAGGAAAGGATGTCCGGCTTTTCTGATGTGGGTCAGTGCCTTGGACACTAAGGAAACAAGTGTTGAAAGGGTTAGAACAGTAAGGGAATTTGTGGATGTCTTTTCGGAGGAATTACCTGGAATACCCCCTGATAGGGAGGTGGAGTTCAGAATTGACTTGCTGCCTGGAACGGCACCAGTATCTCTCGCTCCGTATAGAATGGCACCGAAGGAGTTGGTTGAGCTCAAGGCTCAAATCCAAGAGTTGCTTGATCGTGGGTTCATTCGACCCAGTGTGTCTCCATGGGGAGCACCGGTCTTGTTTGTGAAGAAGAAAGATGGGACTATGCGTATGTGCATAGATTATCGTCAGTTGAATAAGCTGACCATCAAGAACAAGTACCCTTTGCCAAGGATAGACGACTTGTTTGATCACTTAAGGGGCGTGGTATTCTCAAAGATAGACCTAAGGTCTGGATATCATCAGCTTAAGGTGAAGGAAGCGGATATCCATAAGATGGCTTTTCAGACAAGATACGGGCATTATGAGATCGTAGTGATGCCATTTGGTTTGACGAACGCCCCAGCCGCATTCATGGATATGATGAATCGGGTTTTTCAACCTTACTTGGATAGGTTCGTCGTTGTGTTCATAGACGATATCCTAGTATACTCAAAGTCTGAGGAAGAACATGACGAGCATCTCCGAAAAGTGTTGCAAGTCTTAAGGGAGAAGAAGCTATATGCCAAATTCAGTAAGTGCGAGTTTTGGCTTAAGGAGGTTGCATTCTTAGGGCATGTGGTGTCTGCAGAAGGAATAAGGGTGGACCCTAAGAAGATTGAGGCGAAGATTAGATTGGAAACCACCTAAGTCCGTGGGTGAGATTCAAGTTTCTTGGGATTGGCAGCTACTACTGAGAAGGTTTGTGGAAGGATTTTCTTCAATAGCCGCACCAGTTGACAAAGTTGTTGAGAAAGGAGGTACCTTTCGCTTGGGACAGATAGGCAACAGAGAGCTTTGAGAAGCTTAAGAGAGTTTTGACCAAGCTCCGGTTTTGATTCAGTGGGCGTGGGGAAGGACTTTGTGGTGTCTTGTGATGCTTCTCACACGAGGATTAGGATGTGTTCTAATGCAGGATGGGAAGGTTGTAGCTTATGCATCTTGACAACTGAGGCCACATGAGGTTAACTACCCGACTCATGACTTGGAACTGGCGGCAGTGGTCTTTGCTCTTAAGGTATGGAGGCACTACCTTTATGGAGAAAAGTCAGTGATCTATACGGACCACAAGAGTCTTAAGTATCTGTTGACTCAGAAGGAGCTGAACTTGAGATAGCGAAGGTGGGTGGAATTACTGAAGGATTATGATTGTTCCATAGAGTATCATCCGGGCAAGGCGAATGTAGTGGCAGATGCCTTAAGTCGGAAAGTGGTGTCGGATCTGAGGGCAATGTTTGCACTTCTGAGCTTGTATAACGATGGAAGTCTGCTGGCAGAGTTGCAAGTTAAGCCATCATGGCTGAATGAGGTAAAGGAAAGTCAGTTAGTGGATGAAGACTTAAGTGCTAAGTTGTAGCAAGTGCAGAGTGGAGAGTTGGAAGATTATGTTATTAATAACGAAGGAGTGTTGTGTTTTAAGGGTAAGGTCTGTATGTCGATGAACAAGGAGTTAAGGCATAGGATTCTTCAGGAATCGCATGGTAGCCCCTATGCTATGCATCCTGGAGGTACTAAATTGTACAGGGATCTAAGGGAACAGTTTTGGTGGCACAGTGCAAGAAGGAAGTTACAAAATTTGTCGGCAAGTGCTTAACGTGTCAGCAAGTTAAGGCTGAACACCAAGTTGCGTCAGGATTGCTTCAACCGATAATGATTCTGCAGTGAAAGTGGGAGAGAATTACCATGGACTTCGTTAGTGGGTTTCCCCTTACGCCTACTAAGAAGGACTCGGTATGGGTGATAGTGGACCGGTTGACCAAGTCCGCGCACTTCATTTCGTTAAGAGTTGATTATTCTTTGCAGAAGTTAGCAAAGTTATATGTGGCAAAAATTGTGAGGTTGTATGGAGTGCCACTATCAATTATTTCAGATAGGGATCCAAGGTTTACGTCTCGGTTTTGGAAGGCTCTACATCAGGCTTTGGGCACTAAATTGGATTTCACTACGGCTTTTCATCCACGATCGGACGGGCGATGCGACGAGTAATCCAAGTGTTGGAAGATATCTTTGAGAGGTCAGTGATAGACTTTAGAGGAAGTTGGGAAGAATATTTGCCGTTAGCGGAATTTGCATACAACAACAGTTATCAAGCCAGTATTCGGATGGCACCGTATGAAGCGCTGTATAGACGAAAGTGTCACACTCCTACGTGTTAGACGGAATTGGGGGAACGACGAGTTTTGGGTCCAGAGATTGTGGCAGAATCTGAAGTGAAAGTTGAGATAATTCGCGCACGGTTGAAGGAAGCATCCGCGAGCGCGTAAGTCGCATACGGATCTTAAGAGGAAAGAAATAGAATTTGATGTGGGAGATCAAGTGTTCCTTAAGGTATCGCCTTGGAAGAAGGTGATGAGATTTGGTCGCAAAGGGAAGTTAAGTCCAAGGTTTATAGGACCATATCAGGTATTGAAGCGGGTTGGACCAGTGGCATACCAGTTAGAGTTGCCTTCGGAATTGAAGCAGATACACGACGTATTCCATGTGTCCATGCTACGTCGTTATCGTTTGGATCCATCTCATGTAGTTCTAGTTGAAGAGGTGGAATTAAGGCCAGATTTGTCCTATGAGGAAGAGCCGATTCAGATCTTGGAACGAGATGTGAAAGTGTTGTGAAGGAAGTCAGTTCCTTTGCTCAAAGTGTTATGGTGTAATCACGGATCGGAAGAAGCTTCGTGGGAGCCAGAAGAAGCAATGCGATAGCAATACCTTCACTAATTTTAGCCAGGTAATTTCGAGGTCGAAATTATTTTAAGGGGGGTAGAACTGTAATATCCTGGATTATGGCTTATGCATTAATACTAAATTAGATGAAGTAGCATGCTTATGAATATTCTGAATGTGTTCTATGAATTTTTGTGAACCTTAGTGTATAGTTAAATGCCTTAGAAATTATTGGATTTTTAAGTTTAAAAGGGGAGCTAAGCTTGATAAGGCCTTAAGGAAATTTGTAAGGAAAATATGACACAGAAATGGGCTTGTCTAAGTGGCTTGGAGGCGCCACTTAAAGCCCAGGAAAGTGATGCCATATGCAGTGCAAGGAGGTCTTGAGTTCAAGCCACAAGGAAAGGAATAAGGGAATTTTTATTTTTTTCGGCAACAAGGGAAGTAATGGACGGCATGGGGAGTCTATGGGAGGAGTTTAAGATGAGGTGTTATTCTTTCAAATAATTTCGGCTAAGGTGGAAGATAAATGATGGATTAATTTTATTAATTTGAATAAGGTGATAATTGAGAAATAAAGTTATCAGAATAGGGAAGAGTTGGCCGAATAGGGGTCTCTAGGTAGAGTAATTTCGGCAAAAAGGGGAAAAGGGTGGCTATTTTTCATTCTTTCTTTTCTCTTTTTCCTCTGCCGAATTCTCTAGTGAACCTCCTCTTCTTTTTTATTTTGCCAAAGCTGAAAACTCAAGCAAAGTCTAGCCGATTTCTTCACCTTTCTTCTCTTCTTTTCTCTCAATCTTCCAAAAGCCGAAAGCAAGTTCCTTCTAGGCCATGGCCGAATACTCAAAGTAGTCCTAGCCGAATATCTCTGTGAGTTTTGGTAAGGTGCAAGTCCCTACAACATTAAAGGTAAGGATTCAATTGTTGTCATATTATTATTTCTTTTCTTTTAGCCGAAACATAGTTATCTAATCCCAATAATACTCTATGGACGAAACTTTGAAGGGTCTTTTCGGATTTGGTAGTTGTCATCGCAATAGAAGATTATTCGAGATTTTGTTAGATCGAAGGTAAGCGGATAAGATCTTAGGCGAAGGCCATTTTATTATGTTTTAATGTTAGATTAGATCTAACATGTGGCCATAGGAATCTCGACATCATTAAAAAGCAAGGATCAATTTCGAGATTGGAATCGCAAGGTAAGGGCATATACACATTCGGCCAAGGCCTATTTAGTGACTTAGATTTAATTCTTATTTACTTAGAAGTGAAAACTAATCCGTGAAGTGATTTAGTGCTAGCCGATTGCAAGAGGGATTATCTTGGAGTTTCGGATTTGATTAGTGATCAAATCGACAAGAAGGTAAGATTTTGGTCGCATTGATTCTTCGATTTGGTTTTATAGCCGAATAGGCTTTGTTAAAATATTAAGTTTTGGCCGAATGTAGGGGACTAAGATCTAGAACATTAAATCGGGATTCTTCGGATCTCGATGGAAGCGATAAGTATATCGTGTGTGTACCCAGACTAAACCTTATTAGATTACGGCTTAAATTAGTTATGTGTGTTTATAATAATATGAATGTGGCCAAAGGTACCATGCAATGGTACAAAGTACTCAGGTACGTTTACCCACTCCTACTATGAGTATAATATGATCTTTTATGGCACACATGTGAAACTATAAGAATGTGAATAAAGAATATGGCATGATATTGCATGTTTTGTATGGCATGGGCATATGGGTTATATGGAAAGGGGAAGTGATTGGTGGTTATATACCCCAATATATGAATGTGGTGGCTTCGGTCACAATATCTGAATGTGGTGACTTCGATCACGTTATCTGAATGTGGTGTGTCATGACACAAAATAATTATCTGGTGGCTATGCCACGAATATTATAAGGGCGATGAGCACGTCGACTGCAACGACTGCCTTCGATGATGTGTAGCGGATGGAGGGTTGACTTAGTAGTCCCCACGGTGTGAAGGTTGGTACGGGTGATGTGTAGCGGATGGTAACTAGGTTTGGGTTCGGGTTTGCATCATTTTATTATTTAATTATATGCATATGTATGAACTGATATGCCTAAACTATTGGGATCTAGTGTTGGTTACACACTAAGTCTATTTGACTCACCCCGTTGTGGGATATTTTTCAGGTGATACTCATTAACGGACCGGGTCGGCAGGAGCTCCGTGGTGGCCATGCTCAGCACAAAAATTATTTTATTTTGGACTTTCTATTTTCAAGTATTTTGGATTTATTTCGGGTTTCCTTTGATGTAATAAGGCCACTAGTAGAAAACTGTTTATGCATGCATTTTAATTATTTAGTATGATACGAATTTTATAAATTTAAAGTTTAAGCAATTTTTCTTAAAAATGAATTTTAAATGTTTAGACACCTAAACGCAAACGATTTTTGAATTAAAGATTAAACCCCAAAACAACTCGGTATTTTTACAAAACCACCCCAAATTTTCCGAAGTAATAAATATGAAATTAAAACGTTTTACTCGAGGAACATACCAGATCTGGTCTGGGCTCGTGGGCCGGGTTTGGGGTGTTTCATTCGGCCTTCACTTTATCACTATAAAGACGAAAAGATTATTTAAGAGAAAGGAATAGAGGATGCTATTTTCGGTCAAAAGACCCTCCCAACTAAAATGTGTATTCGGCTAAAGACAAATAAGAAAATAAAGAAATGAAAAGGGTTCTTACCACTTGATTGGAACGAAAGTTGAAAGAATGATTAACAAGAGAAAATATGTGAGGAAGAGGGTTCGGCTAAAAAGAAAATTTTGATGGAAATAATGCTAGCAACATTCGGCCATGGAGAAAAATAGAAGAGAGAAAATGTGTTTCGGTTTTTCAAGGATGAAAAAGAACAAAGGGAGGGGTTTGGGACAAGAGGGCATTCAGCCAAAGAGTAGAAAAGAAAGAAAAGAACAATGGCCTTTGTGCTTAGATGATTTCGGCACTAGAGAGGAAGAACTTGAGAGGTTAGGTAAAGATTGAGACCAAATGGTTAAAAACAATGACCAAAAGAAGAAAACAAAAATGCTCACAATGCACCAATTGCATTCGGCTAAGGAGAGAAAAATACTTTTGAGAAAAACACAAAATGACCAAATGCCAAATGACCAACTAGCTACAAACCTTACCAAAACCTTCAACAAAAATTCGGTCACCCCATAGCCCCCAAAACCGTCCAAATACATTGGCCAAAATTCAAAGTTTTAGCCACCCAAAAGTTTCCAAAACATCACCCTTGTTTCATGCCTTATGTCCCCCCTACATGCCATATTCTCATGATTCCCTACCTTAAGTTTGCACTTGCCTTTTCTCTTAGCCACCTTACCATAAAAATAAAAGTCTAACTTACCAAAATTTGATGCTTGGTCGACACTTGCTACGAAAGAGCAAAATAAATGTTCATAAGATGCATACTAGGGAATTCGAACCTCTTCCCTCAAGCAACACTTATGACGCAAACTCCACTTTACTACTAGCTCATCTTATGCTAGCTTTTGTCACTTAATTTCCTTAAAAATCAAGGTTACCTGTTCCACTTCAATAAAGTACTCATTACTAAAATTTATTCTAATTCTGAATAAATCCCGAGCCTTCTCAAGACTATATTAAACACACAAATTGAATCATTCACAAGCTAAGCACCAAAATTATGCAACATATCGATACTCAATTTTTAGGATGTTACAATTCTACCCCCCTAAAAGAAAATTTCGTCCTCGAAATTTACCTGGTTAAAAGAGGTGAGGATATTGTTGCCGAATTGCGTCCTCAGGCTCCTATGTAGCTTCCTCCGCTCCGTGATTACGCCATAGAACCTTAACCAACGGGTTCGACTTCTTTCTTAGCACCTTAACATCTCGATCTAAAATTTTCACTGGTTCCTCCTCGAAAGACAAGTCCGTCCTTATCTCCACTTCTTCTACCGGTACTATGTGAGACGGATCCGATCTATAACGCCTCAGCATAGAAACATGGAAAACACTATGAATCTGACTCAACTCCAGAGGTAATTCAAGCTGATAGGCCACTGGTCCTACACGCTTCAACACACGGTACGGTTCAATAAACCTAGGGCTCAACTTGCCCTTCCTTCCAAACCTGAAAATTTTCTTCCAAGGTGAGACTTTCAGAAAAACCTGATCTCCCACCGCAAACTCAATATTCTTGCGCTTATGATCTGCATACGACTTTTGTCTATCCGAAGCTTCCTTTAACCGTGCTCGAATCACCTTTACCTTTTCTTACGTCTCAGATATCAATTCAGACCCAACAAGCTGCTCGTTCCCGAATTCACCCAACAAGTAGGGGTACGACACTTACGACCATATAATGCTTCATAGGGTGCCATCTAGATACTAGATTGGTAACTGTTATTATACGCAAATTCTGCCAACTGTAGAAAATCCTCCCAACTACCTCTGAAGTCGATCACACAACCCCGTAACATGTCTTCCAAAATTTGAATTACTCTTTCTAATTGACCATCTGACTGAGGATGAAAAGCCGTACTGAAGTTTAACTTTGTTCCCAAAGCCTCATGCAAAGCTTTCCAAAACCGTGATGTAAACCTAGTGTCCCTGTCCGATATGATAGACACTGGTACCCCATGCAACCTCACGATCCCAGATACATATAGCTTAGCCAACTTCTGCAGCGAGTAATCCGTGCGAACTGGTAGAAAATGAGCAGTCTTCGTCAATCAATCTACTACCACCCAAACGGAATCCTTTTTAGTAGGGTTTAAGGGTAACCCACTAACATAGTCCATCATTATCTGCTCCCATTTCCATAGAGGAATCTTTACCGGTTGCAATAAGCCCGACGGTAATTGATGTTCCGCCTTCACTTGTTGACAAGTCAAGCACTTACCCACAAAATAAATAACCTCTCGCTTCAACCCTGGCCACTAATACTGCTCACGGAGATCTCGATACATCTTATTTCCTCCAAGGTGCATAGCATAAGGGCTACTATGCGCCTCACGCAAAATCATTTGTCTCAAATCCGAATCCATGGGCATACAAACTCTTCCACGAAAACACAGCACTCCATCCTTGTTCATTCCAAAGTCCCCTATTACGCCATTTTCAACTTGTTGCATTAACGGACCCAACTTTTCATCTGATAACTGCTTTTCCTTGATCTGTTCTAACCACAGGGGCTTCACCTGAAGTTCTGCTAGCAGACTGCCATCTTCATACAAACTGAGATGAGCAAACATTGCTCTTAACTCCGCTACTACCTTACGACTCAACGCGTCTGCCACCACGTTAGCCTTTCCAGGATGATACTCAATTGAGAAATCGTAGTCCTTTAACAGCTCCACCCACCTTCGTTGTCTCAAGTTCAACTCCTTCTGGGTAAGAAGGTACTTAAGACTCTTATGGTCTGTAAAAATGATAGACTTCTCACCGTAGAGATAGTGCCTCCAAATCTTTAAAGCAAACACTACCGCAGCCAACTCTAAGTCATGAGTAGGATAGTTAACTTCATGCGGCCTTAACTAACGAGAAGCATAAGCCACCACTTTTCCACCTTGCATCAGCACACATCCTAAACCCATGTGTGACGCATCACAATAAACGATAAACTCTTTTTCCGCCTCAGGTTGAATCAGTACTGGCGCTTACGTTAAAATCTTCTTCAGTTTCTCGAAACTTTCTTACTGTTTATCGGTCCACACATACGGTACTCCCTTTCGCAACAGCTTAGTTAGGGGTGCAGCAATCAACGAAAACCACTCAACAAAGCGTCTATAATAACCAGCCAAACCTAAGAAACTCCGAATCTCAGCCACTGACTTCGGTGGTTTCCAATCCAACACCGCCTCTACCTTCCGAGGATCAACTCTGATTCCCTCAGCTGACACAACGTGCCCCAAGAAAGTCACCTCCTTCAGCCAAAATTCACACTTACTGAATTTGGCATAAAGTTGCTTGTCTCGCAGAGATTTGCACATCACATGCGTAAATGTGAGTCATGCTCTTCTTCATTCCTCGAATATACCAAGATATCATCTATGAACACCACCACGAACCGGTCTAGATAGGGTTGAAAGACTCGGTTCATCATGTCCATAAATGCAGTTGGTGCATTGGTCAAACCAAACGGCATCACCAAAAACTCATAATGTCCATAATGAGTTTGGAATGCCATCTTATAAATATCTACCTCCTTAACCTTGAGTTGATGATAACCCGATCTCAAATAAATCTTGGAGAAAACTGAAGCTCCTCTCAATTTTTGTTCGACGGTGCACTCCAGATCATCCATAATCCGCTCTACAGCCTCGAACCAATATTCCGCAACATTTAGAGCTACACCGGAGACACCTCTAAAAACCTCGGCACCACTTGATTTAAGTCATTCCGATATTGATCCACGAGCTGCTGGCCCAGTTCTATTCCCAGCAACCCTTTCTAGAACTCGCAACATTGCTTGAGTCAAAGCATTGTCCTCTCTCGTATGGTCATGTGATCCAGTCTCACTCCCGGGTGACGCTGGTTCGTCCATTTCCAGCATATGACCCGGCATTTCAGACACAACCCTAGCACCTCGTCCTCTAGAGCTCATACCACTATTTTGATTAAATCTGATTACAAGTTTTATGAATCCAAAAACTATTTCAGTGTTTATTAACGATATTTTATGAGATATAAGATAAGGAGTTGTTTTCGCAATCACATCCTATAGTCTCAATCTCTACAGTTTCAACACCTAAAACTAGAAGTTCTAGAGTGTTCCTATGATCATATCACAAAAATAAACATTCAATATACAAATACTTACTTGACTTGGTGCCGGATGCTCGTGGTGCCATACTACCTTTAGAACATAAATTTTAGAAATTCAAGCAATTTTAAACTAAATTATTGTTGAACCCAAACCACAGCTGAGTTTTGAACCTAGCTCTGATACCATAAAATGTAACACCCTAAACTCGGTCTATGTGTTAAGACCAGACTTGGTATGCTACACAAATCGAATATACATCTAGTCATCTAATGATTTAAAGAAAACAAGTCTTCAAAAACTATTTTGGAGATGGAGTTTATCAAAAACCAAGGTTAATTTAAAATCTATGATTTTAGAACATAAGAGTTTATAATTTGATCTCAGAAAATTAATTGGTTAAATTTAATAAATAAATTTTAAAAAAAATTCAAAGGGACTTTGGAAACAAAATTTATAAAAGAGTTCTCACCGAAATTTTTACGAGATAGTGATATTTAAGAAACCCCTTTTTTATACGTAATTTAAAGAAAACATTTATAAACTTAAAATAGTCCACTTTAAGTATCTAAAACATATTAAAACCCATCCACAAAATAAAATCCATAAAAACCATACTAGAGGCCTTATTACATCGCCAAATTAATAATTAAGTAATAATACTAAAGAGTAGTTTAAAATTCATAAAAACCATCGTTTGAAGTATGGCCTCCACGAAGTCATCCCCGGCCCAAGCCTCCATCAATTATCATTACTCGAGAAGGGTAAGAAAATGGGGTGAGTTACTTAGAACTCGATGTGTAACCCACTTACAGTGTCCATGGCCCAAAACCATATAAGCATTTATTTGGGCTTGAGCCCATATACAAATATAACAATATAGCAATCATAAAATGCACGTGATATGCAATTCCCAACCAAGCCTAAATTTCCATCCTCTACACACCACCCGTACCAACCAGCACACCTTTGGGGATCAAGTCAACCCACCCCGCCAAACACACCGATCGCAAGCATAAAGCCATTTAAAATGTTTGTGGCTGAGCCACCCGAACTAGATTTTGTGGCTGAGCCACCCGAACTAGATTGTGGTAGAACCACCAGAACTTCTCTTCAATTTAATCCCAACCCATGCAATCATGTATACATAAACAAAGCTTAAAAATTTACATATGATAATTTCAACATAAGGCCCATACTACAAGTTGGCCCATTTGTAACACCCCAAACCCGGCCCAAACACTACTACAGGATCTGGTATGTCACTAAGGAATTTTATAAAATTGTCACACTTTGGAAACGAGTATCATGTTTAATCATTTTAACCGAAAAGACTTAGTAATTTATTATTCTGTATAAAATGTAAATTCAAATGATACCTTGGTGAATTAGGGAAAAAAAAACTAAGTTGTTACATGCCTTAGCTTAATTTTAACATGAAATTTAAAAGTCTAATAATAAAAACCCAACATGAAACCCAAAATAAATATGAGTCTAGTGGCCCATGGCCTTATTTACATTGAAACTTAAAATCCTCTAATAAAAAAAATATTAAAATAACTAAATAATGAAAAGTCCTTTGCTGAATCCAAATACTCTCTCGCATGGCCACCTTGCGCCCTCTCGGCCGGTCCAATGCACTAGGTGCTACTGAAAATGTTAAATAATAGGTTGAGTCATGAGACTCGGTGTGCAACCCTTATGCACCATTAGATTTGGGCCTTAGCCGCATAGAAACGTAATAACAGCTTTAGTATATAACAAAAATTATGCAAGCCCAACCCAAATCCTAGGTCTCCATCCGCTACACACCACCCTTACCCGCTACCACACCATTGGGGATTTCTACAATCAACCCACACCGCTACACACCATCGATGGCGCTCATGCTTCGCTCATCGTCGATCATGGCCATAGCCACTAAAATGTGTCATGGCAAAAGCCACTACAACAGTCACGGCAAAAGCCGCTACAACAGGTCACGACAAAAGCTGCTACAACAGAACACTTCCCTTTCTTCAAAACCAACCCCGTGCAATCACGTAAATCGGCATACTTATCACGTATGTCATCTTAATAGGAACAATCACTTAGGAATGACAGAGATCACTAACTCGGTGATTCGCTTTTACCTCCTTGGGTTTCAAACTGCTATGCCGGATTTCGGCATTTTACGTAATATTTCGATTAATAAACATATTTTTTTTAAACAGGCAATCTAAATGGTATGGATGTGTTACACACCTGATATCGCGTAGTTTTACACCCTTAGTCAATATCCTTACTATCTGGATCTACAACCCTTAGTCTGAAACCTTGCTTAAAAGCCTAAGAACACGAAGATTTGGGCTCCCTACATTCGGCCAAGGGTTAATAAATACCCGAATTTACACGTTTAAAAATTAATCGATCTCCTTACTTTGAAATCCTGAAAGTAACACGATTCGTGCGTTATTGAACTCTGACTTAGAGATCTATGCGATTGACTCCTCTTCAAATCCCAAAATGCCGAAAATAAGAGAAAAACTCAAGGTCGGTTTCCTATAGCCATTCGGCTAGAGTCTCTAAAAAAATACCTGAAAGGATTGAAGCCTTATGAATCGATACTTACCTTCGCTTCTTCGAGATTCAAAGACAAGCAGATACCACAGAGAGGATTCGACTATGATGAGACTTCGGGAAATAGAGACTAAACTTTTGGAGATTTCGGCTATGGAAGGGAATAGGGGTGTAGTTTCGGCTTTTAGAGTATGAGAGATGAGCAATAATATAGGTCAAAAGATTCGGCTAGAAGGAGGTTTCAAAGAAGAAGACAAGAGGAGAGGGAAGTGGTGATTTTGGCTTTTTAGAGAATGAAGATGAGGAAAGAAAGAAAAAGATTAATTGCTTAGGGTGGCCTTTGAAATTTTGACACATCCCTTCCCTATACTAAACCGATTCCTCCCCCTTACTGAGTTTGATTTTCGGCCAACACTAGGTTCCACAAGATAGCTCCTATCCTTTCCCTTATCTTAATCTATTACTCCTCAAAAATAGCCCTAATTAGCACCAACTCCTCCCTCCTTTATCTGCCTTTTATCCTCAAAAATTAAACATTAAAAGTCCCAAAAAAATAGCCTTGTTGCCGTCCCCCCTATGGCTCCCTTTTAACTACCGAACTTGGCCCAATTACTTGGGCTTCAAACAGTGAAAACTAGGCCTCCTCTCTTCCTTACTACTGACGCCACTTCTAAGTCCCCTATAGCGCCACTTACTTTTGGGCCACAAGCCCATTTTGTCATTTAAACCACAGATAACTTCCTTTTAAAATGCTAGAGTGTCTCTGCGCAGAGATTTAGTCAAGGCCTCAAATTTCCCATTCTTGGGCCCAACTGGACCCCTAACCACTGAAATTAGCAAATTAACCTTACAACACACAAAATGCACAGCCCATTAAATCAGGATGTTACAGTTCTACCCCTCTTAAAATAAATTTCGGCCTCGAAACTTACCTGATCAGAAGAGATGGGGATATTGCTATCGCATAGCATCCTCTGGCTCCCACGTCGCTTCCTCCGCGCCATGGTTCCGCCACAAAACCTTGACCAAAGGGACGGACTTCCTTCTCAACACTTTTACGTCTCGATCCAAGATTTGCACTGGTTCCTCCTCAAAGGATAAATCTGGCCTTACTTCAATCTCTTCCATAGGCACCACGTGCGATGGATCAGAACGACAACGTCTTAGCATCGAAACATGGAACACGTCATGTATCCGTTCCAACTCTGACGGCAACTCCAATTGATAAGCCACTGGGCCCATACTTTCCAGTACCCGATAAGGCCCAATAAACCGAGGACTTAACTTACCCTTCCGTCCAAACCTCATTACCTCCTTCCATTGAGATACTTTCAAAAAGACCTGATCTCCTACTGCAAATTCCATCTCCTTCCGCTTTAGATCCGCATAAGACTTTGGCCGATCGACGCCCTTCAACCGAGCCCGTATCAACTTAACTTTCTCCTCCGTTTCCAAAACTAGTTCTCGACCCAACACTGACGCTCACCCAACTCAGGTAACAAATTGGGGTTCGACATCTCCTTCCATATAACGCTTCATAAGGCGCCATCTGAATACTAGCTTGATAACTGTTATTATATGCGAATTCTGCCAAAGGTAGATATTCCTCCCAACTACCCCTAAAATTGATGATGCAACCCCTTAGCATATCCTCCAAGATCTGAATTACCCTCTCAGACTGACCATCGGTCTGTGGGTGAAAAGTGGTACTAAAGTCTAACCTTGTTCCCATTGCTTGATGAAGAGCCTTCCAGAAACGTGACGTGAATCTAGGGTCCCTATCTGATATAATCGACACCGGTACACCATGTAGTCTCACGACCTCAGCCACGTACAACCTAGCCAACTTCTGCAGAGAATAGTCAACACGAACCGGTATGAAGTGAGCAGACTTCGTGAGTCGATCCACAATCACCCAAATTGAATCCTTCTTAGTGGGCGTGGGGTAACCCACTAACAAAATCCATCGTGATTCTCTCCCATTTCCATCATGCGGAATCTTCACCGGTTGCAACAACCCCGAAGGCAACTGGTGTTCCGCTTTCACCTGTTGGCACGTCAAGCACTTACCCACAAATTTCAAGTACCTCTCGCTTGCACTGCCACCAAAATTTCTCTCGCAAATCCCGATACATCTTAACTCCTCCAGGATGCATAGCATATGGACTACTATGCCCCTCCCGCAAAATCATCTATCTTAACTCCACATCTTTTGGCATTCAGACTCTCCCTCGGAAACACAAAACTCCATCACAATTCAAGCTATAGTCCTCTACTTCACCATTCTGCACTTGTCGAATTCGAGTATTCAAGACATCATCCAGAAGTTGATTTTCCTTGATTTGACTTGTCCATATGGGTCTTACTTGAAGTTCGGCTACCAGACTGCCATCCTCATACAGGCTAAGATGAGCGAACATCGCCCTTAAATCTGCTATCACCTTACGACTCAATGCATCCGCCACCATGTTAGCCTTACCCGGGTGGTACTCAATCGAGCAGTCATAGTCCTTTAACTGCTCGATCCACCTTCTCTCTCTTAGGTTCAACTCGTTCTGGGTAAGGATATACTTCAGGCTCTTATGGTCCGTATAAATAACCGACTTCTCCCCATACAGGTAGTGCCTCCAAATCTTTAGAGCGAACACTACCGCCGCCAATTCCAGATCATGCATAGGGTAGTTCAACTGATGTGGTCTTAACTGTCGAGACGCATATGCAACCACCTTTCCATCTTGCATTAACACACAACCTAAACCTGTGTGTGACGCATCACAGTATACGGTAAATTCTTTTCCTGCCTCTGGCTAATCTAACACCGGTGCTTCTGTCAGAATTCTCTTCAATTTCTCAAAGCTCTCCTGCTGTTTGTCGGTCCACACAAACGATACTCCCTTCCTCAACAACTTAATTAAAGGTGCCGCTATCAATGAGAACCCTTCAACATACCTTCTTTAATACCCGGCCAATCCTAAGAAACTTCGAACTTCCGCCACAGACTTCGGCGGTTTCCAATCCAGTACGGCTTCTATCTTCCGAGGGTCCACCCTAATTCCCTCTGTAGAAACCACATGCCCTAAGAAAGTTACTTCCCTTAGCCAGAACTCACACTTACTGAACTTTGCGAACAACTGCTTCTCCCTCAAAGTTCGCAACACCACACGAAGATGTTCATCATGTTCCTCTTCTGACGTGGAATAAACCAAGATGTCATCGATGAACACCATAACGAACCGATCAAGATATGGCCGAACACCTAGCCATCATATCCATAAATGTTTCTTTGGCGCGCTTCGTCACAACCCGAACGGCATCACCAAGAACTCATAATGACCGTACCGAGTCCGAAACACCGTCTTATGAATGTCTTCCTCCTTAACCCTTAACTGATGATACCCCAACCTTAAGTTAATCTTAGAAAAGACCGAAGCTCCTTTGAGCTGATCGAATAGATCATCGATTCTCGGCAGTGGGTACTTGTTCTTAATAGTCAACTTATTCAATTGATGATAATCCACACACATACACATGGATCCGTCCTTCTTCTTCACGAATAGGACCGGCGCTCCCCATGGAGACACACTCGGCCGAATAAACCCTCGATCCAACAGTTCCTGGATCTGAGCTTTGAGTTTCACCAACTCCTTCGGCGCCATTCGGTAAGGAGCAATAGACACCAGAGCCGTACCCGAAAGTAGCTCTATTCCAAACTCCACTTCGCGATCCAGGGGTAATCTTGGCAACTCCTGCGAAAAACATCCGCTGAAGTCCCCGATCGCTCAACCTCATCGACAAATACCTCCCTAGCATCCAAAGCACTCGATAAAGCTAGAATTGCGTTACATCCCTTCCGAATCATCTTAACAGACTTTCAATCACAAACCATGTTGGACAAATAATTCCTTCTTTCCCCTAACACAACCACCTCCCCGCCTTCGGGGGTACTCAACACCATATGCTTAATCCCACAATCCAACTTAGAACGATGCCTAGTCAACCAATCCATTCAAAAAATAAGGTCAAACTCTCCAAACGGTAATTCCATTAAGTCTGCTGGAAACACTACCCCTTGAGTTTCTAAAGGTACATCCTTAAATAGTTTGTCCACTACCCTAGATTGTCCTAGGGGACTAGCCACAGTCATCTTCCTAGTAGTTGCTTCAAAATCTATACTTAGGGTCTCAGATACCGAACATGAAACATAGGAGTGGGTTGACCCAATATCAATCAAGGCAAGAAATGGTTTATCAACAATAAGAAACATACAGGTTATAACATCCGGTGCGTCACCATCCTCTTGTTGGCGAGCTGCATAAACTAGACCCGGCTGCCTCGCATCTACATTACCTGCACCCTTACCAGGTGCTCCACGACCCCGACTGCACTCCATTTCCTCCTCGGTCGCGCCCGACGACCCTCGGTCCCAAACGATCACCTCTCTAGTCCGGGATCGTAACCTTGATCCGTCGGCTGTACCTGATCCATCTACGGACAATCCTTAATCTGATGCTCTGTGGATCCACACCTAAAACATCCACCGATTTTCCTTCTGCACTCCCCTTAATGCGCCTTTCCACAAGAAGGACATGATCGATTCTGGCCCGTCGGAGCACGAGCTGGCCCATCAAACCTAGGCCTTTTCTGAAAATTTCCTGATGATCCCGATGGCCCAAAACTTCTCTTATTCTTACCCCGATCCTTATCCTTTTCTTGTCTTTTAGTCCGTTTCACCTCCTCAGCTATCTTAACCTTCTCTACCAGAACAGCAAAGTCTCTCTCTCACTGCGGTGCTATCAAAACCCTTAACTCATTCCGCAGTCCATCCTCAAATCGTACACAACGTTCATATTCAGTTGCTACCATTCCTCGAGCGTAGCGGCTCAACCGCAGGAACTCCGCCTCATATTCCGCCACAGATTTACTTCCCTGCACCAAATTCAGAAATGCCTTCCTCTTTGCATCCACAAAGCTGGCCCCAACATACTTTCCTTGGAATGACTCTTTAAAGAAATCCCAATCAATCCGGTCTGCAGCAGTACCCTCCTTTACCGTGAGCCACCACTGGTAAGCCTCGTCTCGAAGAAGAGACACGACCCCTTTCAACTTCTCCTCCATTGTGAAGTCTAGGTCATCCATTATGTGCTCACTTACTTCTAGCCAATACTCCACTGTGTTAGGGGCTACACTAGAAACACCCCTAAACATCTCCGCTGTTGGCTCGCAGTCGCTCGCATACGCATTTCTCGAGCTCTTGAACCCGCATCGCCCCAAAGAACTCTCTCAAGGACCCGCAACATTGCCTGAGATATCGCATCATCTTCGACTGCCTGGTCCTAGAATTTTCCCTCCACAGCCGGTATATCCGGCATCTCGTTTCCTGACCCGTGGCCAGACCCTACTGGCTCTGACACGGTCCTCCTACCACTACCACGACCACGCGGCAGATGTCCTCGACCCCTTGAACTCATTCTTCCGATTGACGTTTCTCTGATTAAAAAATTTATGAATCATTAATTTCTTCCACTTATTATCCACGAACAGTCTTATGAATAGTAGTTTTAAGAGTAGTTCTTTCGAATTCGCAACTATAACTACTATTCAGTCTCAAGTTCACATGTCCTAGTTCTAGGAAACACATACATTCAATCATTACACATCAACATACAGGTAGAATTCACAAACTTACATTTATCACCTAGGGGTATTTTCGTCATTTCACTACCCAGGGGTATTTTCGTAATTTTTCCTACATGGGTTTTTTTCGTAATTTTCTGAAATAGGGTTCCTTGGTGATTTTTTGAAAGAAGGGTATTTTGGTAATTTTGTAATCTGGGGGTATTTTGGTAATTTTATAATCCGGGGGTATTTTGGTAATTTTACAAATCAGGGGTATTTTGGTTCACTTATAAAGCAGGGGTAATTTGGTAATTTTACAAAATATGATGGCTGGTCCCTTACGGGTTTTAAATTATTAATTTTGGCCCGTCAACAAATCCTCGTGGCTAGGGGTGAATAAAATACTCGCACTGCAGGATTCCAGCGAAGATGAGGTGAGTCACTAGGACTGCTTAAGTACCAGGCTCTTCTGGATCCAATCCTAGACATGCGCATGTGTTGGCCCATAACCCACAGGTCCCAGGATCGAAACTTGGCTCTGATACCAATTTGTAACACCCCAAACCCGGCCCAATCACTACTACCGAATCTGGTATGTCACTAAGGAATTTTTAAAAATTGTCACACTTTGGAAACGAGTATCATGTTTAATCATTTTAACCGGAAAGATTTAGTAATTTATTATTCTGTATAAAATGTAAATTCAAATGATACCTTGGTGAATTAGGGAAAAAAAACCTAAGTTGTTACATGCCTTAGCTTAATTTTAACATGAAATTTAAAAGTCTAATAATAAAAACCCAACATGAAACCCAAAATAAATATGAGTCTAGTGGCCCATGGCCTTATTACATTGAAACTTAAAATCTTCTATTAATAAAAAAATATTAAAATAACTAAATAATGAAAAGTCCTTTGCTGAATCCAAATGCTCTCTCGCATGGCCACCTTGCGCTCCTCTCCACTCCATCCGATGCACTAGGTGCTACACAAAATGTTAAATAATAGGTTGAGTCGCAAAACTCAGTGTGCAACCCTCATGCACCATTAGATTTGGGCCTGAGCCCCACAGAATAGATAAACAGTTTAGTATATAACAAAAATTATGCAAGCCCAACCCAAATCCTAGGTCTCTATCCGCTACACACCACCCTTACCTGCCAGTCACACCATTGGGGATTTCTACAATCAACCCACACCGCTACACACCATCGATGGCAGTCATGCTGCTCATCGTCAGATCATGGCCATAGCCACTACAACAGGTCATGGCAAAAGCCGCTACAACAGGTCACGGCAAAAGCCGCTACAACAGGTCACGACAAAAGCTGCTACAACAGAACACTTCCCCTTTCTTCAAACCCAACCCCGTGCAATCACAGAAATCGGCATACTTATCACGTATGTCATCTTAATAGGAACAATTACTTAGGAATGACAGAGATCACTAACCTGGTGATTCGCTTTTACCCTCCTTGGGTTTCAGCCGTTATGCCGGGATTTCGACATTTTACAGAATATTTCAGATTAATAAACATATTTTTTTAAACAAGCAATCTAAATGGTATGGATGTGTTACACACCTGATATCGCGTAGTTTTACACCCTTAGTAAATATCCTTACTATCTGGATCTACAACCCTTAGTCTGAAACCTTGCTCAAAAGCCGGAAGAACACGAAGATTTGGGCTCCCCTACATTCGACTAAGGGTTAATAAATACCCGAATTTACACGTTTAAAAATTAATCGATCTCCTTACTTTGAAATCCCGAAAGTAACACGATTCGTGTGTTTCTAAACTCTGACTTAGAGATCTATGCGATTGACTCCTCTTCAAATCCTGGAATGCCGAAAATAAGAGAAAAACTCAAGGTCAGTTTCCCTATAGCCATTCGGCTAGAGTCTCTAAAAAAATACCGGAAAGGATTGAAGCCTTATGAATCGATACTTACCTTCAGTTTCCTTCGAGATTTAGCACAAGCAGATACCACACAGAGGATTCGGGTATGATGAGACTTCGGGAAATAGAGACTGAACTTTTGGAGATTTCGGCTATAGAAGGGAATAGGGGTGTAGTTTCGGCTTTTAGAGTATAAGAGATGAGCAATAATAAAGGTCAAAAGATTCGGCTAGAAGGAGGTTTCAAAGAAGAAGACAAGAGGAGAGGGAAGTGGTGATTTTGGCTTTTTAGAGAATGAAGATGAGGAAAGAAAGAAAAAGATTAATTGCTTAGGGTGGCCTTTGAAATTTCAGCACATCCCTTCCCTATACTAAACCGATTCTTCCCCCTCACTGAGTTTGATTTTCGACCAACACTAGCTTCCACAAGATAGCTCCTATCCTTTCCCTTTATCTTAATCTATTACTCCTCAAAAATAGCCCTAATTAGCACCAACTCCTCCTCCTTTATCTGCATTTTATCCTCATAAATTAAACATTAAAAGTCCCAAAAATAGCCTTGTTGCCGTCCCCTATGGATCCCTTTTAAGTGCCAAACTTGGCCCAATTACTTGGGCTTCAAGCAGCCAAAACTAGGCCTCCTCTCTTCCTTACTATCGACGCCACTTCTAACTCCCCTATAGCGCCACTTACATTTGGGGCCACAAGCCCATTTTGTCATTTAAACCACGATAACTTCCTTTTAAAATGTTAGAGTGTCTACGCAGAGATTTAGTCAAGGCCTCAAATTTCATTCTTGGGCCCAATCTGGACCCCTAACCCTTAAATTAGCAAATTAACCTTACAACACACAAAATGCACAGGCCCATTAAATCAGGATGTTACACCATTTCTCAATTTGGCCCATATGGTAATTTATCAAATCGGCTCCTTAAGCAATTTAGCAATTCGCCCATTAATCAATCTAGCAATTTGGCCCATTAATCAATCTAGCAAATTTGGCCCATTAATCAATCTAGCAAATTTGGCCCATTAATCAATCTAGCAAATTGGCCCATTGCGATCTAGCAAATCGCCCATTGCTTATCTAGCAATTTGGCCCATTAAGCGATCTAGCAAATTGGCCCATTAATCACATGAGGCCCAAAAATTACTTTTTATCAAATTAGCCCATTGAGGGTGATTCCGTAATTTCCACGACTTTAATATCAATTTCATGCACTTACACAAAAAGTGTTAATATACTGTATTTTCCGATTTTACCAACTTTACAATTTTTATTCTAATGCTTACGATATAACATCTAACCCATGAGATAAGTGTTAAATTACACACCTGATTACGGTGAGAACTATACTTTCCCGCTCGTCGATACCTATATATATGTCACGCTTGTTTAGAACACTAATATTTAATATAAATCCATTCTAAAGTTAAGCGATCTAGATCTTTACCCTCGGAATCTCGAATAACTACTATTTGGCAGTTCTCCCCGGTTGATGGTTCACAACCCAGTGGGAAATCCCAAACAACTAATGGCTCCGAAATACGAACAACTTCGAATAATTGATTTTTACCGGATGCGGGTCCACAACCCGGTGGAAAATCCCAGATTACCGAAATAGCCCTTTGCTTAAATCTAGAGGGAATAGCGAAACCGCCCCTCTTCTAAACACTATTCACCACACTTTTTGACCCTATCTTGTTTGCCTCCATTGACAAAAGATTATTAGCCCAACATATATATATCGAAATTTAAGACTATGGGTTTTAAGGGTGAAATCGGCTTACCACAAAAATATCTTTGCGTTCGCGGAATGTAAATCGAGCGATAACATTCCTAAGATAAAATTTATTAGTAACCCATCTTTGTTGAAATAACGAGTAATATGGAAGTCCTTGATACAAACCCTTACCTGAACACTTTGAATCAAATCCTAGCGATTCATGATGATTACGAATACTGCGAGTTTCGACCTTCACTTTATCACTATAAAGACAAAAAGATTATTTAAGAGAAACGAATAGAGGATGCTATTTTCGGTTAAAAGACCCTCCCAACTAAAATGTGTATTTGGCTAAAGACAAATAAGAAAATAAAGAAATGAAAAGGGTTCTTACCACTTGATTTGAACGAAAGTTGAAAGAATGATTAATAAGAGAAAATATGTGAGGAGGAGGGTTCGGCTAAAAAGAAAATTTAGATGGAAATAATGCTAGCAACATTCGGCCATGGAGAAAAATAGAAGAGAGAAAATGTGTTTCGGTTTTTCAAGGATGAAAAAGAACAAAAGAAGGGGTTTGGGACAAGAGGGCATTCGGCCAAAGAGTAGAAAAGAAAGAAAAGAACAATGGCCTTTGTGCTTAGATGATTTCGACACTAGAGAGGAAGAACTTGAGAGGTTAGGTAAAGATTGAGACCAAATGGTCAAAAATAATGACCAAAAGAAGAAAACAAAAATGCTCACAATGCCCCAATTGCATTCGGCTAAGGAGAGAAAAATGGAGAGAAAAATACTTTTGAGAAAAACACAAAATGACCAAATGCCAAATGACCAACTAGCTACCAACCTTACCAAAACCTTCAACAAAAATTCGGTCACCCCCTAGCCCCCAAAACTGTCCAAATACATTGGCCAAAAGTCAAAGTTTTAGCCACCCAAAAGTTTCCAAAACATCACCCTTGTTTCATGCCTTATGTCCCCCCTACATGCCATATTCTCATGATTCCCTACCTTAAGTTTGCACTTGCCTTTTCTCTTAGCCACCTTACCATAAAAATAAAAGTCTAACTTACCAAAATTTGATGCTTGGCCGACACTTGCTAGGAAAGAGCAAAATAAATGTTCACAAGATGCATACTAGGGAATTCGAACCTCTTCCCTCAAGCAACACTTATGACGCCAACTCCACTTTACTACTAGCTCATCTTATGCTAGCTTTTGTCACTTAATTTCCTTAAACATCAAGGTTACTTGTTCCACTTCAATAAAGTACTCATTACTAAAATTTATTCTAATTCTGAATAAATCCCGAGCCTTCTCAAGATTATATTAAACACACAAATTGAACATTCACAAGCTAAGCACCAAAATTATGCAACATATCGATACTCAATTTTTAGGATGTTACACAAACCATCAAGGTTGTATAGAGCTAGTTGAGGGGCCAACTGGATATATAATTAGAGCTCAAATCGTTTGTAATTAACTGTCATGACCAACCTCTCCTTATTATATATCATTATGAAAACAACTCACCAAGTGCTCGTCCAATGAATTTTTCGTATGTGCTTTAGCCTCATAGGATATCCTCGATCCCTTTAATTTATATCCGTTCACCCAAAATGATCTTATCATATCTCATGGTAACGATTACATCTTCTTCCATGAAAAATATAAAGTCAACAGAAAAAGAAACAAACCAATGCACAAATATAATCATATGTTTAAGCACACAAATAATACAAGAATATGTTGTTCAAAAAATTTGGACGACGAACTTTTATTTTAAATAGAATATCGAATTTAATATTTTATTTTGCCTTAAAAGTACTATGTTGGAAGATGGTTTTTATAAAAAATTATACTTAGATAAAGAAAACTTCAACAATTAATTCTAATTCAATATAGAAACTCAGTAATGGTTTTGTTAATTGTTTAAATGAACTAAATTTTATCACATTTTGGCTTTTTGTATTGATGTGTATACTAAAAGCATTGAATGTAACATCCTAGATTAGGGGTTATGCGTTCGTGTGTAATTCATGAGATAGTGGGCTCAGTGGGTGTGTTGGATGTGTTCTAAGGAGTTCTAGGAACCCTAAGGTGCATGGAAATGTATGGAAATGTAAGGCAATGTATGGAAATGTAAGGAAATGTAAGGAAATGCTTTGGAAACGTTAAGTTTAAAAGAGGAAAGTGAACATTTTTGGAAACTAGGGGATGTAAGGAAATGATGTGGAAATGATTCAAAAGAGGAAAGTAAACATTTCTGGAAACTTGGAAATGTAAGAAAAATGGCAAATTCTGAGAGCTGATCGAAAATTTTAGGAAACTTAGAAATGATGCCAAAATGTCAAATTTTAAAGTTCAAAATAGGAAATAAGGGATAGAGGGCCTTAAAAGAAAAAGTTGGAGAAGTTTGACACACAAGCAGGCTTGGAAAAGTGGCTCAAGATGCCACTTAGGGTCCTCTGGAAATGGCGCCACATGCAAGGTGTTGGGCTTGAGTTCGAAATCACATGGGAAGCAAATAAAAGAAATTTTATTTTGCTTCCGGAAGAAGTGAGGTGGACGGCACATGGCTATAAATTAGGAGTTTTTATTCTTTTATTTTTAAGAGATAAAGGGTGGATAAATAAGGGATAAATAATGGATTTATTTTAGATTATTTTCAAGAGATAAATGTGGATATTATTTCTTTTATTTTGATAGATAAGGAAGAGATAAAAGAGGATTATTATTAGTATTATTTTATTAAGAGATAAGAGATAATTATTGGATTAAGTTTTATTAAAGTGATAAATCAAGGGATAAAGCTATCAAAATAGAAGAGTGGTGGCCAAGTAAAGGACTCTAGCTAGTAATTTTGGCTATAAAAGGAAGAGTAAGGCTATTCTTCATTCATTCTTTTCTTTTCAAGAAAACCTCTGCCGAAATTCTCTAAAGTTTCTCCTCTTCTCTCTGCCGAATTTTCTCTGCCATTATTCTCTTTTTCTCTTTTCTTTTCTTCTTCTATTACAAACACAATCAAAAGTCGAAGATACCAATAGCCCTAGTCGATTTCTCACTAAGCCTCAAGAGCCAAAAATTGTTATCCACATCAAAGCCATAGCCGAATACTGCTAAGGGTTCAAGCAAGAGTTCCATCAAATTCTTCAGTAAGGGTAAGATTAGGTTAGATTCTCATTCTATTTCTTTTAAGGGTGTCGAAATTAAGATTCTAATACCCTTAATATCTATTGCCAAGAGATCTTTCAGATTTACTAAGTGTCGACTACAAGGAAGGAGAAGTTCTTTTCCGAAAGGTACACCATAAGTCGCGTGTTCCCTAGTTATTCGGTGAATTTCGGGATTTAAGAATCTAAGGTAAGTCATATTTAACATATGGCTAAGGGTTATTTGTTGTGAATAAATGTTAGAAATTGATCTAACATGTAGTTATAGGGATTTCGAATGAGGGATACAAGGATTTTGGGATTTGAGAATTTCAAGGTAAGTTTTAAGAATACTAATCCTACTAGGATTTGGATTTATGGCGAATGGCTTTTTATTAAATTAGTAAGTGATTAATCAAATGTAGGAATTTGAGATCTAAGGCATGATCGATTTCGGGATTTCAAGGAATTCGTTAAGCAAATCAGTGTGTACCCTACCCTAAGTTTTGATAGGTTCATGGCTATGTTTAAATTAAATGTATTATTAAGAATGTGTGTACTCATACTAACCTTCGATATATCATATGGCAATTATTTTAATATATGAATATGCATAAAAATGTGAATGTGGCTAAGTACCACAAATGTGGTAAAAGTACCCAAGCACGTTTCCTACTGATAGGATTATGAATATGATATATTTTGAACATATGAATAGTAACATGAATGAGAATTAAGTATGATATGCATGATATAAAATTTATGGGGCATTCGGGATCTATGTGAAAGGGAAGAAGGTGTTGACTTCGGTCTCACCAACGGAATATGGTGACTACTGGTCACAAAATTTGAATATGGTAACTTCGGTTACATTATCTCGAATTTGGTAACTTCGGTTACATTATTTGAATATGGTGTCTAATGACACAAATTATATGGGCGATGAGCACGCCGATCATAAATGATCGCTTTCGATGGTGTGTAGCGGATGGAGGGTTGACTTAGTAGTCCACGGTGTGGACCGCGGTGCGGGTGGTGTGTAGCGGATGGTTAATTAGGTTTGGGTTTGGGAATGCATCATTAATTGTATTCTATGATTTGAATGTATCATTTGCATGCCCGATTCTATTATGACTTAGTGTTGTGTACACATTGAGTCCATTGACTCACCCTGTTTGGGGAATATTTTTCAGTGATGAGCAAGAATGGACCGGCCTGTGGGAGCTTAAAGGTGGCCATGCATAGCAAGAAATTTATGATTTGGACTTTCAATTTATTTTAAGTATTTTAAGTTTTACTTTGGGATCATTGATATAATAAGGCCATTGTGGTTTACTTTATTTTTCTTTTATTTATTATGTTTATGGATTTTTATCAATTAAAGTTTAGGTAAATTCTTTTTTTAAAATTAACTCTAAATGTTTTGTCACCTTAAATAAATGGGTTTTAACATAAGATAAATTTGTTTTCAACTCAAGCCCAACCCAAACAATATTTTTTAAAAATCATACAAGTTTTCCTAAGTAACAAAAGAATTTTGAACCGGTTTACTTGAGGAACATACCAAATCTGGTCAAAGCTCGTGGGCCGGGTTTGGGGTGTTTCATTGAATTCATAGCAAAAGTTTATTAATAGCAAAGAATTAAAATGAAAAATAACTGTTTTTATGTAATATGAATAAATATATTAATTACAATTGCATTGAATTTGTTGGTATGCTTTAAGCGGTGGCGCTAGGGTTTTTTGGGACAGTAATTTGGAACATGGAATCGGGTTTAATTTGCCACTAGTTATAGGCTTGACATTCAAACATTGGGATGTTGCGGGTTCAGTCCGGTGTGCTTAATATCAATGTCCTGCAAGTTCCACATTTTGACATGGCGAAGAACCACTGCAAATAAACTTGACACCTTCCTGAAGCGCAGATGTGCCACGGATGTTCTTGAAGCTAATGTTGCTTAGTTTAACTTTCGATTCTTCCCGCATCAACACAACAATGATTCAATGATCGATTAAATATTGTCACTCTATTAGGATTTTGATAAGAATGTACATACATTTTTCTTTGCATTTATTCCATGGGCAATATTGTTGATCAATTAGGATAGGGAAGAGACATTATTCACTGTGAATATCCTCAAAATGTATTTCGATACTATCCCGTGATATTCACCTCGCCAAGTTTTGATTCGAGCTCCATTCAAGTATTAGTGATGGTGCAGCTTGAGACTTTAATTCCTCAACTGCTCCTCATTTTGGAACTTTCCAAGACTACCGATACTTATACCATGTCCCGGTCCACAAGTTACTTCTTTTATGTCCACATTTTTAGTTCCATCTCCGATAGAAATACAATCATCACCGCTTTAATGTCACGACCTAATAATATTGACCTCATTCGATTTGCCCATGTGAATCCCATCCGTGTTTGGGCTCTTCACGGCCTCTACCTTAAAACGCTTCGAGGGTAATGCTTTTGCATGCAAATACATTAACGTGGAATAGTTTACTGTCTTTGCTAGTTATATCTTGTATCAATGCGTTGGTCACAAAGTCAAACCTTATATTCTCATTAATTTTGAGTTAACAAAGTAACACGTGAAACAAAGATGTTAGTTATAATTATATTTTGATAATAATAATAAGAGGAAAAAGAATAAATAAATTCTGGCAAGAGGGAAGAAAGCTGACAACGGGAAGTTTGGAACGAAATTCACGATTGTCGCAAGTATTCTTCTCATAAGCAATGCTTCACTCATTATCTAAAATTCCTCCGCTGACATTTTGAAATTTTCAATACTATAGAATCTAACCCAATTAGGGTCCTTGAAAGCACTAGGATCACTGGAGCCTCAGTATAGTGCCCTGAACATTAATCTCAATAGGAGCCTTGCATGGACCTTCTAAGTTTACTTTTGTTAATAAATATGTCCCTTTAGGAATCACAACTGTTGATGGGGTTACAGAGGCACATGCTTCTTTCCAAGCATCCAAAAATGGCTAAAATGAAATGAATAAAGACATCGCTTTGAAATATATTTTTTCATATTTTCACCTTTGGGGTACAAAGTTAAGAGCAATTGAACTTGCCTTACTCAAACCGCTTTCCGTCACGCCTTTTACGCTAAACTTGGCAACAACATCAAAAGCATCTCGATTGAACTTTAGAGGCTGAAATGAATAATAATAAAAGTACAAACATGGAAGGAACAATATTAAGGTGTGGTGCCATGTTTTTATTTTGTTTGGAAATTAAAGGAAGAATGGCTTTTCCTTTTGTTTTGTTCCAAATATATAGAAAGTTTGAGAAAATTACAACCAATCAAATATATTACTATTTAATCAAAGTGGAAAAGTCATATGGCCAAGCTTCAATTTCTATGATTAGCTTGTTTCTTTAATATCAACTTCGCACTGCTTAGATAGTTTTGTGGTTAATTTTTTCACGACTTGAATAATTTAAACTGTGTGAAAGGATTTTATTATGGAAAGATTGAAAAGCATTATTTTACATTTTATCTTCAAAATAATATCTTTACTAGATGGTGGGGAATATAATTGTGTTCCGTTAAATTTATAAATGTTATTTCGAAAAGTATAATCCTAGTTATTCAATAAAAATTGTTGATACAGGAATGTGGTTTGGTGGTTGACGAAGTTTCACACCATATTGCCGAAAGCAATTATGGTGGTTTCGCACTCTTCTCAATCATCGCTTTTCTGGCCCTATAATACCTAGTCGAGCTAACATTCACCCTAGACTTCACTTTCAAACTTCACCCATTTAACAATTATTAGTGGAAACCTGATGGGCATTTGACTTCTCTTTCCAAATAGATTTACTTTTAACTTTTAGTATCCTCAACTTCTCTCAAGCATCTTGTAATTAAATTAATTTGCATGTAAGTTCTAGTGTGGAAAAGTTTTCATGATTCTAACAAAAATTGAATTGGGTTTTGTAAATTAAGTAGTGGAAATAATTTAATTTAAATAAATAATTAATTTCAAAAAACTTAATTCATGGAAGAATATATGCTATTGGGTTAGATAATCATATGGTCTTGATTTCTTATTTAAGTCAAGAGAGGTAAGCTCGTATAATTAAACTGGAAAATAGACCACTAAGGTAAGTGCGCCTCTGCACACAAAGAGAATTATCCCTTGGAGTTGCTGGCCATGGGGTTAAAATGTACTAGTTAGACTTTAGTTCTTCTATATTAATTATTTTATGTACATCGGCTACAAATATAACTCTTGCATATGTTTCTCTGTCAATACCCAATGTAAAAAAAAAACCAAGGACAATATATACTAAGAGAAAACTTTGTTGAAATTTATTGAAATATTAGTTAAATTCTATTTTCTTTCAACTCAAATCAATTCTATATTTTTAGACTTTGTAATTTAGATTTTTGAGATTATAATGACATTATTCTAAAGATAATAATTGAATTATAGGAGTTGTTTTCGATTGGGTAGAACACAATGAGGTAGTTGACATACCTCCTTGATTAGTCTCTTTACGCCTTGTTTTCGCTTTGGGTAGGACGCAAAGAGCTAGATGCATAGCTCCTTGAGAATTCTTGATTCACGTCTTGTGTTTTACTTTTTTAGTTACATCCCACTTTCCAAGCATCTGAGAGTTCAAGAATACGGAAGAAAATCGTTCAGTAGAAAGGTTGAAGACATTGGACTACTTTTCAGATTGATCAAGAAAATGCAGGCACCTCCTAAACTTTCCTTGCGACTTGGACTTCTACTAAGCCTTGGAACAAAACTATTTAATTTGATCAAATTTATTACTTTAGATATCACGGTAAATGCCCGTTTTACAAAAGAAATTAAAACTCTGATGTTCCTACCCTGGCTACTTTTCTAAATGCATTTCCAATATGAACCCCGAATCAGAAAGGAAACCATGAAAAAAAAAAATTCAAGCGAAACACACAAAAATCAGAAAAAGAGACTAACCTTTGAGAATCTAAAAGCAAAAAATCCAAATCGCATCAACAAATTTCCGGATCTTTAAGTGATAATCGCAAAATACCCAAACATTACACTTAATCTCGATGTAAATATCGCTCCTTTCTAAAAATCTATTTATAGCTCAATATTTTTCTCCCATTCTCCATTTTGGGGTTCAATTTTTGTATATGTAATAAGTAAACATAAAATGTTGTCACGTCATTATCGAATAATGTGGTTAAGGAGTCCTCAATAGATTCGGACATTCGAGAAGAAAGACACATGCAAGTTTGTCGAATAAGCTTGGGAGATTAGAAAAGCACTAGATTTGGTGGATCAGTAAAGACCAAGTAATTATTAGTGACCTATTCAATTTTGAAATTAGAGATCATTATTTATTGTGTTGGATACATTCGTTTAGAAAATGATTTTTTTGAAAAACAAAAAAATTAAAATTTTTTAAAACCAATCAGTTGTCATATTTATAGGGACAAACCCTTTTTACCAAAATCATACTTGTGTTATGGATTAGGCGGTCTAAGTTGTTTCTCAACATTCTACCAACATGATTGATGAGTCACTAAACTAACTAAAATTACGACAAAGGCAAGCGCACCTATCAAAAATAGTATAGCTATGGTGAGTCGGGAACATTGTATGCACGAGGATTAAAAGTTCTAGTAATGACTGTTTTTCTATTATTTAGCCTACAAATTAATGGGATTGATTTGAATCTAAAATTAACTAACTAATTACTAAGAACGCGATAGAGAATGAATTAGGAAAATATTTGAAGAAAACCAGTCAGATAGACAATACCCAGGGAAGAATCCACCTAGACTTCACTTATTATTCTGAATCTGAATTAAAAGATTTGTTCACTGGTGCCTTGATCCGTAGAAATCCGTAAATTGTATTAATATCTCTTTCGAGAGTAAGAATAACTGACTCTATGTTGATTAATCGAATCTCTTTCTACTTAAAACCCATATTGTCGCATTAACTCGATCTATGGATTCCCCTATTAGATTTGACTCTAATCTTGTAGATTTATGTCGTCCTCTTTCTAGGATTGCATGCAACTCCACTCAATTATGCTAGATCTACCCTTAAACAGGGTCTTTTGCTCCACTGAATAAGCACATTTAACATGAATCAATATCCTAAAAATATCAAAACACGAAAGAAGCTTACATAATTGAGAACAAGAATTCAAGTACTTATCATGTAAATTAGAAATTAAATAACAAGATCCATCATAGGTTTCATCTTCCTAGGTATCTAGGAATTTAGTTCATAATTTGGAGTGTAATCATCTCAAAATTAGAATAACAACAAGACTTAAAGAAACCCAATAAAACTTCTAAAGAAATTGAATAGAGATCTTCAATCTTGAAGGAGATCCTCGCTTGAGTTGAATCTCGTGGCGTTTACTGAGTCTTTTCTTCGTTCTTCTCTCTCGTGGTCCCTTAGGTCCTCTTCAAGTGCGTATTTATAGACTTTAGAATGCTTAGAAAGCCTAAAAATTGGGTTTTTCCACGTGTTTGGGAAATCGGGAACGATATCGACACGACCTTGCACGCGGGGGCATGTGGCGGCCCGTGTGGCTCACACGAGTGTGCCCAGTGCCGTGTGGTTCCCGAAAACAAACTCTTTTGTTCAATTTTGGCCCGTTTTTGGCTCCTTTCACTTCCCTATGTTCACCTAAGTATAGAAACATAAATTTAAAGGATTAGGAGCATCAAATTCACAAATTTACATAATAAATCATCCAAAAATATGCCCAAAGATGGGATTAAAACATGTTACTTTTATGGTTTATCAACGATCTTTTCAACTATTCACAAACCTCGGCTAGTTAAAGCGTAGGCTCTAATCCATGAACGGATGAAAGCTATGAAAACTTTCTATTGATGTTGGAGTGGCGAATATCGATGTCTCTTTATGGGCCAAAACTCGAAAAGTAAACATTCAAATTTAGATTTTTTTGGAAATTAAATATGAATAAAGTTCTACGATGTCGATGCTTCACATCGTGTGTGGTTGACCTAGCCTATGGTCTCTATTTATAGAAAAATCGCAAGAGTCTTGGTTGAAAAAGAAGAAGAAAAAATATAATAACATTTTAAGAGATACTAAACATAATTCTCTAGTAGGAATATGTATGGGCTTCAACACCCTCTCTTTAGAGATAGGGTTGTCGCCCATCTAACGTGAGATGGGTCATTGGGGCTATATCATGTATTGGGTATAATTATATGTGTTATTTAGAAATTTATTCAACTCATATAATTTAACCAACCAAATAAAAAAAATTTCTATTTCCCAAAATATTAATAATTTAATTAATTAATTGAAATAAATTTTACTAATTCACACAATTAAATTATTTTCCAAACCTAGTTCTAATTCCGTTAAATTCATGACATGTTTACCACACTAGAATCTATGAGTAAATGAATTTAATTATCTTGTTCAACAGGACTGCGCTAATTAATTAATTTAATTTTTACTTCAAACATCAGTTAAGTGATTACTATTAATTAAATAATAATTTGAATAAAATAATTTAGTCTTTAAGTCATCTCTCTTTTTTAACGAGAAATTCCATTCACTACGGATATTGATACATTCGATCTTTTTCTTTAATTCATCAATTTTATTTATTCATCTCATCAATTCAAATGCAAACCATCAAGGTTGTATAGAGCTAGTAGAGGGGCCAACTGGATATATAATTAGAGCTCAAATAGTTTGTAATTAACCGTCACGACCGACCTCTCCTTATTATATATCATTATGAAAACAACTCACCAAGTGCTCATCCAATGAATTTTTCGTATGTGCTTTAGCCTCATAGGATATCCTCGATCCCTTTAATTTATATCCGTTCACCCAAAATGATCTTATCATATCTCATGGTAACGATCACATCTTCTTCCATGAAAAATATAAAGTCAACAGAAAAAGAAACAAACCAATGCACAAATATAATCATATGTTTAAGCTCACAAATAATACAGGAATATGTTGTTCAAAAAATTTGGACGACGAACTTTTATTTTAAATAGAATCTCGAATTTAATATTTTATTTTGAAATAAAATTACTATGTTGGAAGATGGTTTTTATAAAAAATTATACTTAGATAAAGAAAACTTCAACAATTAATTGTAATTCAATATAGAAACTCAGTAATGGTTTTGTTATTGGTTTAAATGAACTAAATTTTATCACATTTCGGCTCTTTGTATTGATGTGTATACGAAAAGCATTGAATTCATAGCAAAAGTTTATTAATAGCAAAGAATTAAAATGAAAAATAACTGTTTTTATGTAATATGAATAAATATATTAATTACAATTGCATTGAATTTGTTGGTATGCTTTAAGCGGTGGCGCTAGGGGTTTTTGGGACAGGGCTGGAACATGGAATCGGGTTTAATTTGCCACTAGTTATAGGCTTGACATTCAAACATTGGGAAGTTGCGGGTTCAGTCCTGTGTGCTTAATATCAATGTCCGCAAGTTCCACATTTTGACATGGCGAAGAACCGCGCAAATAAACTTGACAAAACTTCCGAAGCGCAGATGTGTGCCACGGATGTTCTTGAAGCTAATGTTGCTTAGTTTAACTTTCGATTCTTTCTCTCAGATCAACACAACAATGATTCAATGATCGATTAAATATTGTCACTCTACTAGGATTTTGATAAGAATGTACATACATTTTTCTTGCATTTATTCCATGGGCAATATTGTTGATCAATTAGGATAGGGAAGAGACATTATTCACTTTGTAATATCCTCAAAATGTATTTACGATACTATCCCGTGATATTCGCCTGGCCAAGTTTTGATTCGAGCTCCATTTGAAGTATTAGTGATGGTGCGGTTTGAGACTTTAATTCCTCAACTGCTCTCATTTTGGAACTTTCCAAGACTACCGATACTTATACCATGTCCCGGTCCACAAGTTACTTCTTTTATGTCCACATTTTTAGTTCCATCTCCGATAGAAATACAATCATCACCAGCTTTAATGTCACATGACCAATAATATTGACCCCGATCGATTGCCCATGTGAATCCCATCCGTGTTTGGGCTCTCTGGGTGCCTCTACCTTAAAACGTTCAAGGGTAATGTTTTTGCATGCAAAAACATTAACATGGAATAGTTTCTTCGTCTTTGCTAGTTATATCTTGTATCAATGCGTTGGTCACAAAGTCAAACCTTATATTCTGCTTTTAATTTTGGAGTTAACAAAGTAACACGCTAAACAAAGATGTTAGTTATAATTATATTTTGATAATAATAATAAGAGGAAAAGAATAAATAAATTCGCAAGAGGGAAGAAAGTCGACAACGGGAAGTTTGGAACGAAATTCACGATTGTCGCAAGTATTCTTCTCATAAGCAATGCTTCCCGACCATCGAAAATTCCTCCGCTTGGACATTTTGAAATTTTCAATACTATAGAATCTAACCCAATTAGGGTCCTTGAAAGCACTAGGATCACCGTAGGAGCTCAGATAGTGCCCCTGAACATTAATCTCAATAGGAGCCTTGCATGGACCTTCTAAGTTTACTTTTGTTAATAAATATGTCCCTTTAGGAATCACAATCATGATGGGGTTACAGAGGCACATGCTTCTTTCCAAGCATCCAAAAATGGCTAAAATGAAATGAATAAAGACATCAGCTTTGAAATATTTTTTCATATTTTCACCTTTGGGGTACAAAGTTAAGAGCAATTGAACTTGCCTTACTCAAACCGCTTTCCGTCGCTTTTGCGCTTAAACTTGGCAACAACATCAAAAGCATCCGATTGAACTTTAGAGGTGAAATGAATAATAATAAAAGTACAAACATGGAAGGAACAATATTAAGGTGTGGTGCCATGTTTTTATTTTGTTTGGAAATTAAAGGAAGAATGGCTTTTCCTTTTGTTTTGTTCCAAATATATAGAAAGTTTGAGAAAATTACAACCAATCAAATATATTACTATTTAATCAAAGTGGAAAAGTCATATGGCCAAGCTTCAATTTCTATGATTAGCTTGTTTCTTTAATATCAACTTCGCATGGTTAGATAGTTTTGTGGTTAATTTTTTCACGACTTGAATAATTTAAACTGTGTGAAAGGATTTTATTATGGAAAGATTGAAAAGCATTATTTTACATTTTATCTTCAAAATAATATCTTTACTAGATGGTGTAACATCCTGAATTAGGGGTGTTTGAAAATTTAATTAATTGTTCCCATGTGTGTGTGTGCTTGAAGAAATAAATATTATGATTTATTGGGCATGTTCTAAGGTCTAGAATTAAACCCGAGCTAGGCCTGACTTAGTATTAATTTTTTTTTTTAAGTACCTAAAAGGAGGGAGCTAGGTGAGATAGGGCTTTAAAGAAATTTCTGGCAAGGTTTGAGCATGAAAGTCCAAGTCGTTGGAGTGGCAGGGTGCCACTTAAGAGTTTAAGAGTGGCGTGTCTCGGGTTCGAGACACAAGGGACGCAAGAGAGCATTTTATTTTGGGCTTTTTTTTATGCGTTAAAGGAGGAGGGCCAGAAGAAGGCCTTATAATTAAATGGTGGGGTAATTTGACATGAAAGTCAATTGGGAAGGTTGGAAAGGGGCGTTAAGGGAGGTCACATCATTGCCTTCACCAGTCACTGTTCGAACCCAGTGGGTGACTTTGGGTATTTATTATTATTATTATTATTTTAATGTCATTAGCGTGAATGGGAGAGTGTTGGTTCAATTTTGGACTCTCAAATTAATTTGGAAGGGGGTAATTGTAGGTAGTTTATTTGCTTTTAAATAGTTCAAAGAAGATTAGAGATAGAGGAAGATTAAACTCAGCATTATCTTGGATAATTCTAGGCTGGAATTATCACAAAAACAAGGTGGTTGCTGATTGAGGACTCTTTGGGGGTCAGTCTATAATCAGCTTTGTATAGCAAAAAGTGTCAAAAGTTCAACCAAAACTCTTTTCTTCTCCCCAAATTTTGTCATTGCGAATTCTCAATTGTTTCATAGCCAAAACTACTCAAAACTTCCAGCCTTTCTTGCTTCCTTTAGCCGAGTCTACCCTCCTCTTTTAAGAGATAATTTCAGCAAATTCTTTTTCTTCTTCCTCTCTTCATTGTGTCCGAATTCTCTCCTAACTCTTAGCCAAAAATTTGCTTAGAAATTTCCAAAGATTGTCGCTTTTTCTTAGTCGAATACCCTTCTCCTCTTCTCAAAATTCCAGCCTTCCAATTGTGCTTGGGCCGAATCTCCCTTGGGGGAAAAAGGTGCTGCGATTTTCAATAAGTGTGGTAAGGGTAATCCTCTCCTTTAAATTAAAGTTATGGCTCATGGTTCTTACTAATACGATTAAAGCGGTTGTAGGGAAGCTTATGGATTTATTTTTCCAAGGGTGAGTTGGTAATACATTCGGCCAAGGGCCTTTGATAAAAGTTTATTGTTTAAATGCCAAACTAATATGTGCGCCATGGACTTAGGGGCTAAATAAGGTTTCAGGTGGTTGTTGGAAATCAAATCCACTCAAAGGGTCAAGATCTAGCATCGTAGATCTGGCTTTTCGGATCTAGGAATTACGATAGTAATGAGTGTGTAAGATCTCTCTACACACTTTATTAATTTACATGCTATTATTATTTGCCATAGATCTTTTGTTTGTGGTTAGCTTGTGGCATAATCATGGATATCTGGTAAGTCCCCTAACTTGTAATTTTTGATATATGTTTGCATGCCATCACATGATGTTTAATATTATGACATGATTTATGAAATTTGATGTATAAGCATGTGATGGTGGGATTGATGAGAGGAGGGGGATGAATTATGGACTGTCACGCGATGGTTTTGACCACAAATGGGTTGGCCCCATCGGACTATTTTGTGACCTATGGTCATCAAAGTGGTTTTGACCACAACGATTGATTATTTATGACTAAGTCCCAAAGTGGTTTGGTACCACCGTGGTTTTCACCACATTTGATATATTGTGACCTATGGTCATCAAGTGGTTTTGACCACACGATGGGTTGGCCCCATCATTTAAATTGTGACTTTAAGTCATCAAAGGGTTTTGACCACACGAGGTAGAAAAGGAGTATGGATGGCTAGTTGGGTTGCATGAGCATGTTTATTAATGAATTGTGTATGAGATGTATTTTCCGGTGGGGATTTACACATTGAGTCTCATGACTCACCCCTTTCCCTTAACATTTTGCGGATGAGTAGATCGCGAGATGGAGCCGGATGGACTCGAGGTGGCCATGCAAAGGAAATTTTAATTATAAGAACTTGGATTTCGTTTATTTTATTTAATGTTGGTTTTATTTTAATTAAGTTGTAATAAGGCCTCCTAGATATAATTTTTATTATTCTATGTTTTGGATTAATTTGTTTAAACTATTTCTTAACATTAAATTAAGTCCACATGTTTTCTAAAATTTTAATCGCAAAATGTTTTATCGTGCCATCTCGCACACACTGAATCGTAACAATCGACTTAATGAATATTTTTAAAATAAACCTAAGTATGGTGTTTATACACCTCAAATGTTTAAATCTGGACGCTATCTTTTATCAAAAAGTTAATTTGGCCTAAAGGGATTTTCAAAAAAATACTTTCTCTCAGAGCACACCAAATTCGGTCGTGAGTGTTTGGGCGGGTTTGGGGTGTTACAAAATTGGTATCAGAGCCAGTTCAAAGCTCGGTATGTAGGGGGCCCAAGGCCCAAAATGTTTTGGTGGGCCTTGTGAAAATGATTTTTGTTTTGAAACAAAGATGGCCCGAGTCTCCTGTACCAATCCGCCTGAGTAAGTACTTCGATTTTTGTATGAATTATTACTGGTAGAGGGTAGGTATGGGACATAGAAAGTATGATAAGTACTTTGAATTTTAGGACTAGCCCACTCCAACAAAAGACATAAGACTTTAAATGCCTAATTAAACAAACCTACGATCAAGTCGCCGAGTTAGTGTGTGGTAACCCCGTGCGCATGTCTAGGATTGGATCCTAAGAGCTTGGTATTTAAGCGCCCTTTGTGACTCACCTCCTCTTCGCGGGATTCCTACAGTGCGTAGCTTTGGTTCACCCTAACCAAGAGGATTCGGTCATAGGCCAAACACAATAAATAATACCCTGACTTTGGAAATTTATGAAAACACCCCTGTAGGAAAAAGACGAAACTACCTCTGGGATGAGTGAATACGTATGAAAGATATTAGGAATGGATGTGCTCTTCTGTGTAAACTAGGATAGAGGACTTAAAACTTTGTTTGATCGAAAGAATCCCTATTAAACTTTTCATAAAATTTCGTCATGCGATAACCAAAGTGAAACACGTACTAATACATAAAAATTTGTTAATCGATAAACGCAATCGTTAGAATGAGTTCAAGAGGTCGTGGGCGCCCGCCGCGTGGCGTGGTAGGGGTAGGATGACCTTGTCGAGCCAGCAAGGTCCGGTCACGAGTCCGAAATGAGATCTTTGGATCTGCCAATGCGAAAGGCTGAATTTCAAGATCGACGGGCGAATGGTGATGATGTCGTATCTCAAGGCGTATTACACGTATTGGAACGAGTTCACGAGGCTAGCGCGGAGTGCGAGGAGCACTGTAAATCGTGGTTGAAACGACTTCGGCGAACGGAGTAGAAGTATTTAGGGGAGTTTCCGGAGTGGCACCCAAGGCGGCGAGTCTTTTGGTTGGAAGCAATCGGAAAGGATCATGGATGACATAGATTTTACGGTACCGAGGAGAAATTAAAGGGTGTAATTTCTTTGCTTCGGGATGAGTCATATCGGTGGTGGCTCACCACGTAGGGATGGAGCGGTGGCAGAAAATCTCACCTGGGAATTTTTCAAGGATGCCTATCAAAAGAAGTACATCGGAACTAGCTACGTAGATGCACAGCGGAGGGCTTTCTTGAACCTGGTTCAATGCAATAAGACAGTGGCAGAGTATGAAGCCGAATTCCTTCGGTTGAGTAGGTATGCTCGTGGTATTGTGGGTACCGAGCATGAACGCTGTGTTAGATTTGAAGATGGGCTGAGAGATGAGCTGAGAATGATGATAGCTCCACAGCAGGAGCGGGAGTTTGCTATCCTAGTAGAGAAATCTAAGGTTGCTGAAGGGGTAAGGCAGTCGGTTAGACGGAACCAGGATCGAAATTTGAATAAGAGGAGCTCCGAACCTTCAAAGTTTTCTGGTAATCAGCAAAAGAGGGCAAGGTTTGGTGGGTCGGATCAAGCTGCTAGGCCTGCTGCTGCCAATAATCAATGGCCGCCACAGTGTGCCCGGTGTGGCAAGCCTCACAAGGGGGAGTGTTGGAATGGTAATCGTGGATGCTTCGAGTGTGTAACATCCCAAAATTTGAGTATTATTTGTGTTGGCTCGGGTATGAATTTTGTGTGTTAGCATAGTCTTGTGAAGGCTTGATTTTATTAAGGAAGCTAGAATAATTTTTAGTATGGTTTATTTAATGAAATGGATTAAGTGAGCTTAGCACTTAAGTTAATTTAAGTGTTAATTAAAGCACAAGAGGAGTAAGTGGCAAGATGGTTAAGGAGCTTGAAAGGTTGCTTGAGGTTAGAGGTTCGAGTAGCATGTTTAGCATTTTGAAGGCTTATTTTTGAATCCTAGCATTTATGGACGGTCAACCATTGTTTATGATAGGTTGGACTCTCAAATTTTGGTAAGTTGAATATTGGTTTAAGGAAAGCATGAAATTGGGGATAAGAATCTTAAGGTTATGGTATGATAAGGGGACAAAAGGCATGGAATATGGAGAATGTTTTGGAAAGTATTCCAAGGCCTTAGTGCATGTATGTGGACGGCATCTTGGTCTAGGGGAGGGCTTGACCGATTTTTTGTTGGTAGCTTTGGTAGGTTAGTAGCTAGTTGGCCATTTCTCCTAAGTTTATGATCACCAATTTCTTTTCTCTCCTCAAACACTCCTATAGCCAGAATGTGTCTTGGTCATAAGGTGAGTTTTAGGTGTTGTTTGGCCTTCAATAATTGTTTTTGTGTCATAACCGAAAATCCTTTCTAGTTTTTGCAAATTTCTCCCTAGTGTATCAAAGTGTATCAAAACCAAACAATCTTTGTGCTTGGCGAATTTCTTTTGTTCACAACATCTTTCCCATTCTTACATACTTGTTCAACCCATATTTCTCCTACTTTCTCTTGGCCGAAACTTCCTTCTCTCCATCTCTCTTTACTTTCTTTCATTTTTGTTCAAAGCCATAAACATTCCTCTCCCATCGAAATCTCTTCCATCTTCTTCCTTTTTCCTTTCTCTTTCTCCACTTTAATCGAATCCTTTTGTTTTTACAAAGCAACCATAGCCGAATTTCTTTGACTATTTAATCATTTTGCCAAAACTTCCCTTTCTCTTATTGTTTTGTTTTGGCCAATTTTCAAGGGTAGGTTCTTTTGGTTTTTCTTCAATCGAATTGGATAATAGGTAAGTGTTCATGGCGATTTTATTATTATTTCTTTTCTCTTTTCTAAGTCATTTTCTTGTGGACAAAAGCCGAATCTTTGGGCATTGTTAGCAAGGTTCTAACCATTATAAGAATCGATTATTCATTTAGGCTTTTTGGGACTTGGGCTACAATCGATCTAAGTTTTCTCTAGCGATCAAAGGTTGGTAAGTCAAGTGGTAAGAAATCTTGTCGATTCATTATTCTTTAATGGATGTAAAGCCAAAGGCTATGGTGGATAAGGATTGTGGTTGGCTGAATGGTCTATAGTAATGATTTAAGTATTGGCCGAATGTAGGGCAAGGTGATCTAGTGCGGTGAAGCGAGATCTTTGGATTTTAGTATTGCGTTGGTGAAAGGTGTGTATCTTACACACTTTATAACTTGTTTATATATGTATATTTGTGTTATATAACTAATCATATTATGAAAGTGGGTAAATCGATGAGATCTGGATATGATACCATGATGGTATGAATGAAGATTCGGGTAAGTCCGTTTCAATATGTTGTTAATACATGTGGATTGAAATCATGATCTTCGATTTATGATATATTCATTATGAGATACATATCAAAGTTTATTGACATGATTTGTCTATCTATTGTATTGGTATAGGCAATATGAGAGGAGGGGGAAGATTGATGATTCGTGTCTTCGGACACGGTGGTTTGGCACCACCAAAGGTGGTTTAGCACCACCGGTGATTTGGTATCACATTCGTGTCTTGGACACGGAGGTTTGGCACCTCATAGCGACTTGTCCACAGTGGTTAATTCCACACGAGTAGGTTGGCCCCACTTTGAGATATGGGATGAAATGCGCGGTGATTTGGTATCACACGTGGGTTGGCCCCACAACTTGATGATTCGTGTCTTCGACACCGTGGTTTGGCACCACTAGTGATTTGGTATCACATTCGTGTCTTCGGACACGGAGGTTTGGCACCTCATAGCGACTTGTCCCTGTAGTTAATTCCACCGTGGGTTGGCCCCACTTTTGAGATATGGGATCGTGCGCGGTGATTTGGTATCACACGTGGGTTGGCCCCACGGATGGATTATTCGTGACTACGGTCACCAAAGATTTGGTATCACATTTGTGTCTTTGGACACCAAGTGGTTTGGCACCACCAAAAGGGTTTGGTACCACACAGGGTAGAAAAGGAGTTATGGATGGCTAGCTTGGGTGCATTATACATATATGTTGCTTTGTTATAATTTGTGTAAGTATGTGGTATTTACTCGGGAGAGGGAATATGCATCGAGTCTTAGTGACTCACCTTCTCCCTTATCTTTTCAGTGATTCGTGAGATCGCGGATATGGGCCGGATGAACTCGAGGAGGCCATGCAATAAAGTTTGGTTTTACACGAACTTCCATTTGGGTACCATATTTTAATTTTGGGTTTTCATATTTTATGGATTTGTAATAAGGCCTCTTTAATTATGGTTTTGGATTATTTATATGCTTTGAGATTCATTCTAAACATGTTTAAGCATGTCACTTGGTTAATCTAATAATTGAGCTCAAAGTTTTCTAAACTAAAAACTCGTAATGGTTTTAAAAATCTTACCATCGGGTAATATGAATAGTTAGATAGAAAAAAATTACAAGTTAAGTGTTTTCAACAAATTAAGTGATTTCCAAAATTCTAGTTTCTATACTCAATTGCAAATGGATTTTCAAAGTGATATTTCAAATTTTCTTAAAAAGATATAAATGTTTTCTTATCTATGATTTATCAACTAAGTTTTAAAGTTTTATGTAATTCAAAGTAAATCTCGGTTTTAACTTATTTTTCGACAAATAAAAAGAATTTCAAAGAGTTTTCTCAAAATTTAATTGTTAATTCGATTCTTTCAAAAATATTTTCCTTAGTGACATACCGTTCGGTCGTATGCGTATTGACCAGGGTTTGGGGTGTTACAAATTGTATATCGAGCCAAGTTTAAAAGTTCTGTTTTGTGGGCTGAGGCCTAAAATGTTTTAAAGAATGGATTTTAAAATGTTTTGTTGAAAATTATATGGTTGGAAAGGTATGGCCTCGAGTCTCCGAGCATCAATCCGCCTGGTAAGTACATCAAATCGTTGATTTTGATGATATGATATGATGATGTTGGCATGATTGTATCGTAGTAGGAACTACTCTAGAAACACAAACTATAGGTTGAATGTACTGCTGAAACAACTTCTTATTAAAATTATTCATAAACTGTGCTTTTAAAGAAAGTGGAATATTGACTAATGCATAAAACTTTTTAATCGGATAAGTCGAGACTTTAGACATGAGTACTCGTGGTCGAGGTCGTATGATTCGTGGACGCGGTCGGGGTAGGATAGGTACGTGTCTAAGCGGTGAGGTCGGTCAAGGATCCGAAAATGAGGTACCACTACCCCCACCACCGGTTTGGAGTTGAGCATCGAGGATCAAAGCGGGGATGACGCAGATGTCTCATGCGATCTTTGCGAGTTCTTGAAAGGGTAGCCGGAATAGGTGGAGGCACGGAATTTGAAAATCCGTGATCTGAGCGACTTGAGCCAATGGAGCCGAGGTATTTCGAGGTGTTTCCAGCGTGGCTCCTAGTGCAAATGAATATTGGCTAGAAGACGGAGGCGAATCATGGATGATTTGGATCTGAATGCTTGAGAAAAACCTCGAAAGGGATCGTGTCGCTTCTTCGGATGAGTCATATCGGTGGTGGCTCACGATGCTGAGAATGGTCTTTGCAATGGAGGATCTCACTTGGGATTATTTCAAGGCGCGTGATCGTCGTGGAAATACGTTGGGTCTAATTACATTGATGTGCGAAGGTAAGGCATTTACGAGTTTGATCCAAGGTAGTAAGTGCATGTATGTCGAATATGAGGCGAGAATTTTAAAGACCGATGCGGTATCTTTGGAGGTATTGTGGCATCGAACACGAGCGATGTGTTCGGTCGAAGATGGTTTGAGGGACGAGTGAGATTGTTGATTGCTCCACATCGAGAGCGAGAGTTTGCTTGCTTTGGTTGAAAAGGCTAAGATAGCCGAAGGAATCAAGGAATCTGCAAGGCGAGTTCGACCGGAACAAGCATAAGAGAGGTTACGGATCATCGGGATCACCCCGGTAATTCTCAAAAAGAGGGCTAGGCAAAGTGGGCTAAATGTCGATGGGAGGCTGGCTGCATCGCTGTCGAGGACCAAAGACGGTGTAATCGATGTGGGAAATATCGTTGGGGCGAATGTTGGACCGGAGGGAAAGGATGTTTTGGAGTGTGGCTCATTTGGATCATCGTGTGAGAGACTCCCATCCGCGCAAGCTAGCCAGAGAATCGATCAGAGGGTCAAGGTCGGTGCTCGATTCGAGAAATGAGGACCGCCACCACATAGAGGTCGTGGTAATGGTAGAGGAGGTAATGGTTCCAGTGAGAGTCGAGGAGCATCCGCAGAGGTCTTTGGCAACATTGAGGCAAGACGACACCGTTTGGTGTATGCAATGAGACATCGAGAGGAGGCGGCGCCGGGACGTCATAACCGAAGTGCGTTCTTAATCTTTGGTGAACCATATCTTGCTTTGATAGATGTGGGTTCGACACATTCGTATGTTGCCGATGAACATAGTAGAGACCATGAGCTTAGTTTAAGAGATCGCTTCTAGGAGGATGGCCGTACTTAGCCCTCTAGGTCACTCTGTAAGAAGTAAATAAGGTGTATAGAGATGTACCCCTAGAACTCCAAGGGGGTAGCGTTAAGTAGTGATCTGATGGAATTGCCATTTGAGGAGTTCGATCGATACTTGGGATGGATCAGTTAGCCAAATCACCGAGCAAGTTTGGATTGCTTATTTGCTAAGCGCATGGTTTTGAAGTCGATTGAGGGCGAAGAGGTGGTCATGATAGGTAACGAAAGAGATTATCTATCCAACGTGGTATCTGCGTTGAAAGGCGTGAAGTTGGTTAGGAAGGGCCGTGAGGCATTCGTGGTCCATGTGTGTGCGTTGGAGGCTAAGGAGTCTAATGTGGGGGAATGTCCGCACGGTAAAGGAATATGTTGACGTATTTCTGAAGAACTTCGGACTACCTCCGGACCGTGAAGTTGAATTTGGTATAGATCTGTTGCCGGACAGCGCCAGCACTGCCTATAGCTCCGTATAGGATGGCAATCAAGAAGGAATTGATGGAATTAAAGGCTCGGTTCGGGAGTTGTTGGATCGAGGTTTCATTCGACCAAGTGTTTCGCCATGAGGAGCACTTGCGGTACTTTTTGTCAAGAAGAAAGATGAGTGCGATGCGGATGTGTATAGACTACCGCCGATTGAATAAGTCGACGATCAAAAACAAGTATCCTTTGCCGAGGATAGATGACTTGTTTGATCGACTTAAGAAGCGCGGTTTTCTCAAGATTGATTTAAGATCGGATATCATCATTCAAAGGTGAAAGAGGCCGATATCCATAAGACGACTTTTCGCACTTCGGTATTGGCACTCACGAGTTTTTGGTGATGCCATTTGGGTTGACTAACGCTGCGGCGGCATTCATGGACATGATGAATCGGTATTCCAACGGTTTTGGATCGGTTTGTTGTGGTATTTATAGACGATATTTTGGTATACTCAAAGTCGGAGGAGGAGCATGATGCGCATTTGCAGTAGTGTTGCAGTTCTGAGGAAAAGCACTGCACGCCAAATTTAGTAAGTGCGAGTTACGGCTTAGGGAGGTGACTTTCTTGGGTCACGTAGTATCAGGTGAGGATTAGAATGGATCCTCGGAAGATTGAGGCGATGTTGGATTGGAAGCCAGAAGCTAAGTCGATGGTTGAGATTCGGAGTTTTCTAGGTCCGGCCAGGGTATTCACCAGAAGATTTGTAGAAGGATTTTCTTTGATAGCAGCAAAGACCTATGACCAAGTTATTGAGGAAAGGAGTTCCATTTGTGTGGACCGAGAAGCGGGAAGGAAGTTTCGACAAGTTGAAGAAGATTAGATCAAGCTCGGTTTTGATTCAACTTTGAGGCGGAGTAAGGAATTCACAGTTTCTTGTGATGCATCACATACTGGTTTGGGATGTGTGCCGATCTGAGAAGGGAAGGTAGTGGCTTATGCATCTCGATAGTTGAGACCACATGAGGTTAATTATCCGACGCATGACTTGGAATTACCTGCTGTGGTTTTCTTTGAAGATATGGAGACACTATTTGTACGAAGAGAAGTCGATAGTCTACACGGATCACAAGAGTCTTAAGTATCTTTTAACTCAGAAGGATTTGAACTTAAGGCGGCGTAGATGGATTGAGTTGTTGAAGGACTACGATCGTTCGATTGAGTACCATCCGGCAAGGCTAACGTGGTGGCGGGGCGTTGAGCCGTAAGGTTATGTACGGATTTAAGATCGATGTTTGCTCGTCTTAGCTTATATGACGATGGGAGTCTTTTAGCGGAATGCAAGTCAAGCCGACTTGGTTAGATCGGATCAAGGAGAAGCGGTTAGAGGATGATGGTTTAAATGATCGGAGGTTGCGGAGTTCGAATGGAGGTTTAGAGGAATATAGTTTGTCCAAATGATGGAGTATTGTGTTTTAAAGGGAGAGCTTGTATGCCGAAGGATGTTGAGTTGAGGCAAAGGATTCTTTTGGATGCACATAACAGCCCATATGCTATGCATCCTGGAGGAAGCAAGATGTATCGGGATTTAAGAGAGCAATTTTGGTGGCCAGGTCTGAAGCGTGAGGTAACTGAGTTTGTGGGTAAATGTCTGACGTGTCAGCTGGTCAAGGCGGAACATTAGTTACCGTGCAGGTTACTTCAATGGTGAAGATTCCACAGTGGAAGTGGGAAAGGATCACTATGGACTTTGTTAGTGGATTACCTCTTACGCCTAGTAAGAAGGATTCAATTTGGGTGATTGTGGATCGTCTGACTAAGTCAGCTCATTTCATTCCGGTAAGGATGGATTATTCGCCTAGGAAGTTAGCTAAGTTGTATGTAGCGGAGATAGTGAGGTTGCACGCGTGTACGATGTCGATCATCTCGCATGAGAGATCCTAGATTTACGCCGAGGTTTTGGAGAGCGTTACATCAAGCTTTGGGTACGCTGGTTGGATTTTAGTATCGCATTTCATCCACAATCGGCGGACTGATCGGAAGAGTTATACGATTTTAGAGGATATGTTGAGAGGTTGTGTATTGGACTTGAGGTACTCGGAAGAGTTTTTACCATTAGTGGAGTTCGCATACAACAATAGTTACCAAGCAAGCATTAAGATGGCACCATATGAGGCGTTGTATGGTAGGAGGTGTCGCACGCCTACATGTTGGACCGAGTTGGGTGAGCGTCAGATGTTAGGACTAGAGTTGGTTGCAGAGACTGAGGATAAGATTAAGATGATTCAGGCTCGTCTGAAGGAAGCTTCGGATAGGCAGAAGTCATATGCCGATCTCAAGCGGAGGGATATAGAGTTTGCCGTGGGTGACAAAGTTCTTCTGAAGGTCTCCCCATGGAAGAAAGTGTTAAGATTTGGGAGAAAAGGCAAGTTAAGTCCAAGGTTCATTAGACCGTATAAGGTGTTGAGACGAGTGGGACCAGTAGCCTATCAGCTCGAGTTGCCATCAGAGCTGAGTCAGATTCACGATGTGTTCCATATCTCCATGCTTAGACGCTATCGTTCTGATCCATCGCATGTTGTGGCAATAGAGGAAATAGAGGTGAGTTCGGATCGACGATAGAAGAAGAACCTGTGCGATCCTAGATCGAGATGTGAAAGTTTTGCGTAGGAAAAGACGCCCTTTAGTGAAGGTTTTATGGCGGAATCATGGCGTGGAGGAAGCTACGTGGGAACCGGAGGATGTAATGAGGCAGCGAGATCCTCAACTCTTTTGATCGGAGTAATTTCGAGGACTAAATTTTCTTAAGGGGGTAGAATTGTAACATCCCAAAATTTGAGTATTATTTGTGTTGGCTCTGGTATGAATTTTGTGTGTTAGCATAGTCTTGTGAAGGCTTGATTTTATTAAGGAAGCTAGAATAATTTTTAGTATGGTTTATTTAATGAAGTGGATTAAGTGAGCTTAGCACTTAAGTTAATTTAAGTGTTAATTAAAGCACAAGAGGAGTAAGTGGCAAGATGGTTAAGGAGCTTGAAAAGGTTGCTTGAGGTTAGAGGTTCGAGTAGCATGTTTAGCATTTTGAAGGCTTATTTTTTGAATCCTAGCATTTATGGACGGTCAACCATTGTTTATGATAGGTTGGACTCTCAAATTTTAGTAAGTTGAATATTGGTTTAAGGAAAGCATGAAATTGGGGATAAGAATCTTAAGGTTATGGTATGATAAGGGGACAAAGGCATGGAATATGGAGAATGTTTTGGAAAGTATTCCAAGGCCTTAGTGCATGTATGTGGATGGCATCTTGGTCTAGGGGAGGGCTTGACCGATTTTTTGTTGGTAGCTTTGGTAGGTTAGTAGCTAGTTGGCCATTTCTCCTAAGTTTATGATCACCAATTTCTTTTCTCTCCTCAAACACTCCTATAGCCGAATGTGTCTTGGTCATAAGGTGAGTTTTAGGTGTTGTTTTGGCCTTCAATAATTGTTTTTGTGTCATAACCGAAAATCCTTTCTAGTTTTTGCAAGTTTCTCCCTAGTGCATCAAAGTGTATCAAAACCGAAATAATCTTTGTGCTTGGCCGAATTTCTTTTGTTCACAACATCTTTCCCATTCTTACATACTTGTTCAACCCATATTTCTCCTACTTTCTCTTGGCCGAAACTTCCTTCTCTCCACCTCTCTTTAATTTCTTTCATTTTTGTTCAAAGCCATAAACATTCCTCTCCCATCGAAATCTCTTCCATCTTCTTCCTTTTTCCTTTCTCTTTCTCCACTTTAATCGAATCCTTTTTGTTATTACAAATCAACCATAGCCAATTTCTTTGACTATTTAATCATTTTGCCAAAACTTCCTTTCTCTTATTGTTTTGTTTTGGCTTGAATTTTCAAGGGTAGATTCTTTTGGTTTTTCTTCAATCGAATTGGATAATAGGTAAGTGTTCATGGCGATTTTATTATTATTTCTTTTCTCTTTCTAAGTCATTTTCTTGTGGACAAAAGCCGAATCTTTGGGCATTGTTAGCAAGGTTCTAACCATTATAGGAATCGATTATTCATTTAGGCTTTTTGGGACTTGAAGCAATCGATCTAAGTTTTCTAGCGATTAAAGGTTGGTAAGTCAAGTGGTAAGAAATCTTGTCGATTCATTATTCTTTAATGGATGTAAAGCAAAAGGCTATGGCGGATAAGGATTGTGGTTGGCCGAATGTCTATAGTAATGATTTAAGTATTGGCCGAATGTAGGGGCAAGGTGATCTAGTGCGGTAGAGCGGATCTTTGGATTTTAGTATTGCGTTGGTGAAAGGTGTGTATCTTACACACTTTATAACTTGGTTTATATATGTATATTTGTGTGTTATATAACTAATCATATTATGAAAGTGGGTAAATCGATGAGATCTGGATATGATACCATGATGGTATGAATGAAGATTCGGGTAAGTCCGTTTCAATATGTTGTTAATACATGTGGATTGAAATCATGATCTTCGATTTATGATATATTCATTATGAGATACATATCAAAGTTTATTGACATGATTTGTCGATCTATTGCATTGGTATGGGCAATATGAGAGAGGGGGAAGATTGATGATTTGTGTCTTCTGACACCGGTGGTTTGGCACCACCGGTGGTTTGGCACCACCGATGATTTGGTATCACATTCGTGTCTTCTGACACCGAGAGGTTTGGCACCTCATAGCGACTTGTCCCCGTGGTTAATTCCACCGTGGGTTGGCCCCACTTTTGAGATATGGGATCGTCACGGTGATTTGGTATCACACGGGGTTGGCCCCACAACTTGATGATTCGTGTCTTCGGACACCGGTGGTTTTAGCACCACCAGTGATTTGGTATCACATTCGTGTCTTCTGGACACCGAGGTTTGGCACCTCATAGCGACTTGTCCTCGTGGTTAATTCCACCGTGGGTTGGCCCCACTTTTGAGATATGGGGTCGTCGCGCGGTGATTTGGTATCACACGTGGGTTGGCCCCACAGATGGATTATTCGTGACTCACGGTCACCAACGATTTGGTATCACATTTGTGTCTTTGGACACCAGTGGTTTGGCACCACCATGGTTTGGTACCACACGGGGTAGAAAAGGAGTTATGGATGGCTAGCTTGGGTGCATTATACATATATGTTGCTTTGTTATAATTTGTGTAAGTATGTGGTATTTACTCGAGAGAGGGAATATGCACTCTGAGTCTTGGTGACTCACCTTCTCCTTATCTTTCAGGTGATTCGTGAGATCGCGGATATGGAGCCTGATGAACTCGAGGAGGCCATGCAATAAAGTTTGGTTTTACACTAACTTCCATTTGGGTACCATATTTTAATTTTGGGTTTTCATATTTTATGGATTTGTAATAAGGCCTCTTTAATTATGGTTTTGGATTATTTATATGCTTTGAGATTTATTCTAAACATGTTTAAGCATGTCACTTGGTTAATCTAATAATTGAGCTCAAAGTTTTCTAAACTAAAAACTACGCAATGGTTTTAAAAATCTTACCATCTGGTAATATGAATAGTTCGATAGAAAAAATTACAAGTTAAGTGTTTTCAACAAATTAAGTGATTTCCAAAATTCAAGTTTCTATACTCAATTGCAAATGGATTTTCAAAGTGATATTTCAAATTTTCTTAAAAATATATAAATGTTTTCTCATCTATGATTTATCAACTAAGTTTTAAAGTTTTATGTAATTCAAAGTAAATCTCGAGTTTAACTTATTTTCGATAAATAAAGAATTTCAAAGAGTTTTTCACAAAATTTAATTGTTAATTCGATTCTTTCAAAAATATTTTCCTTAGTGACATACCGTTTCTTGGCCGTGGCGTATTGGCCGGGTTTGGGGTGTTACGAGTGTGGGTCTATGGAGCATCGAGTTAGAGATCTTGCCCTAAGAAAGTTGCTAGATCGAGATCCGAGAGGCGAGGATCATGCACCGAAACGTATGGGACAATCAACAACCGGCAAAGGGGTCGCGCGCAGTAGAAGAGGTAATGGTGCCGCAGAGGTCGTGGGGCACCGAGGGGAAATACTGCGGTGGTGCCGAGGCTAGACAACTGGTTTAGTCTATGCCGCGAGGCGTCAAGAGGAGGGCGACGCACCGGATGTCATAACCGGTATGTTCTTGATCTTTGATGTGCCTTATAATACCTTGATAGACATTGGCTCAACCCACTCATACATTGCTAGTAGCGTAGTGGAAACTTTGCATCTAGACTCTGAGCTTACTTCTAGAAAGATGACTGTACTAAGCCCCCTAGGTCACTCTATAGAAGTAAGTAGACTTTATAGGGACGTACCCCTAGAACTCCAAGGGGTCGTGTTTTTGGCTGACTTTATGGAACTACCATTTCGGGAGTTCGATCTAATCCTCGGGATGGATTGGCTAGTAAAGTATCAGGCTAGCCTGGATTGCGCGACTAAGCGCATGGTGTTAAAGACTGAGAAGGGTGATGAGGTGGTGATGATAGGTAAAATGAGAGATTGCCTGTCCAATGTGGTGTCTGCCTTGAAGGTAGAGAAGATGGTCAGAAAGGGTTGTGAGGCGTTTTTGGTTCGAATATGTGCCTTGGAGGCTAAGGAGTCAGCAGTTGAGAAGGTTCGAACAGTAGGGGAGTTCATTGATGTGTTCCCAGAAGAACTTCCGGGTCTGCCTCCTGATCGGGAAGTTGAATTCGGTATAGACTAGTTCCCCGGAACGGCACCTGTGTCTATAGCACCGTACCGAATGGCACCAAAGGAATTGGTGGAGCTGAAGGCTCAAATTCAGGAACTCTTGGATCGAGGGTTTATTCGACGAAGTATATCTCCGTGGGGAGCACCTTGTGTTATTTGTCAAGAAAAGGAGGACCGGTTCGATGCGGATGTGTATAGACTACCGCCATGATTGAACAAGTTAACGATCAAGAACAAGTATCCGCTTGCCTCGCATCGATGACTTGTTTGACCAATTGAAGGGTGCATCGGTGTTTTCAAAAGATAGATCTTAGGTCGGGTTATCATCAACTTAAAGTGAAGGAGGTTGATGTACACAAGACGGCATTCCGCACAAGGTATGGGCATTACGAGTTTACGGTGATGCCATTTGGGTTGACTAACGCACTGCGGCATTCATGGACCTAATGAATAGAGTGTTTCAAAGATGACTTAGATCGATTTGTCGTGGTGTTCATAGACGACATATTGGTTTATTCAAAGACGGAGGAGGAGCATGATAAGCATTTGCGAATAGTTACGCAAGTATTGAGGAGAAGCGATTATATGCCAAATTCGATGAAGTACAAATTTTGGCTAAGGGAGGTGGCTTTCTTAGGTCACGTGAGTGTCACCGAAGGGATTAGAGTGGACCCTCGCAAGGTTGAAGCGGTGTTGGATTGGAAACCGCCTAGGTCGGTGGCTTGAAATTCAAAGTTTTACAGGTGCAGCGGGGTACTATCGAAGGTTTGTGGAAGGGTTCTCTTTAATCGCAGGCGCCGTTGACTAAGTTATTAAGGAAGGGAGTTCCATTTGTTTGGTCGAGATGCGGCAGGAAAGTTTTGACAAGCTAAGGAAAATCTTGACTGGAAGCTCCGGTTCTAGTATAACTTTGAGGCGGGAAACTGCTCACGGTTTATTGCGATGCATCCCATACTGGTTTTGGGATGTGTGTTGATGCAGAGGAAGGAAGGTAGTGGCCTATGCATCCCGTCGCTTAAGACCGCATGAGGTTAACTATCCAACGCACGACGTGGAGTTAGCGGCGGTGGTATTTGCCTTGAAGATATAGAGACATTACTTTTATGGGGAGAAGTCGATAGTCTACACGGATCACAAAAGTCTGAGGTATCTTTTGACCCAGAAAGATTTAAAATTGAGGCAGCGTTGATGGATTGAGCTGTTGAAGGACTACGATTGTTCAATTGAGTACCATCCAGGCAAGGCTAACGTGGTGGCTGATGCATTGAGTCGGAAGGTCGTGACGGACTTAAGAGCGATGTTTGCTCACCTCAGTCTATAAGACGATGGAAGTCTTTTGGCAGAACTTCAAGTTAAGCCAACTTGGATCGAGGAGATTAAGGAAAAACAGTTGGTAGACGAAGTGTTGAATGCGATAAGGTTGCAAGTTCAAGATGGTGGTTTGGAAGGGTATAGTTTGACTGAGGATGGCGTATTAAGTTTTCAAGGGCGGCCTTGTATGCCGAATGATGTGGAATTGAGGCAAAGAATTCTTCAAGATGCACATAGCAGCCCATACGCTATGTAACCTGGAGGTAGCAAGATGTATGGAGATTTGCGGAGACGCGATTAGTGGCGGTGGTTGAAGCGTGAGGTAATTGAATTTGTGGGAAAATGTCGACGTGTCGCAGGGTTAAGGCGAGCACCGGTTGCCATCGTGGTTACTTCAACCAATGAAGATCCCGCAATGGAAATGGGAGAGGATCACTATGGATTTCGTCGGTGGGCTACCCCTCACGCCCGAAGAAGAAGGACGCGATTTGGGTGATTGTGGATCGTCGACTAAATCAGCTCACTTCATACCTAGGTGAGAGTGGATTACTCACTTGAAGCTAGCTAAGTCAGTATGTGTCGAAAATAGTGAGGTTGCATGGAGTGCCGATATCAATCATCTCGGATAGGGATCCCGATTTACGTCAAGGTTTTGGAAAGCGTTGCATCCAGACTTTGGGTACACGATTGGATTTTAGTACAACTTTCCATCCACGATCGGCGGGCAATCGAAAGGGTTATTCAGATTCTAGAAGATATCTTTGAGGGTGTGTTTTGGATTTGGTGGTAGTTGGGAAGAGTATCTACCGTTGTGAAATTAAGCATAACAATAGTTATCAGCGAGTATTCGGGATGGCACCATACGGTAATCGTATGGACGGAAATGCCGTACTCCTACATGTTGGACGGAGTTGGGTGAGCGACAAGTCTTGGGTCCAGAGTTGGTGACGAAAACCGAGGATAAAGTTAAGGTGATTCGGGCTCGTCTCAAGGCGTCGGATAGACGAGAAGTCTTATGCGATCTTAAGCGTAAGGAAATGGAGTATGCGGTAGGGGATAAAGTCTTTTCTGGAGGTGTCACCTTGGAAGAAGGTGTTGAGATTCGGGCGAAAAGGGAAGCTGAGCCCAAGATTCATTGGCCATACGCAGTGTTGAAGCGAGTGGGACCGGTAGCTTACCAGCTTGAGTTACCAGCAGAGTTGAGCTAGATACATGATGTTTTCCATGTTTCGATGCTGAGGCGCTATCGATCAGACCCCTCACACGTAGTGCCAGTTGCGAAAATTGAAGTGAACTCAGACTTGTCTTTCGAGGAGGAGCAAGTACAAATCTTGGATCGGGATGTCAAAGTTCTACGTAGGAAGTCAGTGCCTTTGGTTAAGGTGTTATGGCGGAACCATGGTACGGAGGAGGCCACATGGGAACCCGAGGATGCGATGCAGCAAAGAATACCCCACTCTTACTGATCCGGTAATTTCGAGGTCGAAATTCTTTTTAAGGGGGGTAGAATTGTAACATCCTGAATTAGGGGTGTTTGAAAATTTAATTAATTGTTCCCATGTGTGTGTGTGCTTGAAGAAATAAATATTATGATTTATTGGGCATGTTCTAAGGTCTAGAATTAAACCGAGCTAGGCTGACTTAGTATTAAAATTTTTTTTAAGTACCTAAGAGGAGGGAGCTAGGTGAGATAGGGCTTTAAAGAAATTTCGGGCAAGGTTTGAGCATGAAAGTCCAAGTCGTTGGAGTGGCTTGGGCGCCACTAAGAGTTTAAGAGTGGCGTGTCTCTGGTTCGAGACACAAGGGACGCATAAGGAGCATTTTATTTTGGGCTTTTTTTTTTTTTTTTTAGCGTTAAAAGGAGGATGGCCGGAAGAAGGCCTTATAATTAAATGGTGGAGTAATTTGACATGAAATTCAATTGGGAAGGTTGGAAAGGGGCGCTAAGGGAGGCTGCTGATGTTGCCTTCACCAGGTCGCTGGTTTGAACCCTAGGGGTTGCACTTTGGGTATTTATTATTATTATTATTATTATTATTATTATTTAATGCTGCTGGCGTGAATGGGAGAGTGTTGGTTCAATTTTGGACTCTCAAATTCGGCTGGAAGGGGGTAATTGTAACATCCCAAAATTTGAGTATTATTTGTGTTGGCTCGGGTATGAATTTTGTGTGTTAGCATAGTCTTATGAAGGCTTGATTTTATTTAGGAAGTTAGATAATTTTGAGTATGGTTTATTTAATGAAGTGGATTAAGTGAGCTTAGCACTTAAGTTAATTTAAGTGTTAATTAAAGCATAAGAGGAGTAAGTGGCAAGTTGGTTAAGGAGCTTGAAAGGTGGCTTGAGGTTAGAGGTTCGAGTATCATGGAAAGCATTTTTGAAGACTTTATTTTGTGTTCTAGCATTGATGGACGGTCAACCTATGTTTATGATAGGTTGGACCTTAAGTTTTTGGTAGGTTGAATTTTGGATTAAGGAAAGCATGAAATAGGGGATAAGAATCTTAAGGTTATGGAAGGTTGGGGAGACATAAGGCTTGGTTGTAGGAAAATGTTTTGGAAAGTATTCCGAGGCCTTTAGTGAATGTATGTGGACTGTATGGGTGTCTAAGGGGTGGTAGAATTTTGTTAGGTAGCTTAGGGGAATAGTTGGCCAATTTTTCCTATTGAACATCTTTTGAATTTTTGTTTTCCCTCTCCAAAAACTCTTTCTTTGGCCGAATGTCATTGTGCATTTTGTGCAAATTTAGCTTTTGTTTTAGCTCTTATTTTGTTGAACCAAAAATGCTATTTCCTTTCTTTCATTTTTCTTTTGAACCAAAACTTCATTTTGGTATTTTTGCACTTTTCTTTTAGGCAAAATAGGTGTTGGCCGAATCTCATCTCTTCCACATCTCTCTTTTCTTTTCTTTTTGACATTTGTTCATAATCACATTTTCTTTTACACTCTCTTGGCGAATATTTCTCCATCTCAAATACCATTTCTTTTCATTTGTTCAAAGATAAAACATCTACCTCCATTCTATTTTTCTTTTCTTTTCACTTCACCATAGCCGAATCTTCCCACTTCCTTTTAGTTCTAGTTTGGCCGATTATTCAAGGGTAAACTCTCTTTGGTTTCTTCAATCGATTTTGATAAAAGGGGTAAGTGTTCATGGACGTTTTCCTTCAATTCTTTTCTCGTCTCTATGTTATTTTCTTGTGGATTAAGGCCGAATCTATGGGCATTGGTTTGCAAGGTTCTAATCATTCAAGAAACCGATCTCTTTTAGGCTTTTCGGGACGTTGGAAGCAATCAATCTAAACCTCGTTTCTTTATCAATCGATTTGGGTAAGTTCAGGTAAGATTTGGTATTACAAGTGATAACTCTTTGGGATTTAGTAGTATGGCCGAATGGCCTTTGTTCATAATTTTAGTATTGGCCGATTGTAGGACAAGGTGTTCTAGTCTGATAGATCGGATTCGGAGTTAGTTCTTGCGTTGGTGAAAGGTGTGTATCTTACACACCTTATAACTTGGTTTATATATGTATATTTGTGTGTTATAACTAATCATATTATGAAAGTGGGTAAATCGATGAGATCTGGATATGATACCATGATGGTATGAATGAGGATTAGGTAAGTCCGTTTCAATATGTTGTTAATACATGTGGATTGAAATCATGATCTACGATTTATGATATATTCATTATGAGATACATATCAAAGTTTATTGACATGATTTGTCTATCTATTGCATTGGTATGGGCAATATGAGAGGAGGGGGAAGATTGATGATTCGTGTCTTGAGACACGATGGTTTGGCACCACCGAGGATTTGGTATCACATTCGTGTCTTGGACACGTGAGGTTTGGCACCTCATAGCGACTTGTCCCTCGTGGTTAATACCACCGTAGGTTGGCCCCACTTTTTGAGATATGGGATCGTCTGCTAGTGATTTGGTATCACACGTGGGTTGGCCCCACAACTTGATGATTCGTGTCTTCGGACACGGTGGTTTGGCACCACCGGTGATTTGGTATCACATTTGTGTCTTGGACACGGAGGTTTGGCACCTCATAGCGACTTGTCCCTGTGGTTAAGTCCACCGTGGGTTGGCCCCACTTTTGAGATATGGGATCGTGCGCGGTGATTTGGTATCACACGTGGGTTGGCCCCATCGATGGATTATTCGTGACTACGGTCACCAATGATTTGGTATCACATTTGTGTCTTTGGACACCAGTGGTTTGGCACCACCAAAGGTTTTGGTACCACACGGGTAGAAAGCGATTATGGATGGCTAGGTTGGGTGCATTATACATATATGTTGCTTTGTTATAATTTGTGTAAGTATGTGGTATTTACAGAGAGAGGGAATATGCACTGAGTCTTGGTGACTCACCTTCTCCCTTATATTTTCAGTGATTCGTGAGATCGCGGATATGGAGCCTGATGGACTCGAGGAGGCCATGCAATAAAGTTTGGTTTTAAATGAACTTCCATTTGGGTACTTTATTTTAATTTGGTTTTCACATTTTATGGATTTGTAATAAGGCTGTTTAATTATGTTTTGGATTATTTTTATGTTTTGAATATATTTAAAATATGGTTTATAAATTACTTGGTTAATTTAATAATTGAGCTCAAAGTTTTCTAAACTAAAACTCACTGATGGTTTTAAAAATCTTACCATCGGGTAATATGAATAGTTCGATAGAAAAATTACAAGTTAAGTGTTTTCAACAAATTAAGTGATTTCCAAAATTCGAGTTTCTATACTCAATTGCAAACGGATTTTCAAAGTGATATTTCAAATTTTCTTAAAAGATATAAATGTTTTCTATCCTATGATTTATCAACTAAGTTTTAAAGTTTTATGTAATTCAAAGTAAATCTCAGTTTTAACTTATTTTCGACAAATAAAGAATTTCAAAGAGTTTTCTTTCAAAAATAATTTCCTTAGTGACATACCAGATTCGGTCGTGGTGTATTGATCGGGTTTGGGGTGTTACAAATTGGTATCAGAGCCAAGTTCAAAAACTACTTGTGGGCAGAGGCCCAAAATGTTTTAAAGAATGGATTTTAAAATGTTTTGATTATATGGTTGGAAAGGCATGGCCTCGAGTCTCCGACATCAATCCGCCCTGGTAAGTACATCAAATTGTTGATTTTGATGATATGATTATAATGATGTTGGCATGACTGTATAGTAGTAGGAACTACTCTAGAGACCCAAACTATAGGTTGAATGTACTCGCGAAACAACCTCTTATTAAAACTTTTCATAAAATTGTGCTTTAAAGAAAGTGGAATAATGACTAATGCATAACGCTTTTTAATCAGATAAGTCGAGACTTTAGACATGAGTACTCATGGTCGAGGTCGTATGATTCGTGGACGCGGTGGGGTAGGATGGTCGTATGCGAGCCGGTGAGTCGGTCAAGGATCCGAAAATGAGGTACCACTACCCCCACCACCAGCGGTTGGAGTTGAGCAACGAGGATCCAACGGGGATGACGCAGATGTCTCGAGCGATCTTCGCGAGTTCTTGAGAGGGTAGCCGGAATAGGTGGAGGCGCGAAATTCAAAAATCCGTGATCTGAGCGACTTGAGCCAATGGAGTGAGGTATTTCGAGGTGTTTCAGCGTGGCTCCTAGTGCGGTGAATATTGGCTAGAGGCGACGGAGCGAATCATGGATGATTTGGATCGAAATGCTTTGAGGAAAAGTCAAAGGGATCGTGACGCTTCTTCCGGGATGAGTCATATCGGTGGTGGCTCACATGCAGAATGGTCTTTGCTGCGAGGAGGATCTCACTTGGGATTATTTCAAGCGCGTGATCAGTGAAATACGTTGGGTCTAATTACATTGATGTGCGGCGTAAGGCATTTCAGTTTGATCCAAGGTAGTAAGTCCGTGTCGAAATATGAGGCAAAATTTTTAAGACCGAGCCAGGTATCTTTGGAGGTATTGTGGCATCGAAGCACGGCGATGTGTTCGATTCGAAGATGGTTTGAGGGACGAGTGAGATTGTTGATTGCTCCACATCGGGAGCGAGAGTTTCTTCGCTTTGGTTGAAAAGGCTAAGATAGCCGAAGGAATCAAAGGAATCTGCAAGGCGAGTTACAACCGGAACAAGCATAAGAGAGGTTACGGATCATCGAGATTAGCCGGTAATTCTCAAAAGAGGGCTAGGCAAAGTGGGCGAATCGGTCTAAGAGGCACATTCTTGCTAATCGAGGACCAAAGACGGTGGCAACCGATGTGGGAAATATCATTGGGGCGAATGTTGGACCGGAGGAAAGGATGTTTCGTGTGGCTCATTTGGATCATCGTGTGAGAGACTATCCACGCAAGCTAGCCAGAATCGATCGAGGGTCAAGGTCGTGCTCGGGCCTGTAAATGAGGGACCGTCAACTGCAGAGAAGGTCGGTAAATGGTAGTGGAGGTAATGGTTCTGGTCGAGGCCGCGGGCATCTGGCGGAGGTGCGGCAACACCGAGGCAAGACACTGGTTTTGTGTATGCGTGCGAGGCGTCGAGAGGAGGCGGCGCACCGGACGTCATAACCGTGCGTTCTTAATCTTTGGTGAACCATATCTTTGCTTTGATAGATGTGGGTTCGACACATTCGTATGTTGCCGAGTAACATAGTAGAGACTATGAATCTAGAATCGAGAGACTACTTCTAGAAAGATGACAGTGCCAGCCCTCAGGTCACTCTATAGAAGTAAATAAGTGCTGCATAGAGATGTACCCCTAGAACTCCAAGGGGTAGTGTTAAGTAGGCGATCTGATGGAATTGCCATTTGAGGAGTTCGATCGATACTTGGGATGGATGGTTGGCCAAGTACCTAGCAAGTTTGGATTGCATTGCTAAGCACATGGTTTTGAAGTCGGTTGAGGCGTAGAGGTGGTCATGATAGGTAATAGAAGAGATTATCTATCCAACGTGGTATCTGCGTTGAAAGCCGTGAAGTTGGTTAGGAAGGGTGTGAGGCATTCGTGGTCCATGTGTGTGCGTTGGAGGCTAAGGAGTCTAATGTGGGGAATGTCCGCATGCGGTAAAGGAATATGTTGACGTATTTCTGAAGAACTTAGGACTACCTCCGGACCGTGAAGTTGAATTTGGTATAGACTGTTATTCAGAAAGCAGCGCCGGTGTCTATAGCTCCGTATAGGATGGCACCGAAGGAATTGATGGAATTAAAGGCTCAGTTCGGGAGTTGTTGGATCGAGGTTTCATTCGACCAAGTGTTTCGCCTTGAGGAAGCGCGGTACTCTTCGTCAAGAAGAAGGATGGTACGATGCGGATGTGTATAGACTACCGCTTGATTGAATAAGTTGATTTATCAAAAACAAATATCCTTTGCCGAGGATAGATGACTTGTTTGATCAGCTTAAAGAGGCGGTTTTCTCAAGATTGATTTAAGGTCCGGATATCATCAATTAAAGGTGAAAGAGGTGATATCCATAAGATGACTTTTACTTTTCGGTATGGGCACTCTGAGTTTCGTGATGCCATTTGGGTTGACTAACGACCGCGGCATTCATGGACATGATGAATCGGGTATTCCAACGGTTTTGGATCAATTTGTTGTGGTATTTATAGATGATATTTTGGTATACTCAAAGTCGGAGGAGGAGCATGATGCGCATTTGCGAGTAGTGTTGCGGATTCGAGGGAAAGCAACAGTCGCCAAATTTAGTAAGTGCGAGTTCGGCTTAGGAGGTGACTTTCTTGGGTCACGTAGTATCACCGTGAGGGATTAGAGTGGATCCTCGGAAGATTGAGGCGATGTTGGATTGGAAGCCGCCTAAGTCGATGGCATTGAGATTCGGAGTTTTCTAGGTCCAGCGAGGTATTACCAAGATTTGTAGAGGATTTTCTTTGATAGCAGCACCTATGACCAAGTTATTGAGGAAAGGAGCTCCTTTTGTGTGGGCCGAGAAGCAACAAGAAAGTTTCGACAAGTTGAAGAAGATTACGACCAAGCTCCTGTTTTGATTCAACTTTGAGGCGAGCAAGGAATTCACAGTTTCTTGTGATGCATCACATCTTGGTTTGGGATGTGTCTTTGATGCGCGAGAAGGGAAGGTAGTGGCTTATGCATCTCTGATTAAGACCACATGAGGTCAATTATCCGACGCATGACTTGGAATTAGCCGCTGTGGTTTTGCTTTGAAGATATGGAGACACTATTTATGCGGAGAGAAGTCGATAGTCTACACGGATCACAAGATTCTTAAGTATCTTTTGACTCGAAGGATTTGAACTTAAGCGCGTAGATGGATTGAGTTGTTGAAGGACTACGATCGCTTCGATTGAGTACCATCCGAGCAAGCCTAACGTGGTGGCGACACGCGTTGAGCCGTAAGGTTGTATCGGATTTAAGATCGATGTTTCCTCGACTTAGCTTATACGATGATGGGAGTCTTTTGGCGAATGCAAGTCAAGCCGACTTGGTTAGATCGAGATCAAGGAGAAGCGATTAGAGGATGATGGTTTAAATGATCGGAGGTTGCGAGTTGAACGGAGGTTTAGAGGAATATAGTTTGTCCAGATGATGGAGTATCATGTTTTAAAGGGAGAGGTTGTATGCGAAGGATGTTGAGTTGAGGCAAAGGATTCTTCGGGATGCACATAATGCCCATATGCTATGCATCCCGGAGGAAGCAAGATGTATCGGGATTTAAGAGAGCGATTTTGTGGCGGAGTGCAGCGTGAGGTAATCGAGTTTGTGGGTAAATGTCCGACGTGTCGTGAGGTCAAAGCGGAGCATCGATTCTGCGTCGGGTTACTTCAACGGGGAAGATTCCACGATGGAAGTGGGAAAGGATCACTATGGACTTTGTCGATGGATTACCTCTTACACCTAGTAAGAAGGATTCGATTTGGGTGATTGTGGATCGTCGACTAAGTCGACTCATTTCATTCCTGTGAGGATGGATTATTCGCCCGAAGTTAGCTAAGTTGTATGTAGCGGAGATAGTGAGGTTGCACGGTGTACGGTGTCGATCATCTCGCATGCAGATCCTAGATTTACGTCGAGGTTTTGGAGAGCGTTACATCGGGCTTTGGAGTGCAGCGGTTGGATTTTAGTCACGCATTTCATCCACGATCGACCAGGCGATCGGAAAGAGTTATCTGATTTTAGAGGATATGTTGAGAGGTTGTGTATTGGACTTGAGGCGGGCAGGGAAGAGTTGTTACCATTAGCTGAGTTCGTATACAACAATAGTTACCAAGCAAGCATTAAGATGGCACCATATGAGGCGTTGTATGGTAGGAGGTGTCACACGCCTACATGTTGGACCGAGTTGGGTGAGCGTCAGATGTCAGGACCAGAGTTGGTTGCAGAGACTGAGGATAAGATTAAGATGATTTAGGCTCGTTTGAAGGAAGCTTCGGATAGGCAAAAGTCGTATGCCGATCTCAAGCGGAGGGATATAGAGTTTGCCGTGGGTGACAAAGTTTTTACGAAGGTCTCGCCATGGAAGAAAGTGTTAAGATTTGGGAGAAAAGGCAAGTTAAGTCCAAGGTTTATTGGGTCATGTTTAAGGTGTTGAGGCAGAGTGGGACGAGGTGGCTTATCGGCTTGAGTTGCCCAGTGGAAAGTCGATTCACGATGTGTTCCATGTCTCCATGCTTAGACACTATCGTTCACGATCCATCGCATGTTGTGGCGATGAGGAAATAGAGGTGAGTCCAGATCGGCGATAGAAGAAGAACATGTCATGAGATCCTAGATCGAGATGTGAAAGTTTTGCGTAGGAAGACAGTTCCTTTAGTGAAGGTTTTATGGCGAAATCATGGCGTGGAGGAAGCTACGTGGGAGCCGGAGGATGTAATGAGGCACAACATTATCCTCAACTTTTTGATCGTGTAATTTGAGGACGAAATTTTCTTAAGGGGGTAGAATTGTAACATCCCAAAATTTGAATATTATTTGTGTTGGCTCGGGTATGAATTTTGTGTGTTAGCATAGTCTTATGAAGGCTTGATTTTATTTAGTAAGTTAGATAATTTTTAGTATGGTTTATTTAATGAAGTGGATTAAGTGAGCTTAGCACTTAAGTTAATTCAAGTGTTAATTAAAGCATAAGAGGAGTAAGTGGCAAGTTGGTTAAGGAGCTTGAAAGGTGGCTTGAGGTTAGAGGTTCGAGTATCATGGAAAGCTTTTTTGAAGACTTTATTTTGTGTTCTAGCATTGATGGACGGTCAACCTATGTTTATGATAGGTTGGACCTTAAGTTTTTGGTAGGTTGAATTTTGGATTAAGGAAAGCATGAAATAGGGGATAAGAATCTTAAGGTTATGGAAGGTTGGGAGACATAAGGCTTGGTTGTAGGAAAATGTTTTGGAAAGTATTCCAAGGCCTTTAGTGAATGTATGTGGACGGTATGGGTGTCTAAGGGGTGGCGAATTTTGTTAGGTAGCTTGGGGGAATAGTTTGTCAATTTTTCCTATTGAACATCTTTTGCATTTTTGTTTTCCTCTCCAAAAACTCTTTCTTTGGCGAATGTCATTGTGCATTTTGTGCAAATTTAGCTTTTGTTTTAGCTCTTATTTTGTTGAACCAAAAATGCTATTTCCTTTCTTTCATTTTTCTTTTGAACCAAAACTTCATTTTGGTATTTTTGCACTTTTCTTTTAGGCAAAATAGGTGTTGGCGAATCTCATCTCTTCCACATCTCTCTTTTCTTTTCTTTTTGACATTTGTTCATAATCACATTTTCTTTTACACTCTCTTGGCGAATATTTCTCCATCTCAAATACCATTTCTTTTCATTTGTTCAAAGATAAAACATCTACCTCCATTCTATTTTTCTTTTCTTTTTCACTTCACCATAGCCGAATCTTCCCACTTCCTTTTAGTTCTAGTTTGGCGGATTATTCAAGGTAAACTCTCTTTGGTTTCTTCAATCGATTTTGATAAAAGGGTAAGTGTTCATGGGCGTTTTCCTTCAATTCTTTTCTCGTCTCTATGTTATTTTCTTGTGGATTAAGGCCGAATCTATGGGCATTGGTTTGCAAGGTTCTAATCATTCGTGAAACCGATCTCTTTTAGGCTTTTGGGACGTTGGAAGCAATCAATCTAAACCTCGTTTCTTTATCAATCGATTTGGGTAAGTTCGGGTAAGATTTGGTATTACAAGTGATAACTCTTTGGGATTTAGTAGTATGGCCGAATGGCCTTTGTTCATAATTTTAGTATTGGCCGATTGTAGGACAAGGTGTTCTAGTGCGGTAGATCGGATTCGAGAGTTAGTTCTTGCGTTGGTGAAAGGTGTGTATCTTACACACTTTATAACTTGGTTTATATATGTATATTTGTGTGTTATAACTAATCATATTATGAAAGTGGGTAAATCGATGAGATCTGGATATGATACCATGATGGTATGAATGAGGATTCGGGTAAGTCCGTTTCAATATGTTGTTAATACATGTGGATTGAAATCATGATCTACGATTTATGATATATTCATTATGAGATACATATCAAAGTTTATTGACATGATTTGTCTATCTATTGCATTGGTATGGGCAATATGAGAGGAGGGGAAGATTGATGATTCGTGTCTTGATTTGACACGGTGGTTTGGCACCACCAGGGGATTTGGTATCACATTCGTGTCTTCGGACACGAGAGGTTTGGCACCTCATAGCGACTTGTCCCTGTGGTTAATACCACCGTGGGTTGGCCCCACTTTTGAGATATGGGATCGTCTGCTAGTGATTTGGTATCACACGTGGGTTGGCCCCACAACTTGATGATTCGTGTCTTGGACACGGTGGTTTAGCACCACCAAGTGATTTGGTATCACATTTGTGTCTTCGGACACGGAGGTTTGGCACCTCATAGCGACTTGTCCACGTGGTTAAGTCCACCGTGGGTTGGCCCCACTTTTGAGATATGGGATCGTCCGCCGGTGATTTGGTATCACACTTGGGTTGGCCCCACGGATGGATTATTCGTGACTACGGTCACCGATGATTTGGTATCACATTTGTGTCTTTGGACACCAGTGGTTTAGCACCACCAAAGTGGTTTGGTACCACACTGTGGGTAGAAAAGGAGTTATGGATGGCTAGCTTGGGTGCATTATACATATATGTTGCTTTGTTATAATTTGTGTAAGTATGTGGTATTTACTCGGGAGAGGGAATATGCACTGAGTCTTGGTGACTCACCTTCTCCCTTGTCTTTTCAGGTGATTCGTGAGATCGCGGATATGGAGCCGGATGATCTCGAGGAGGCCATGCAATAAAGTTTGGTTTTACGAACTTCCATTTGGGTACCATATTTTAATTTTGGGTTTTCATATTTTATGGATTTGTAATAAGGCCTCTTTAATTATGGTTTTGGATTATTTATATGCTTTGAGATTTATTCTAAACATGTTTAAGCATGTCACTTGGTTAATCTAATAATTGAGCTCAAAGTTTTCTAAACTAAAAACTCGCATAATGGTTTTAAAAATCTTACCATCGGGTAATATGAATAGTTCGATAGAAAAAATTACAAGTTAAGTGTTTTCAACAAATTAAGTGATTTCCAAAATTCAAGTTTCTATACTCAATTGCAAATGGATTTTCAAAGTGATATTTCAAATTTTCTTAAAAAGATATAAATGTTTTCTTATCTATGATTTATCAACTAAGTTTTAAAGTTTTATGTAATTCAAAGTAAATCTCAGTTTTAACTTATTTTCGACAAATAAAGAATTTCAAAGAGTTTTCTTTCAAAAATATTTTCTTTAGTGACATACCAGATTCGGTCGTGGCATATTGACCGGGTTTGGGGTGTTACAGTAATTGTAGATAGTTTATTTGCTTTTAAATAGTTCAAAGAAGATTAGGAGATAGAGGGAAGATTAAACCTTGCATTATCTTGGATAATTCAAGGCTGGAATTATCACAAAAACAAGGTGGTTGCTAATTGAGGACTCTTTGGGGTCATCTATAATCAGTTTGTATAGCAAAGAAGTGTCAAAAGTTCAACCAAAACTCTTTTCTTCTCCCCAAATTTTGTTTGCTTTGAATTCTCAATTGTTTCATAGCCAAAACTATTCAAAACTTCCAGCTTTTCTTGCTTCCTTTAGCCGAGTCTACCCTCCTCTTTTAAGAGATAATTTCAGCAAATTCTTTTTCTTCTTCCTCTCTTCATTGTCTTTGCCGAATTCTCTCTAACTCTTAGCCAAAAATTTGCTTAGAAATTTCCAGCATTCTTTGTTTCTTCTTAGCCGAATACCCTTCTCCTCTTCTCAAAATTCCAGCCCTCCAATTGTGCTTGGGCCGAATCTCCTTGGGGAAAAAGGTCTTTGCCCAGATTTTCAATAAGTATGGTAAAGGGTAATCCTCTCCTTTAAAATTAAAGTTATGGCTCATGGTTCTTACTAATACGATTAAAGCGGTTGTAGGGAAGCTTATGGGATTTATTTTTCCAAGGGTGAGTTGGTAAGCACATTCGGCCAAGGGCCTTTGATAAAAGTTTATTGTTTAAATGCCAAACTAATATGTGCGCCATGGACTTAGGGGCTAAATAAGGTTTCAAGGTTGTTCGAAATCAAATCCACTCAAAGGGTCAAGATTTAGCATCGTAGGTCGGCTTTTCGGGATCTAGGAATTACGATAGTAACAGGTGTGTAAGATCTCTCTACACACTTTATTAATTTACATGCTGTTATTATTTGCCTTAGATCTTTTGTTTGTGGTTAGCTTGTGGCATAATCATGGATATCGGGTAAGTCCCCTAACTTGTAATTTTTGATATATGTTTGCATGCCATCACATGATGTTTAATATTATGACATGATTTATGAAATTTGATGTATAAGCATGTGATGGTGGGATTGATGAGAGGAGGGGGATGAATTAAGGACTGTCGTCGATGGTTTTGACCACAAGATGGGTTGGCCCCATCGGACTATTTTGTGACCTATGGTCATCGGTGGTTTTGACCACAACGATTGATTATTTGCGACTAAGTCCCGGTGGTTTGGTACCACCGATGGTTTTGACCACCTTTGATATATTGTGACCTATGGTCATCGGTGGTTTTGACCACCACGATGGGTTGGCCCCATCATTCAAATTGTGACTTTAAGTCATCGGTGGTTTTGACCACACGGGGTAGAAAAGGAGTATGGATGGCTAGTTGGGTTGCATGAGCATGTTTATTAATGAATTGTGTATGAGATGTATTTTAGGGTGGGGATTTACACATTGAGTCTCGGTGACTCACCCTTTCCCTTAACATTTTGCGATGAGTAGATCGCGGAGATGGAGCCGGATGGACTCGAGGTGGCCATGCAGTGGAAATTTTAATTAGAAGAACTTGGATTTCGTTTTATTTTATTTAATGTTGGTTTTATTTTAATTAAGTTGTAATAAGGCCTCCTAGATATAATTTTTATTATTCTATGTTTTGGATTAATTTGTTTAAACTATTTCTTAACATTAAATTAAGTCCACATGTTTTCTAAAATTTTAATTGCAAAATGTTTTATCGTGCCATCGGGCACACCTGAATCGGTAACAATCTGACTTAATGAATATTTTTAAAATAAACCTAAGTATGGTGTTTATACACCTCAAATGTTTAAATCGGACGCTATCTTTTATCAAAAAGTTAATTTGGCCTAAAGGGATTTTCAAAAAAAAATACTTTCTCTGTAGCACACCAAATTCGGTCGTAGTGTTTGGGCCGGGTTTGGGGTGTTACAGATGGTAGGGAATATAATTGTGTTCTGTTAAATTTATAAATGTTATTTCGAAAAGTATAATCCTAATTATTCAATAAAAATTGTTGATACAGGAATGTGGTTTGGTGGTTGACGAAGTTTCACACCATATTGCCGAAAGCAATTATGGTGGTTTCTGGCACTCTTCTCAATCACTGTTTTCCTGGCCCTATAATACCTAGTCGAGCTAACATTCACCCTAGACTTCAGCCTAAACTTCACCCATTTAACAATTATTAGTGGAAACCTGATGGGCATTTGACTTCTCTTTCCAAATAGATTTACTTTTAACTTTTAGTATCCTCAATTTCTCTCAAGCATCTTGTAATTAAATTAATTTGCATGTAAGTTCTAGTGTGGAAAAGTTTTCATAATTCTAACAAAAATTGAATTGGGTTTTGTAAATTAAGTAGTGGAAATAATTTAATTTAAATAATTAATTAATTTCAAAAAACTTAATTCATGGAAGAATATATGCTATTGGGTTAGATAATCATATGGTCTTGATTTCTTATTTAAGTCAAGAGAGGTAAGCTCGTATAATTAAACTGGAAAATAGACCACTATGGTAAGTGCGCCTCCGCACACAAAGAGAATTATCCCTTGGAGTCGCTGGCCATGGGGTTAAAATGTACTAGTTAGACTTTAGTTCTTCTATATTAATTATTTTATGTACATCGGCTACAAATATAACTCTTGCATATGTTTCTCTGTCAATACCCAATGTAAAAAAAAAAACCAAGGACAATATATACTAAGAGAAAACTTTGTTGAAATTTATTGAAATATTAGTTAAATTCTATTTTCTTTCAACTCAAATCAATTCTATATTTTTAGACTTTGTAATTTAGATTTTTGAGATTATAATGACATTATTCTAAAGATAATAATTGAATTATAGGAGTTGTTTTCGATTGGGTAGAACACAATGAGGTAGTTGACATACCTCCTTGATTAGTCTCGGTTTACGTCTTGTTTTCAGTTTTGGGTAGGACGCAAAGAGCTAGATGCATAGCTCCTTGAGAATTCTTGATTCACGTCTTGTGTTTTACTTTTTTTAGTTACATCCCACTTTCCAAGCATCTGAGAGTTCAAGAATAGGGAAGAAAATCGTTCAGTAGAAAGGTTGAAGACATTGGACTACTTTTCGGATTGATCAAGAAAATGCAGGCACCTCCCAAACTTTCCTTGCGACTTGGACATCTCCTAAGCCTTGGAACAAAACTATTTAATTTGATCAAATTTATTACTTTAGATATCACGGTAAATGCCCGTTTTACAAAAGAAATTAAAACTCTGATGTTCCTACCCTGGCTACTTTTCTAAATGCATTTCCAATATGAACCCCGAATCAGAAAGGAAACCATGAAAAAAAAATTTCAAGCCAAACACACAAAAATCAGAAAAAGAGACTAACCTTTGAGAATCTAAAAGCAAAAAATCCAAATCGCATCAACAAATTTCGGGATCTTTAAGTGATAATCGCAAAATACCTAAACATTACACTTAATCTCGATGTAAATATCGTTCCTTTCTAAAAATCTATTTACAGTTCAATATTTTTTTCTCCCATTCTCCATTTTGGGGTTCAATTTTTGTATATGTAATAAGTAAACATAAAATGTTGTCACGTCATTATCGAATAATGTGGTTAAGGAGTCCTCAATAGATTCAGACATTCGAGAAGAAAGACACTGTGCAAGTTTGTCGAATAAGCTTGGGAGATTAGAAAAGAACTAGATTTGGCTGTGGACTGTAAAGACCAAGTAATTTGTAACACCCCAAACCCGGCCCATTCGTTACGACCGAATTTGAGATGCCACTACGAAAAAATGTTTGAAGACTGATTTCACTTTTGAGAAAAACATTAAAAATTTTGTCATTTGAAAACCATGTCCAATTAAAAATTTTAAATAATATAAGCTTGACAAAAATATCCAAATTAAAAGCACTTCCAAATAATAATTTAATGGTCGTCTAGCTTAAACATAATAAAAATGCTCAAATAGAAATACTTAAATACTTTAACTGGGCCTTATTACAACAAATAATTAAACAAAAGTTCTTAGTAGTAAACTGAATAAAATAAAGAAGATGTCTTCTGCATGGGCCACCTCGTATCCACTCCAACCCGGTCCAATCACCACGAATCATTTGCGATGTTTAAAAAAAATTGGGTGAGTCATACAGACTCAGTGTGTAATTAATCCACTGAATTCCACCCACATGTTAACCACATATTAACCCATATACCAGATATCAATTATCAAATTCACATGTTATCACATTCTGGGCTTGGCCCATATTCATATCACATTCATCTAATAGGGTAGTTAACCATATAATTTCCACATACTGGGCTTGGCCCATTTCATCATCAACCCATATGACAGATAATGAGTTTATGCAAAGTGCACCCAACCCATCCTAGGGTCCATCCGTTTCACCTACCTTAGCAGACCCCCTGCTCAAGGCCGTGGCTAATCCACCGATCAACTAAGTGATCCCACATATCTTACCTTGGCAGACTTGCTGCTCAAGGCCGTGGCTGAGCCACCGATCACCTAAGTGATCCCACATATCATTCAGTCCACGGTGATGCACACAGCTATCAACCGCCGAGGTGGGCACCTAGCCAACACCTCCCTTGATGAAGCACATAGCTAACATCAAGCGCTAACGTAGCACAAGGCTAACATTAGACCACGTACATAAAGTACACCCGTACCTTCTTTCATATCCCAACCCATGCACATGCCACATAAAATAATGATACAATGTAATGATGCATGAGCATGTCCATCAAGCATATTATCACATATTCATCTTAATAATCACATATCATCAGGTTTGGTACTTACCGGATTATCGACATACCCCTTGAGGGTATCCTTATCACAATTTCCACTGCACTAGTTAGCACATTCATAACACATACACATTTCACATACATATCATATACCCGGAAAACGGTGCTTAATCACACACCTTTTAACTCGAAGAACTATGCTTTCGATACCGATGCTATCACTAGGCGAGACTACGGCTATTTGCCTACTTTCTTGTTCTGACGCTGGTCCACACCCCGGTGGCAAATCCCTAACTGCAGAAACAGATCTCTTCTTAAACTTCGGGATAGGGACCTTCCCTTTCCCTTTTTGAATGGTATTCGCCTCCATCAACACACTTAATCGTAACAATCGATTTAATCATCAATATACGAATTCTTAACCAAATATCCATAACTTATCATACTTACCGAAAGGGTCTTAAAATCCCAAAAGCTTGATCTAATGCTTAGATCCTTAATCCCTACATTTGATTAATCACCTACTAATTTAATAAAAGCCATTCGACCATAAATCCAAATCCTAGTAGGATTAGTATACTTAAACTTACCTTGTTGCCGTTTGACTTAAGAATCAAGTCTTGAAATCTACGCTATACTCTTCTTGCATTCGGCCAAGCATTGAATCAATTAACTTGGTTAGTTTTCGGCTTTTGAATAATTAATGAACACATATATTTACCAAACATGGCCTTGGCCGAATACTATAGACACTTACCTTGTGGATTTTAAATCCAAAACTCACCGAATAACTAGGGAACACGTGGCCTATGGTGTACCTTCGGAAAAGAACTTCTCATTCCTTATAATCGACACTTAGTAAATCCCAAAGATCTCTTCAAAGTTTTGGCAACAAGATATTAATGGGGTTAGTCCTAGATTTCGGCAAATCTTAAGAAAAGGATGAAACCGAATGAGATCTTACCCTTACTTGAAGAAATCGATTGCACCTTCACTTCAACCTTCAGAGATTCGGCTATGGCTAGATGATGATCTCAAAACTTTCGGCTTTTGGAGGGATTAGAAAGAAAAGAGAAGGAAGAATAAAGATGGAGGATTCGGCTAGATCACAAGGTATTTCGGCTTGGCAAAAATAAAAGAAGAAGAAGATTTGGTGAAGAGAATTCGGCAGAGGCTTTCAAAGAACAGATAATAATGCAGAATGGCCTCTCTTTTCCTTTTATAGCCGAAATTATCATCTAAGGAGTCCTCACTTGGCCATCACTCTTCTATTTTAATAGCTTTATCTCTTTAATTATCACTTAAAATAAAAGATAATTCAGCAACTATCCTTACTTAGCAGAAATTATTAAACTCAAAGTCCCTTACTTGGCCATCACTTCTCCTTATTTTCCTCTTTATCTCTTTATTCAAATTAAAAGAATTTAATCCAACAATTATCTCTTGAAAATAATGATAAATAAATCCCTTATTTATCCACTATTTATAAAATAATAAAAGCTCCTAATTTATAGCCATGTGCCGTCCACCTCTCTCTGCTCCTTGTAGCAAAATAAAATTTCTTTTATTTGCTTCCCATGTGACTTCGAACTTAGGCCCATTCCTCTTGCTTATGGCGCCATTTCCATAGGCCCTAAGTGGCATCTTGAGACCACTTTTCCAAGCCTGTTTGTGTGTCAAATTTCACAAACTTTTTTTTTTTAAGGCCACCTTGCCTTAATTTCCCCTTTTAAACCTTAAAACTCGTCATTTCTAGGTCATTTCTAAGTTTCCAAAATTTTCGATCGGCTCAGAAACTTGACATTTCCTTACATTTCCATGACATTTCCTTACAAGACATTTCCTTACATTTCCAAGACATTTCCTTACATTTCCATGACATTTCCTTACAAGACATTTCCTTACATTTCCAAGGTTCTAAAATGTTCACTTTCCTCTTTTAAACTTAACATTTCCATACATTTCCGTGTTTCCAAAAGTGTTCAAAATATATTCATAACACATAAGATATGTCATTTCGCATAAATTAAACCAAAATGCATAGGCCCTTTTCAGATGTTACAGAGTTCTACCCTCCTTAAAAATAATTTCATCCTCGAAATTACTTATTAACGAATAATCGTACATCTTAACTCACCGCACTACGCTTATGCTGCGCACTCTGATCTTAATAGAACCATCATACTTTCTAGGCACGATCTCTAAGTTCACGTCCCCTAGAACCGATTTCTAACGTCGCGATTTAATCTGATTAAAAAGTTTTATGCATCGAAATTTTGTTCCACCGATTATTCGCGAACGCTTTTATGAAAAGAGATATTCGAAGTAGTTCTTTCGATCAACCAAAGTTTCTAGTTCAAGTTCACTACTCTAACTCGTGGAGTCACATTCACATTCATAAGCGAGAGACACATTCATTTTTCCATGAAGTCACATTCATTCACAACATCATTCACTACACTTTTATGGCCATTCCATCCATTTCCCTACCTGTGGGTAATTTCAGTAATTTTCCTACACAGGTATTTTGGTAATAAATCGGTCAATTCAAAATTTTTTCAAATTAAAGGTATTTCAAATTTACAAAATCTTTGGGTTATTTTGTTTTCCAAATCGAGAGTGTTGTAAAAATTTGAAATCGAGGTTATTTCTTGTAATTTTGGAAGTCGAGGCGCCTCAGTAAATTTTCCAAATCGAGTATCTTGTTATTTGTAAAACAGAAGTTTTTGGTATTTTTGTAAAGTAGAAATATTGTAGCAAACGTCGAGGGTATTTTTGAAAATCTTAAGAACTAAGGGTATTTTAGTAATTTACAATACAGGGGGCATTTTTGTAATTTTGTAAATCGGAGATATTTTGGAAAAATTTTCACAATAGTCCTTTACCACAATTAAAAGGGTAATTTAGGGATTTTAAAACTAGGGTTTTTATAAAATTACATGGCTAGTCCCTTTCGGGTTTTAATTATCTGGTTTAGCCCGTGAATAAGTCCTCTTGGTTAGGGTGAACCGTAGCTACGCACTGCAGGGTAGGATTCTGCGAAGAGGAGGTGAGTCACTAGGGCTCTGCTTAAATACCGTGCTCTTCCGATCCAATCCTAGACATGCGCATGTGGGTTACCACACCCTAACTTAGTGACTTAGCCATGGGTTTGTTTAACGCTCCTTAAGTCTTATGTGTTTGTGTTTGAGTAGACTAGTCCTAGGGTTCAAGTACCTATCATGCTATTCTCACGTTCCATTCCTTTTCTACCCTTCTAATATTCATTACACATAATCACACAAATGGTTAGGGGTACTTACAGTGGGATCATGGGGTCGGAGACTTAGGAGCCATGCCGAAAAACTCTGTTTATTTCATAAAATCCTTTCGAAAAGCTTACTTGGCTCGATTTGAAAACGTTTTGGGCCTTAGCCCACAGGCCGAGAGTTTAAAACTGGGCTCTGATACCAATTTGTAACACCCCAAACCCGACCCATTCGTTACGACCGATTTTGAGATGCCACTTCGGAAAAACGTTAGAAGACTGATTTCACTTTTGAGAAAAACATTAAAAATTTTGTCATTTGAAAACCATGTCCAATTAAAAATTCTAAATAATATAAGCTTGACAAAAATATCCAAATTAAAAGCACTTCCAAATAATAATTTAATGGTCGTCTAGCTTAAACATAATAAAAATGCTCAAATAGAAATACTTAAATACTTTAACTGGGCCTTATTACAACAAATAATTAAACAAAAGTTCTTAGTAGTAAACTGAATAAAATAAAGAAGATGTCTTCTGCATGGGCCACCTCGTATCCACTCCAACCCGGTCCAATCACCACGAATCATCTGCGATGTTTAATAAAAATTGGGTGAGTCATACAGACTCAGTGTGTAATTAATCCACTGAATTCCACCCACATGTTAACCACATATTAACCCATATATCAGATATCAATTATCAAATTCACATGTTATCACATTCTGGGCTTGGCCCATATTCATATCACATTCATCTGATAGGGTAGTTAACCATATAATTTCCACATACTGGGCTTGGCCCATTTCATCATCAACCCATATGATAGATAATGAGTTTATGCAAAGTGCACCCAACCCATCCTAGGGTCCATCCGTTTCACCTACCTTAGCAGACCCCCTGCTCAAGGCCGTGCCTAATCCACCGATCAACTAAGTGATCCCACATATCTTACCTTGGCAGACTTGTTGCTCAATGCCGTGGCTGAGCCACCGATCACCTAAGTGATCCCACATATCATTCAGTCCACGGTGATGCACACAGCTATCAACCGCCGAGGTGGGCACCTAGCCAACACCTCCCTTGATGAAGCACATAGCTAACATCAAGCGCTAACGTAGCACAAGGCTAACATTAGACCACGCATACATAAGTACACCCGCACCTTCTTTCATATCCCAACCCATGCACATGCCACATAAAATAATGATACAATGTAATGATGCATGAGCATGTTCATCAAGCATATTATCACATATTCATCTTAATAATCACATATCATCAGGTTTGGTACTTACCGGATTATCGACATACCCCTTGAGGGTATCCTTATCAAAACTTCCACTGCACTAGTTAGCACATTCATAACACATACACATTTCACATACATATAATATACCTGAAAAACGGTTGTTAATCACACACCTTTTAACTCGAAGAACTATGCTTTCGATACCGACGCTATCACTAGGCGAGACTACGGCTATTTGCCTACTTTCTTATTCTGACGCTGGTCCCCACCCCTAGAGCCAATCCTAAATCTGCAGTAAACAGATCTCTTCTTAAACTTCGGGATAGGGACCTTCCTTTCCCTTTTGAATGGTATTCGCCTCCATCAACACACTTAATCGTAACAATCGATTTAATCATCAATATCACGAATTCTTAACCAAATATCCACAACTTATCATAGTTACCGAAAGGGTCTTGAAATCCCAAAAAGCTTGATCTAATGCTTAGATCATTAATCCCTACATTTGATTAATCACCTACTACTTTAATAAAAAGCCATTCGGCCATAAATCCAAATCCTAGTAGGATTAGTATACTTAAACTTACCTTGTTGCCGTTTGACTTAAGAATCAAGTCTTGAAATCTCTGCTATACTCTTCTTGCATTCGGCCAAGCATTGAATCAATTAACTTGGTTAGTTTTCGGCTTTTGAATAATTAATGAACACATATATTTACCAATCATGGCCTTGGCCAAATACTATAGACACTTACCTTGTGGATTTTAAATCCCTAAACTCACCAAATAACTAGGGAACACATGGCCTATGGTGTACCTTCGGGAAAAGAACTTCTCATTCCTTGTAGTCGACACTTAGTAAATCCCGAAAGATCTCTTCAAAGTTTCGGCAACAAGATATTAATGGGGTTAGTCCTAGATTTCAGCAAATCTTAAGAAAAAGGATGAAACCGAATGAGATCTTACCCTTACTTGAAGAAATCGATTGCACCTTCACTTCAACCTTCAGAGATTCGGCTATGGCTAGATGATGATCTCACAACTTTCGGCTTTTGGAGGGATTAGAAAGAAAAGAGAAGGAAGAATAAAGATGGAGGATTCGGCTAGATCACAAGGTATTTCGGCTTGGCAAAAATAAAAGAAGAAGAAGATTTGGTGAAGAGAATTCGGCAGAGGCTTTCAAAGAACATATAATAATGCAGAATGGCCTCTCTTTTCCTTTTATAGCCGAAATTATCATCTAAGGAGTCCCTTACTTGGCCATCACTCTTCTATTTTAATAGCTTTATCTCTTTAATTATCACTTAAAATAAAAGATAATTCAAAGAACTATCCTTACTTAGCCGAAATTATTAAACTCAAAGTCCCTTACTTGGCCATCACTTCTCCCTTATTTTCCTCTTTATCTCTTTATTCAAATTAAAAGAATTTAATCCAACAATTATCTCTTGAAAATAATGATAAATAAATCCCTTATTTATCCACTATTTATAAAATAATAAAAGCTCCTAATTTATAGCCATGTGCCGTCCACCTCTCTGCTCCTTGTAGCAAAATAAAATTTCTTTTATTTGCTTCCCATGTGACTCGAACTTAGGCCCATTCCTCTTGCATATGGCGCCATTTCCATAGGCCCTAAGTGGCATCTTCACCACTTTTCCAAGCTGCTTGTGTGTCAAATTTCACAAACTTTTTCTTTTAAGGCCACCTTGCCTTAATTTCCCTTTTTAACCTTAAAACTCGTCATTTCTAGGTCATTTCTAAGTTTCCAAAAATTTTCGATCGGCTCAGAAACTTGACATTTCCTTACATTTCCATGACATTTCCTTACAAGACATTTCCTTACATTTCCAAGACATTTCCTTACATTTCCATGACATTTCCTTACAAGACATTTCCTTACATTTCCAAGGTTCTAAAAATGTTCACTTTCCTCTTTTAAACTTAACATTTCCATACATTTCCAGGTTTCCAAAAGTGTTCAAAATATATTCATAACACATAAGATATGTCATTTCGTACAATTAAACCAAAAATGCATAGGCCCTTTTCAGGATGTTACAGTTGTAATATCCCGGGTTAGGGGGCTATTTTGTTGTTGCATGCTATTGCATGTGTTTAGTGTGCTGTGTGGTTATTTCGGTGTTGTAGGAGCTTAATTGTAGGCTAGGAGTGTGCCTGAGTGAATGGGAAAATTTTGGTTTTTGGGTGTTAAGTGAAGGGAGCTGAGGAAGCGGGGGTTTAAGAGTTTTAATTGAGGTTTTGTTGCACAAATAAGGAGCTAGCTTAGTGGCAAAGCATGCGCCACATGGGGGAGCTTGATGTGGCGTCATCTTCAGGAGAGGGAGGTCCAGTGTTCGAGCTGTAGAGTTCTCTTTTTGACTTCTTTTTGGGACGGCATGGAGGAGAGGTAGAAGGCTAGTGGAACTCTACCTTGGACCAAGTCTCCACTTTCAAATGGAGGGTGGAGAGGAAGTTTAGGAGGAGGACTTGGTCATCACATTTGAAATGTGTGGATGTGAGTGAATTGGGGGATGTGGCCGAATTTGTGGGTGTTGAAGTGGGAGTGTGGACGGTTTGGCATGGGGTTTGGGTAGTGCCGAATGTGCCTTGGCATTTTGGGTGTTTTTCTAATGAAACAATTGGTAAGGCCACACTTTCTTTTTCCCTTCTTGTCAAAACAAGCCGAAATTCTAAGGAGTTTCTCTCATTTTCTCTTTGAAGCCAAAAGTGCAAGCACCTAGTTGTCGAAATTGATTTGTTTCTCTCAACTTTCTTGGTAGCCGATTGTGCCTTGTTTTCTTTCTTTCTCTCTTCATTTCTTCCTTTGGCAAACTGAAACTACTTCCATTTCACTCACTTTTCTCTTTCTCAAATTGACATTGCCGAAACTACATTCTTCTCACACTTCTTTTCTTTCTCCTCCACTCAAGCTTCTAACATTAAAGGTGATAAACACTTGAAACCGATTCTTTTTTTTTCTTTCTTTGCAAGCCTTGGCCGAATCTCTTGTGGTTCCCTCCTAGAAGTCCTAGTTGGCCGAATATTGGGTGTTGGTAAGTGCAAGGCCGAATGGCCATAATCTCCTTCTTTTGGTTCTTTGTTGGTTATGGTTTGGTTAAGGGCCGATTATGGTCAGTTTGGAAGGGTGTTAACCTTTTGGATTATCATTTTGTGATAGGGTCTTGGATATCGTAGTAGTAGCCGGGAAGAGCCTTCGACTCTTTGAACCGATTGGTAAGTGTGGTAAGGGTTGGTATAGTTGTTAGTCCATTTATTAGTTTTCGTTTAGATAAAGGTGATTGGTGATTAACTATTTGTTTATTAGAGTGCCGATTGTTGGAAGAAGAATCATTGCTTGATTCGGTTTGGTAGGAAACCAAATCATCTCAAGAGGTAAGGTTCGATATTAACCCCTTTGGTTAATTGTGGATGGCCGAATGTCATAGATGCCTAACCCCAATGTTTGGCCGATTGTAGGATCTAGTAATCAAGGGACTTAGATCGTTTTCGTTGGATTCTAGACTCGTAATTACCAGGTGTGTAACTAACACACTCTCTACTTAGTAACGTTGTTAATAAACTTGATTGCTTAATAAGAATGAAACAAATGAGAAGGATGATTGGATACCCAAAAAAAGGGGTATGTGTACGATTCGGATAAGTCTGTTTCTATGATGAGTATTAATGATAATACATGATATCATGATTTATGTTATGCATGTTATGTGTTGTAATGCTTGATATGTTGGCATGATATGCATGGCTTGTATGAGATGCATAATCCCATGAGTATGATATGTGTGGGTGATACGAGAGGAGGGAGCGGTGGTATATTGTCTTGACGAGCACCATGCTTTGGTAGCACACTTTGTGACTTTGGGTCACCAGAGGTTTGGCACCTCCGGAGGTTTGGTACCTCGTCGTCCTCGTCCCAGTGGCTCGATACCCACAAAGGGTTGGCCCCACGGATGATTATACGGGATTGACGCCGGTGTTTTGGTATCACACGATGGGTTGGCCCCATCACCGATTTGTGACTACGGTCACGATGCTTTGGTAGCACATTGTGTCTTTGGGACACCAGAGGTTTGGCACCTCATTGCGACTTGTCCCTGTGGTTTGACCACCGTGGGTTGGCCCAACCTGAGATATGGGATCGTCTGCTAGTGATTTGGTATCACACGATGGGTTGGCCCCATCATCATTGGATTTGTGACTTCGGTCACCAGTGCTTTGGTAGCACAATTGTGTCATTGGGACACCAGTGCTTTGGTAGCACATTGACGGATATTGTGTCTTTGGGACACCAGTGTTTTGGTAACACATTGTGACTACATGTCACCAGTGGTTTGGCACCACCAGTGGTTTGGTACCACACGGGGTAGAAAAGGCGATATGGATGGTTAGGATCGGGTTGCATTAATTATGTTGCTATGTATGATGTGTGTTAGCATGATGTTTCTTCGGGAGCGGGATTTGCACACTGAGTCACTCGACTCACCCTCTCCTTTGACTTTTCAGGTGACCCGTAGACGCGAACATGGAGTCGGGATGGACTCGGGGTGCACATGCCATGCTTTAATAAAGTTTTACTCAGACTCTACTATTTGGGTACTTTAGTTTATTACTTTAAATTGGGTTTTATTTCGGATTGTAAAAGGCCTTTTTAAATTGGGTTTCAAATACATCAACCGTTTTTTTTAACAAGACTACTCAAATTTGTTTCAAACACACTGTGTTTTCACTCAGCTTTTAAACGGAACATCTAACTTTTCAAAACGATTTCCCGTAGCATACCGGTTCGGACGTGGTGTCTTGTCCGGGTTTGGGATGTTACATTTAATGGTATCGAGCCAAGTTCAAAGGCTTTTTGTGGGCCCGAGGCCCAAAAAGGTTTTCAAAAGTCTGTTTAAGTGTTTGTTTTGAAAGTATGGTTTGAAAGGCATGGCACCAGTCTCCGCACTGATTCGCCTGTAAGTACCCGTACTATTACTTGTGATTTGATTGGATATGATATGATGTGATGATTAGCGATAGTATGCTACTTTAGAGATTGAGGCCGATAGGATTACGTGAACTCGCGAGAACAAATCCTCTTTAATGTTCATAAGACTTGCTTTTAAACAAGTGGAATAAACAACGATGCATAAAATTCTTAATCGAATCACGTAGAAAGATTAGTCATGAGCGCTAGAGGTGGACGTGGTCGTGGGCGAGGTCGTGGTAGGATGACCGCTTTCGAGCCCGTAGGATCCGTCGAGGTTCGAAAATGAGATACCGGATTCCGCCACCAGTGGAGGTGGTGAGTTCCAAGATCGGGGCCCAGGGCGGACGCAGCGATGTCACGAGCGATCTTTGCGAGTGTTGGAAAGGGTAGGCCCAGGGCGGTGGTGTTGCGGGAGTCGAAAATCTGTTCTGAGCGACTCACGGAGCTAATGGGGCCGAATTCTTCCGAGGTGTCTCTGGGGTTGCTCCTAGCACTGCTGAATATTGGCTGGAGGCAACTGAGCGGATCATGGATGATCTGGACTTGACGGTGAAGAGAAGCCGGAAGGGTATCGTATCGCTTCTCCGGGATGAGTCATATCAGTGGTGGCTCACGGTTCGGGATAGTGTGGCCGCAGAGGATTTGACATGGGATTATTTTCGGGCGGCATATCAAAAGAAGTACATCGGGGCTAGTTATATCGACTCCCAAAGAAAGGCATTTCTGAGGCTTGTTCAGGGAGTAAGTGCATTGTTGAGTCTGGTGAGTTCCCCGGTTTGAGTAGGTATGCCGGGGCATTGTAGCCACCGAGCATGAGAGGTGTGTTCGTTTCGAGGATGGTCTGCGAGGCCAGTTTAAGGTGGCTGATTGCTCCTCAGCAGAGGCGCGAGTTTGCTGTCTTAGTTGAGAAGGCTAAGGTAGCCGAGGGTGTTAAGGAGTCCGTGAGGCGAGTATGGACAGGAGTAGGCTTAAGAGGAGTTTCGGTCTTACGGTTCGTCGGTGTCTGCGAGAAGAGGGCTAGACCGAGTGGGCGAATCGATCCGCTAGGGTTGTTCTTTGCTAGGCGTGGACCACCGCAGCGATGTAATCGCAGTGGGAAATCTCACCGGGGTGGTTCTTTGGATCGGTGGAAAAGGTTGCTTCAGTGTGGGTCTCGGATCATCGCATTAGGGATTGTCCGCGTAGGATGGGCCAGGATTCGTCGGAGAGTCGAGCCGTAATGTCGATTGAGGTAATGGACCGCCACCGCAGAGGGGCCGTGGTAATGGCAGAGATGGTTATGGATCTGGTCGGGCCGTGGAGCACCGCGAGAGGTGCGGGTGGTTTTGATGCTAGACGGCTGGATTGGTATATCTTTGCGAGGCGCGAGAGAGAGGGGCGACGCACCGGACGTCATAACCGAGACGTTCTTGATTTTTGGTACTCCTTATCTTTGCTTTAATTGATGTGGGTTCTACGCACTCCTATGTTGCTAGTAGTATAGTCGAGACAATGGACTTAGACTCACGAGATATCTTCTAGGCGGATGACCGTGATTAGTCCGTTAGGTCACTCAGAGTAGTAGATAAGTCATTTAGAAATGTACCTCTAGAACTCCAAGGGTAGTGTTTGTCGCTTGATCCGATGGAACCGCCGTTTGGGGAGTTCGATCCGATTCTCGGGATGGATTGGTGGTTAAGTACCAAAGCGAGGTTGGATTGCGCGCCAAGCGCATGGTTCTTAAGACGGTTGATGGTGATGAGGTGGCTATGATAGGTAATCGGAGGGATTACTTATCAAATGTGGTATCTGCTTTGAAAGCGAGAAGATGGTCGGGAAGAGCATGCGGCGTATGTAGTTCATGTGTATGCCTTGGAGGCTAGAGAGTCTGCTGTGGAGAAGGTTCGTCTTCATAAGGAATTTGCTTGATGTGTTTCTGAGGAGCTTAGGGTTTGCCGCCGGATCGTGAGGTAGAGTTCGGGATTGATCATTGCAGGCACGGATCGCGCTGTCTATTGCTCCGTATAGGATGGCGCCAAGGAGTTGGTGGAGCTTAAGGCTCGAGATCCGGGAGTTATTGGATAGAGGTTTCATCGGGCCAAGTGTTTCGCCCGTGCGCGCCGCGGTACTCTTTGTCAAGAAGAAAGATGGCACGATGCGGATGTGCATAGACTACCGCCAGATTGAACAAGTCGACGATTAAAAACAAGTATCCGCTGCCCGCGGATAGATGACTTGTTTGATCACCGAAGAGGTGCTGCGGTATTTTCAAGATCGACTTGAGGTCCAGGTATCACCATTGGAGGTTAAGGAGGCGGACATCCATAAAACAGCGTTTCGGACTCGGTATGGGCACTCACGAATTCCCCAGTAATGCCATTCGGGTTGACTAACGCCGGCAGCGTTTATGGATATGATGAATAGGTGTTTCAAGCAGATGTCTGGATCGTTTCGTGGTGGTTTTCATAGACGACATCTTAGTATACTCGAGGACAGAGGAAGAGCATGATGCGCATTTGAGGGTGGTGCTGCAGATTTTGAGGGAAAAGCAACTCTATGCTAAGTTCAGTAAGTGCGAGTTCTGGCTTAGAGAAGTGACGTTCTTGGGTCATGTAGTGTCGGCTGAGGGGATTCGTGTAGATCCTCGTAAGATTGAGGCAGTTTTGGATTGGAAGCCGCCTAGGTCAGTGGCTGAGATTCGGAGTTTTCTGGGTTTGGCCGGATACTACCGAAGGTTTGTTGAGGGTTTCTCGTTAATAGCAGCGCCGATGACCAAGTTGTTAAGGAAAGAGGTTCCGTTTGTATGGACTGAGAAACAGCAGGAAAGCTTCGATAAGTTAAAGAAGATTTTGACTGAGGCTCCGGTTCTGATTCAACCTGAGGCTGGTAAGGAATACACAGTCTACTGCGATGCATCACATACGGGTCTGGGTTGTGTGTTGATGCAGGAAGGTAAGGTTGTGGCTTACGCTTCTAGGCAGCTGAGGCCACATGAGGTTAACTATCCGACGCACGATTTGGAGCTAGCGGTCATAGTGTTCGCCTTAAAGATTTGGAGGCACTACTTGTTTGGAGAGATCGATAGTCTACACGGATCATAAGAGTCTGAAGTATCTACTGACTCAGAAGGACTTGAATTTGAGGCAGCGTAGATGGGTCGAATTGCTGAAAGATTATGACTGCTCGATTGAGTATCATCCGGGTAAGGCTAACGTGGTAGCAGACGCGTTGAGCCGTAAGGTTGTTTCGGATTTAAGAGCATTGTTTGCCCATTTGAGCTTGTATGACGACGGGAGTATTCTGGCAGAGCTGCAGGTTAAGCCTACTTGGGTTGAGCGCGATCGTAGAGAAACAATTGTTGGATGAGGTTACGAGTGCGCCGAAGGTTGCAAGTGTTAGATGGTGGTTTGGAGGGTCTGAGCTTGTCTAGTGACGAGGTTCTGTGTTTTCAAGGTAAGGCTTGTATGCCTAAGGATGTTGAGTGAGGCGAGAAGATTCTTCAGACGCCTTTATGCAGTCCTCATGCTATGCATCCTGGAGGTAGCAAAATGTATAAGGATCTTAGAGAGCGCTTTTGGTGGCCTGGTTTGAAGAAAGAGGTGACAGAGTTTGTGGGGAAATGTCGACTTGTCGGCAGTCAAGGCCGAACATCGATTGCCGTCGGGATTGCTTCACCAGTAAAGATTCCTCGGTGGAAGTGGGAAAGGATAACCATGGATTTTGTCAAGGGTTACCGCTTACGCCAAGCAAGAAGGATTCAGTTTGGGTAGTGGTGGATCGTCGACTAAATCGGCTCACTTTATTCGGTGAGGGTTGACTACTCACTTGGCTTCAGCGGTCTGTATGTTTGAGATCGTGAGGTTGCACGGTGTGCCGCTTCGATAATCTCGGATAGGGATCCCGTGTTTACGCTAAGGTTCGGAAAGCACCGCATCGAGCTCTGGGTACTCGTTTGGATTTCAAAGACGGCGACTTTTCACCCATGATCGACGGTCACCGAAAGGGTTATTCGGATCTTAGAAGACATGCCGAGAGGTTGTGTTCGGATTTCGAGGTAGTTGGGAGGAGTTTCTACCATTGGTGAGTTTGCCTACAACAATTACCAAGCGAGCATCAAGATGGCACCGTATGAGGCGTTGTATGGTAGGAAGTGTCGCTCACCTCACGTGTTGGACTCGGAGTTGGGTGAACGCGTCGGTTGTTAGGACCCGAGTTGGTTCTGAGACCGAAGACAAGGTTAAGGCTGATTCGAGTCTCGATTGAAGGAAGCTTGGACCGGCAGAAGTCTTATGCCGATCTTAAGCGAAGAGATATAGAGTTCGCCGTGGGGATCGAGTGTTTCGAAGGTCTCACCTTGGAAGAAGGTGTTGAGGTTCGGGAAGAAAGGCAAGCTTAGTCCGAGGTTCATTGGGCCGTATAAGGTATTGAGGCGAGTTGGGCGATGGCGTATCGCCTTGAGTTGCCAGTGAGAGCTTAATCGATTCACGACGCGTTTTCCACGCTTCGATGCTTGGAGGTATCGTTCGATCCGTCGCATGTGGTAGCAATGGAGGAAATCGAGGTGAATCTAGATTTGACGGTGGAAGAGGAACTCGTGCGATTCTTGATCGGGATGTGAAGGTTCTGCGTGAGGAAGTCTGTGCCTTTGGTTAAGGTACTTTGGCGGAATCATGGTGTAGAAGAAGCGACATGGGAACCCGAGGATGCGATGAGACAAAGAATACCCGCAACTCTTTTGATCGTAATTTCGAGGCCGAAATTATTTTTAAGAGGGTAGAACTGTAATATCCGGGTTAGGGGCTATTTTGTTGTTGCATGCTATTGCATGTGTTTAGTGTCTTTGTGTGGTTATTTCGGTGTTGTAGGAGCTTAATTGTAGGCTAGGAGTGTGCCTGAGTGAATGGGAAAATTTTGGTTTTTGGGTGTTAAGTGAAGGGAGCTGAGGAAGCGGGGGTTTAAGAGTTTTAATTGAGGTTTTGTTGCACAAATAAGGAGCTAGCTTAGTGGCAAAGCATGCGCCACATGGGGGAGCTTGATGTGGCGTCATCTTCAGGAGAGGGAGGTCCAGTGTTCGAGCTGTAGAGTTCTCCTTTTGACTTCTTTTTGGGACGGCATGGAGGAGAGGTAGAAGGCTAGTGGAACTCTACCTTGGACCAAGTCTCCACTTTCAAATGGAGGGTGGAGAGGAAGTTTAGGAGGAGGACTTGGTCATCACATTTGAAATGTGTGGATGTGAGTGAATTGGGGGATGTGGCCGAATTTGTGGGTGTTGAAGTGGGAGTGTGGACGGTTTGGCATGGGGTTTGGGTAGTGCCGAATGTGCCTTGGCATTTTGGGTGTTTTTCAAGAATGAAACAATTGGTAAGGCCACACTTTCTTTTTCCCTTCTTGTCAAAACAAGCCGAAATTCTAAGGAGTTTCTCTCATTTTCTCTTTGAAGCCAAAAGTGCAAGCACCTAGTTGTCGAAATTGATTTGTTTCTCTCAACTTTCTTGGTAGCCGATTGTGCCTTGTTTTCTTTCTTTCTCTCTTCATTTCTTCCTTTGGCAAACTGAAACTACTTCCATTTCACTCACTTTTCTCTTTCTCAAATTGACATTGCTGAAAACTACATTCTTCTCACACTTCTTTTCTTTCTCCTCCACTCAAGCCGAACATTAAAGGTGATAAACACTTGAAACCGATTCTTTTTTTTTCTTTCTTTGCAAGCCTTGGCCGAATCTCTTGTGGTTCCCTCCTAGAAGTCCTAGTTGGCCGAATATTGGGTGTTGGTAAGTGCAAGGCCGAATGGCCATAATCTCCTTCTTTTGGTTCTTTGTTGGTTATGGTTTGGTTAAGGGCCGATTATGGTCAGTTTGGAAGGGTGTTAACCTTTTGGATTATCATTTTGTGATAGGGTCTTGGATATCGTAAAGTAGCCAGGAAGAGCCTTCGACTCTTTGAACCGATTGGTAAGTGTGGTAAGGGTTGGTATAGTTGTTAGTCCATTTATTAGTTTTCGTTTAGATAAAGGTGATTGGTGATTAACTATTTGTTTATTAGAGTGCCGATTGTTGGAAGAAGAATCATTGCTTGATTCGGTTTGGTAGGAAACCAAATCATCTCAAGAGGTAAGGGTTCGATATTAACCCCTTTGGTTAATTGTGGATGGCCGAATGTCATAGATGCCTAACCCCTAATGTTTGGCCGATTGTAGGATCTAGTAATCAAGGGACTTAGATCGTTTTCGTTGGATTCTAGACTCGTAATTACCAGGTGTGTAACTAACACACTCTCTACTTAGTAACGTTGTTAATAAACTTGATTGCTTAATAAGAATGAAACAGTGAGAAGGATGATTGGATACCCAAAAAAAAAGGGGTATGTGTACGATTCGGGTAAGTCTGTTCTATGATGAGTATTAATGATAATACATGATATCATGATTTATGTTATGCATGTTATGTGTTGTAATGCTTGATATGTTGGCATGATATGCATGGCTTGTATGAGATGCATAATCCCATGAGTATGATATGTGTGGGTGATACGAGAGGAGGGAGCAATGGTATATTGTCTTCGACGAGCACCAGTGCTTTGGTAGCACACTTTGTGACTTTGGGTCACGGAGGTTTGGCACCTCCAGAGGTTTGGTACCTCGCCGCGTCGTCCCAGTGGCTCAAGATACCACGATGGGTTGGCCCCACGGATGATTATACTGGGATTGACGCCAAAGAGTTTTGGTATCACACGATGGGTTGGCCCCATCACTGCATTTGTGACTACGGTCACGGTGCTTTGGTAGTACATTGTGTCTTTGGGACACGTGAGGTTTGGCACCTCATTGCGACTTGTCCTGTGGTTTGACCACCGTGGGTTGGCCCCACTTGAGATATGGGATCGCCTGCAAGTGATTTGGTATCACACGATGGGTTGGCCCCATCATCATTGGATTTGTGACTTCGGTCACCGGTGCTTTATTAGCACAATTGTGTCTTTGGGACACCAGTGCTTTGGTAGCACATTGACGGATATTGTGTCTTTGGGACACCGGTGTTTTGGTAACACATTGTGACTACATGTCACCAGGTGGTTTGGCACCACCAAAGTGGGTTTGGTACCACACTGGGTAGAAAAGGCGATATGGATGGTTAGGATCGGGTTGCATTAATTATGTTGCTATGTATGATGTGTGTTAGCATGATGTTTCTTCTGGAGCGGGATTTGCACACCGAGTCACTCGACTCACCCTCTCCTTTGACTTTTCGGTGACCCGTAGACGGGAACATGGAGTCGGGATGACTCTCGGTGCACATGCCATGCTTTAATAAAGTTTTACTCGAGACTCTACTATTTGGGTACTTTAGTTTATTACTTTAAATTGGGTTTTATTTCGGATTGTAAAAGGCCTTTTAAATTGGGTTTCAAATACATCAACCGTTTTTTTTAACAAGACTACTCAAATTTGTTTCAAACACACTGTGTTTTCACTCAGCTTTTAAACGGAACATCTAACTTTTCAAAAATGATTTCCCCGTAGCATACCAGATTCGGACGTGGTGTCTTGTCCGGGTTTGGGATGTTACAACAGTTCTACCCTCCTTAAAAATAATTTCGTCCTCGAAATTACTTATTAACGAATAATCGTACATCTTAACTCACCGCACTACGCTTATGCTGCGCACTCGATCTTAATAGAACCATCATACTTTCTAGGCACAGTCTCTAAGTTCACGTCCCTAGAACTGATTTCTAACGTCGCGATTTAATCGATTAAAAGTTTTATGCATCGAAATTTTGTTCCACCGATTATTCGCGAATGCTTTTATGAAAAGAGATGTTGAAGTAGTTCTTCGATCAACCAAAGTTTCTAGTTCAAGTTCACTACTCTAACTCAGGAGTCACATTCACATTCATAAGCGAGAGACACATTCATTTTTCCATGAAGTCACATTCATTCACAACATCATTCACTACACTTTTATGGCCATTCCATCCATTTCCTACCTGTGGGTAATTTCGTAATTTTCCCTCACAGGGGTATTTTGGTAATAAATCGGGGTCAATTCAAAATTTTTTCAAATTAAAGGTATTTCAGAATTTACAAAATCTGCAGGTTATTTTGTTTTCCAAATCGAGGTGTTGTAAAAATTTGAAATCGAGGTTATTTCGTAATTTTGGAAGTCGAGGCGATTCAGTAAATTTTCCAAATCGGGGTATCTTGTTATTTGTAAAACAAGTTTTTGGTATTTTTGTAAAGTAGAAATATTGTAGCAAACGTCGAGGGTATTTTTGAAAATCTTAAGAACTAAGGGTATTTTAGTAATTTACAATACAAGGGCATTTTTGTAATTTTGTAAATCGGAGATATTTTGGAAAAATTTTCACAATAGTCCTTTACCACAATTAAAAGGGTAATTTAGGGATTTTAAAACTAGGGTTTTTATAAAACTACATGGCTAGTCCTTTTCGGGTTTTAATTATCGGGTTTAGCCCGTGAATAAGTCCTCTTGGTTAGGGTGAACCGTAGCTACGCACCAGGTAGGATTCCTGCGAAGAGGAGGTGAGTCACTAGGACTGCTTAAATACCAGGCTCTTCCGGATCCAATCCTAGACATGCGCACAGGGGTTACCACACCCTAACTTAGTGACTTAGCCATGGGTTTGTTTAACGTTCCTTAAGTCTTATGTGTTTGTGTTTGAGTAGACTAGTCCTAGGGTTCAAGTACCTATCATGCTATTCTACGTTCCATTCCTTTTCTACCCTTCTAATATTCATTACACATAATCACACAAATGGTTAGGGGTACTTACCTGGTGGACTGCGGGTCGGAGACTTAGGAGCCATGCCAGAAAACCTGTTTATTTCATAAAATCCTTTCAAAAAGCTTACTTGGCTCGATTTGAAAACGTTTTGGGCCTTAGCCCACAGGCCGAGAGTTTAAAACTGGGCTCTGATACCAATTTGTAACACCCCAAACCCGACCCATTCGTTACGACCGATTTTGAGATGCCACTACGGAAAAACGTTAGAAGACTGATTTCACTTTTGAGAAAAACATTAAAAAATTTGTCATTTGAAAACCATGTCCAATTAAAAATTCTAAATAATATAAGCTTGACAAAAATATCCAAATTAAAAGCACTTCCAAATAATAATTTAATGGTCGTCTAGCTTAAACATAATAAAAATGCTCAAATAGAAATACTTAAATACTTTAATCGGGCCTTATTACAACAAATAATTAAACAAAAGTTCTTAGTAGTAAATGAATAAAATAAAGAAGATGTCTTACAGATGGCCACCTCGTATCCACTCCAACCCGGTCCAATCACCACGAATCATTTGCGATGTTTAATAAAAATTGGGTGAGTCATACAGACTCAGTGTGTAATTAATCCACCGAATTCCACCCACATGTTAACCACATATTAACCCATATATCAGATATCAATTATCAAATTCACATGTTATCACATTCTGGGCTTGGCCCATATTCATATCACATTCATCTGATAGGGTAGTTAACCATATAATTTCCACATACTGGGCTTGGCCCATTTCATCATCAACCCATATGATAGATAATGAGTTTATGCAAAGTGCACCCAACCCATCCTAGGGTCCATCCGTTTCACCTACCTTAGCAGACCCCCTGCTCAAGGCCGTGGCTAATCCACCGATCAACTAAGTGATCCCACATATCTTACCTTGGCAGACTTGTTGCTCAATGCCGTGGCTGAGCCACCGATCACCTAAGTGATCCCACATATCATTCAGTCCACGGTGATGCACACAGCTATCAACCGCCGAGGTGGGCACCTAGCCAACACCTCCCTTGATGAAGCACATAGCTAACATCAAGCGCTAACGTAGCACAAGGCTAACATTAGACCACGTACATAAAGTACACCCGTACCTTCTTTCATATCCCAACCCATGCACATGCCACATAAAATAATGATACAATGTAATGATGCATGAGCATGTTCATCAAGCATATTATCACATATTCATCTTAATAATCACATATCATCAGGTTTGGTACTTACCGGATTATCGACATACCCCTTGAGGGTATCCTTATCACAATTTCCACTGCACTAGTTAGCACATTCATAACACATACACATTTCACATACATATCATATACCCAGAAAACGGTGGTTAATCACACACCCTTTAACTCGAAGAACTATGCTTTCGATACCCACGCTATCACTAGGCGAGACTACGGCTATTTGCCTACTTTCTTATTCTGACGCTGGTCCCCACCCCGGTGGCCAATCCCTAACTGCAGAAACAGATCTCTTCTTAAACTTCAGGATAGGGACCTTCCATTTCCCTTTTTGAATGGTATTCGCCTCCATCAACACACTTAATCAGAACAATCGATTTAATCATCAATATACGAATTCTTAACCAAATATCCACAACTTATCATACTTACCGAAAGGGTCTTGAAATCCCAAAAAGCTTGATCTAATGCTTAGATCCTTAATCCCTACATTTGATTAATCACCTACTACTTTAATAAAAAGCCATTCGGCCATAAATCCAAATCCTAGTAGGATTAGTATACTTAAACTTACCTTGTTGCCGTTTGACTTAAGAATCAAGTCTTGAAATCTCTGCTATACTCTTCTTGCATTCGGCCAAGCATTGAATCAATTAACTTGGTTAGTTTTCGGCTTTTGAATAATTAATGAACACATATATTTACCAATCATGGCCTTGGCCGAATACTATAGATCCTTACCTTGTGGATTTTAAATCCCGAAACTCACCAAATAACTAGGGAACACATGGCCTATGGTGTACCTTCGGGAAAAGAACTTCTCATTCCTTGTAGTTGACACTTAGTAAATCCCGAAAGATCTCTTCAAAGTTTTGGCAACAAGATATTAATGGGGTTAGTCCTAGATTTCGGCAAATCTTAATAAAAAGGATGAAACCGAATGAGATCTTACCCTTACTTGAAGAAATCGATTGCACCTTCACTTCAACCTTCAGAGATTCGGCTATGGCTTGATGATGATCTCACAACTTTCGGCTTTTGGAGGGATTAGAAAGAAAAGAGAAGGAAGAATAAAGATGGAGGATTCGGCTAGATCACAAGGTATTTCGGCTTGGCAAAAATAAAAGAAGAAGAAGATTTGGTGAAGAGAATTCGGCAGAGGCTTTCAAAGAACAGATAATAATGCAGAATGGCCTCTCTTTTCCTTTTATAGCCGAAATTATCATCTAAGGAGTCCCTTACTTGGCCATCACTCTTCTATTTTAATAGCTTTATCTCTTTAATTATCACTTAAAATAAAAGATAATTCAGCAACTATCCTTACTTAGCCGAAATTATTAAACTCAAAGTCCCTTACTTGGCCATCACTTCTCCCTTATTTTCCTCTTTATCTCTTTATTCAAATTAAAAGAATTTAATCCAACAATTATCTCTTGAAAATAATGATAAATAAATCCCTTATTTATCCACTATTTATAAAATAATAAAAGCTCTAATTTATAGCCATGTGCCGTCCCACCTCTCTGCTCCTTGTAGCAAAATAAAATTTCTTTTATTTGCTTCCCATGTGACTCGAACTTAGGCCCATTCCTCTTGCATATGGCGCCATTTCCATAGGCCCTAAGTGGCATCTTCAGACCACTTTTCCAAGCCTGTTTGTGTGTCAAATTTCACAAACTTTTTCTTTTAAGGCCACCTTGCCTTAATTTCCCATTTAAACCTTAAAACACGTCATTTCTAGGTCATTTCTAAGTTTCCAAAATTTTCGATCGGCTCAGTAAACTTGACATTTCCTTACATTTCCATGACATTTCCTTACAAGACATTTCCTTACATTTCCAAGGTTCTAAAAATGTTCACTTTCCTCTTTTAAACTTAACATTTCCATACATTTCGTGTTTCCAAAAGTGTTCAAAATATATTCATAACACATAAGATATGTCATTTCGTACAATTAAACCAAAAATGCATAGGCCCTTTTCAGGATGTTACATAATTATTAGTGACCTATTCAATTTAGAAATTAGAGATCATTATTTATTGTGTTGGATACATTCGTTTAGAAAATGATTTTTTTGAAAAACAAAAAAATTAAAATTTTTTAAAACCAATCAGTTGTCATATTTATAGGGACAAACCCTTTTTACCAAAATCATACTTGTGTTATGGATTAGGCGGTCTAAGTTGTTTCTCAACATTCTACCAACATGATTGATGAGTCACTAAACTAACTAAAATTACGACAAAGGCAAGCGCACCTATCGAAAATAGTATAGCTATGGTGAGTCGAGAACATTGTATGCACGAGGACTAAAAGTACTAGTAATGACTGTTTTTCTATTATTTAGCCTACAAATTAATGGGATTTATTTGAATCTAAAATTAACTAACTAATTACTAAGAACGCGATAGAGAATGAATTAGGAAAATATTTGAAGAAAACAAGTCAGATAGACAATACCCAGGGAAGAATCCACCTAAACTTCACTTATTATTCTGAATCTGAATTAAAAGATTTGTTCACTTGTGCCTTGATCCGTAGAAATCCCTAAATTGTATTAATATCTCTTTCGAGAGTAAGAATAACTGACTCTATGTTGATTAATCGAAATCTCTTTCTACTTAAAACCCATATTGTCGCATTAACTCGATCTATGGATTCCCCTATTAGATTTGACTCTAATCCTGTAGATTTATGTCGTCCTCTTTCTAGGATTGCATGCAACTTGAAACACCCCAAACCCGGCCCACGAGCTTTGACCAGATTTGGTATGTTCCTCAAGTAAACCGGTTCAAAATTCTTTTGTTCTTAGGAAAACTTGTGTGATTTTAAGAAAAATATTGTTTTGGGTTGGGCTTGTGTTGAAAACAGGTTCGTTTTATATTGAAATCCCTTTTATCTTAAGTGAAAAAATATTTAGGGTTTAGTTTAAAATAAATTTTAATTAAATTTTAATAGATAAAATTCATAATCATAATAAATAAAAATAAGTGTAAAGTAATTCAACTATGGCCTTATGGCCTTATTACATCAAATAATTCCCAAAATAATTCAAAGTACTAAAATAAATTGAAGAGTCCTCAAAAATATAAACTTCATGTTGAGCATGGCCACCACAAGTTCTGCCGTCCCGGTCCATCACTGTTCATCACCTGAAAAATGTTCCCCAACGGGGTGAGTCAAACAGACTCAATGTGTACACGACACTAAATCATAATAGAATCAGGCATATCACATATTACACATTCAAAACATAGAATACAGGTTATGATGCATTCCCAAACCCAAACCTAGTTGTCGATCCGCTACACACCCCCGTACCTGCCAGTCACACCGTGGGGACTACTAAGTCAACACTCCATCCGCTACACTCCATCGAAGCGATCATTTGCGACGGCGTGCTCATCGCCCATATAAAATTTGTGGCATAGCCACGAGATAATGTGTCATGAGACACCACATTCGAATAATGTAACCGAAGTTACCACATTCGAGATAATGTAACCGGTTACCACATTCAGATAATGTGACCGAAGTCACCACATTCAGATAGTGAGGCCGTAGTCATCACATTCACTTCCCCTTTTTCATATATCCCGAATGACCCATATTATTCATATCATGCATATCATACTTAAATTCACATTCTTATAAATTTTCACATGTTATAAATATAACATATTTCGTAATCCTAATAGGAGTAGGAAACGTGCAGAGTACTTTGTACCATATTATGGTACCTTAGCCACATTCTTATAAACATGCATATATTACATATTACCATAAATCTTATTAAAAGTTAGTGTGGGGTACACACTGATTAAACTTAAAATTTCCTTGAGATCCCTAAAAGCTTGATCTAATGCTTGGATCCTTAATCCCTACATTTGATTAATCACCTACTACTTTAATAAAAAGCCATTCGGCCATAAATCCAAATCCTAGTAGGATTAGTATACTTAAACTTACCTTGTGGATTTTAAATCCCGAAACTCACCGAATAACTAGGGAACACGTGGCCTATGGTGTACCTTCGGGAAAAGAACTTCTCCTTCCTTGTAGTCAACAATTAGTAAATCCCGAAAGATCTCTTCAAAGTTTCGGCAAGTAAGAATATTGATGGGATTAGTCCTAGATTTTGACAAATCTAAAAGAAAAGAATAGAAATCAAAACTTGTTCTTACCCTTTCTTGAAGAAATCGACAGCACCTATGCTTGAAGCCCCTCAAAGATTCGGCTTTTGATGGATTGGAAACAAAAGAGAAGGAAGAATAAAGATGGAGGATTCGGCTATGGCTTCTAATGGAGAGGAAAATATTCAGCTAGGTTCCAACAATTACTTAATCTCAACTTGACAAAAGAAAAGAAAGAAAAGAAGAGAAGAGAGCACTAAGAATTTGGCAGAGAAAGGAGGAAGCACAAATTGATGAGTAGCCCTCCTTCCTTCCTTTTATAGCCGAAATTATCATCTAAGGAGTCCCTTACTTGGCCACCACTCCTCTATCTGATAACTTTATCCTTTAATTATCACTTAAAATAAAAGATAATTCAACAACTATCCTTACTTAGCCGAAATTATTAAACTCAAAGTCCCTTACTTGGCCATCACTTCTCCCTTATTTTCCTCTTTATCTCTTTATTCAAATTAAAAGAATTTAATCCAACAATCATCTCTTGAAAATAATGATAAATAAATCCCTTATTTATCCACTATTTATAAAAGAATAAAAGCTCCTAATTTATAGCTGTAACATCCCAAAGATGGGGCTATTTGGAAGTAAATTATTTTTCTTAGGTTGAACCACCGTGATATTATCAATGGAATAATTAAGGGTCTTGAGTAGGCTCGGTTTAGTAGAAAATTTTTTTTTATTTGGAAGCTTTAAAGGTAGGGAGCCTTAGCGGGTAGGGGTTACAAGAATAAATAGAGGATTTAATGGCATGAAAATCAACTTGGAAAAGTGGCAATAGGAGGGTCACTTAAGAGCTAGCATGTGACGCCACATCAAGCAAGGGGATCCTGGGTTCGAGTCACAAAATTCCCTTTCTTTTTCTCTTTATTTGGACGGCAATGAGAGAGAGAAAAGGCTCAAATTAGTTTTAATATTAAAGGATAATATGAGCATGTTAAATTGGATTTTTATTTGTTAAATTCTAAGGATAATAAGGATGTTATTTTATTTTAAATGAATTATCATGGGATTAATTGATAAGATAATGAGGATATTACTTGGTATTATTTGGATTATTAAGAGATTAAATGTGGATTATTAGGAGATTAATTCAAATTATTTTGAATTAATTTAAATGAGTGGCCAGGAGAGGATGTAAGTGTTTGCCGAAATTTAAACACTTCATGGAGAAGTGGACGGCAAGGCCACTAGGGGGGTGCCGAATGCCTATAAAAGCCCCAACCTACCACCTTGTTGTTCTTTTCTTTCGTTTGAGCCGAAATCCCCAACCTTTCCTTCTTTGTTTTCTATTATTTTTCTCCATTCTCTCAAAACCTTGGCCGAAACACTCTCTACTTCACTTTGCGAATCCCCATCTTCAATCCCTCCTTTCTTTTATTTTCTTTGCTGGCTTAACATCCACTCCTTTAGCCAAAACTCTTATCACCCTCTCTTGCCATTAATTTCCTTCATAAAACCGATACACCCATATTGAAGTGCTTAGAATTCTCTTTCTTTTTGGTAGCATCTTGGCCGAATAGTAGAAGCGATATAGATCTCCTTGGATTTTTAAAGTGGTCAATCGTTTTGGTGAAGGTAAGTTGTACCAAACTTCATGGGTTCCCTTCACTATTCTTTGTCGACTCTTATTTAGGGGTAAGTGCCGATTTACAGATGGCTAGCAAGACTTCTAAATGTTTTAGTGTCGATCTCTTCTAGGTATCTCAAGATCGTGAAGCAAGCGACCCAAGCCCCTAATCTATAACATTCGATTTTGGTAAGTGTGGGTAAGGCCTATGTTGTATTCAAAAGCCGAAAGCTTTGGTTATGAGTAATGTTCATTAATCGATTATTTGGTAAAGCAGATCTGTGAATCGAGTGCTGTGGATAGTAGCAAAGAGTTAAAGGTAAGGTTTCGGGATCAAAAGATAAACCCTAAGATTGTTTGGGTTGGCGAATAGGCCACGGTACTAACTCATGTAATTGGCCGAATATAGGGACCAGTAGATCTAGGTGGCCGACATCTCTTTTCGGGATTTAGACGATTCAGTGGTGACAGGTGTGTACATACACACTTATAGCAATTAATAACTGTGCTAGATATATGTTGTATGTAAATCATGCGATGTAGATCTGATTTAGTACCTTAATGGTACAAGCGAGGATTCCGTGAAGTCTCTGTTACTACGAGATTATTGTGCTTTTGGGAAGCATGGCTTATATAATACATGTGATAAATGTATGAGATCTGATCATGACTATTTGACTATTGTGGGTTAAATGAGTGGAGGGGGCGTGATTAATCGTGCCAGACGGGCACCGATGTTTTGGTAACACACTGTGACTACGGTCACCAGAGGTTTGGTACCTCAGGGTTTGGTACCTCATAGCGACTCGTCCCTGTGGTTAACACCACCGTGGGTTGGCCCCACTTGAGATATGGGATCGTCGCGGTGATTTGGTATCACCTGCGATGGGTTGGCCCCATCAATCGATTGTGTCTCTGGGACACCGAGAGGTTTAGCACCTCCGGTGATTTGGCATCACATCTGGACTATATGTCACCAGTGGTTTGGCACCACCAGTGTTTTGGTAACACATTGTGACTACGGTCACCATGGTTTGGTACCACATGGGGTGACAAAGGCGTTTGGTTGGCTAGGTCGGGTGCATGATTTAGTACTTGATGATTGATTATATCTTTGTGTATGAAATTGTTTAAATACGGGGAAGGGTTACATATCATGAGTCTTGGTGACTCACCTTCTCCTTTAACATTTTTAGGTGACTCGTAGATGGCGGTTGAGGAGCCGTTGGACTCGAGGTGGCCATGCGATGGACTTGAATAAATTGAACTTTAAACTTAGCTATTTTATTTTATTATTGGTTTATTTTTATTTTGGATGTAATAAGGCCTCCATATACTTTACTTTTGTTATTTCTTATATGTTGGATACTTTGTTTTAAACTATATTATTTAAATTAAATTAAAATCACACGTTTTCCTTAAATTAACACGAAAATGTTTTATCGTGCCATCGGGCACATTTGAAATTTGTATAATAACCGGACTCAATTAAATTTCCAAATTAAATCTAAGTATGGTTTCGGCAAGATAACCAAAAACGAGAAGTTTTCAACAAAACTTAAATTAGTTTTAAAATGGTTTTCAAAAAGTTTTCTCCGTAACAAACCAAATTCGGTCATAATGTTTGGGCCAGGTTCGGGTTGTTACAAAATTGGTATCAGAGCCCAGTTCAAAGCTCGGCTGTGGGGGCCCAAGGCCCAAAAATGTTTTGGTAGGCCTTAGGGAATGATTTTTGGTTTTGAACAGCATGGCCCGAGTCTCGGCACCAATCGCTTGAAGTAAGTACATCTAAACCTCTTTGTGAATTATATTACAGTAGAAGGGTAGGAAGCATGGAACGTAGATAGACTTATAGGAACTCGAACCCTAGGATTAGGCTACTCAAACACACAAACGAAGCATAAGACTTAAGGAACTAAACCAACCTATGACTTAGTCAATGAGCTAGGGTGTGGTAACCCACATGCGCATGTCTAGGATTGGATCCGGAAGAGCACAGTATTTAAGCGAGTCCTCGTGACTCACCTCCTCTTCGCAGTATCCTGCAGTGCGTAAGCTTCAGTTCACCCTAACTCGAGAGGGCTCGGTGGTGTGGCAACCTCTCGTGCGCATGTCTAGAAAGGTTCGAGTGGGAGCTTGGTATTTAAGCGGTCCGCGTGACCCACCTCCTCTTCACTCAGTGCACTTTGGTGCGTAGCTTTGGTTCACCCCGACCAGGAGGGCTCGGTCATAGGCTAAACACAATGATTAAAACCCGAAAAGGGAATTAGCCATGTTTTCGAAAAAGAATGAAACAACAAACCCTAATGTTTTCAAAACTTGTGTAATAACTTTTTTTTCAAATCCAAGAACATTATTTTTACAACGTTATTTTTCGAAAAACTTGATTGTGGAAAATTACAGAAATGCCCTTAGGGGGAGTAAAATTACTAAAATGCCCTCGGTTCATAAAATATCAGTTCAATGGTTTTGCTCAAAAATTTCAACTATTTTACAAATATTCAACAACTTAGCTTTGGAAATCATCAGCAAAATACTTTGGTTCTGGAAAATTACGAAAATACCCCTGTAGGAAAAAGACGAAAATACCCCTGGGTTAGAAATAGGCAGAAATGTCCGATGAGCGAATAGGTATGGAAAGTATTAAGGAATGGATGCATGAACTTCTTTGTGCGAACTAGGATAGGAAACTGAAACCTTGGTTGCTCGAAAGAATCTCTGATTAAAACTCTATCCATAAAATTTCTTCGTGAATAAGAAAGTGGAACAAATGCTAACGCATAAAATTTTTCTTAATCAGATTAAAAGCGCGGTAGATAAGAATGAGTTCTAGAGGACGTGGATGCCGTGGGCGCGGTAGGGGTAGGATGATGGTGTCCCGAACCCGTCGTCGGGACAAGGTTACGAAAATGAGGTACCACCGCCACCACCACCTCCTACTTTTAGAGTGAGGAGCGGGATCGATCGGTGGTGAGGCGGTGCTCGCAAGCTATTTTACGAGTCTTAGAGATGGTGGTGGGGCTGGTGGAAATTTGGGAGCTCGAAAATATGTCCCCCGGCGACTCGATCTAACGGAGCGGAGGTATTCCGGTGTGTCGAGAGTGGCACCCAGTCAAAGAGAATCTGGCTAGAGTCAATGAAAAGGATCATGGATGATCTTGACCGACCGAGGAAGAAAAGGCGAAAGGGCGATGTCGCTTCTAAAGGATGAAGCGTATCGGTGGTGGCTTACGGTTCGAGATGGGGCTACAGCAGATGACTTGACTTGGGAGTATTTCAAAACCACCTATCGGAAAGAAGTATGTGGGCACCAAATCATACAGCTTGAGAGAAAGGCTTTTACGGGATTAGTGCAAGGAACTAAGTCCGTGTGTCGGAATATGAGGCGAAATTTTAAAGTGAGTAGGTATGCTAGAGGCATCGTGGCTCTCACGAACATGGCCATTTGTGTCCGCTTTGAGGACGGACTCAGAGATGATTTGAGGTTCTTGATTGCCCCGCAGCGGGTTCGTGAGTTCTCATCTCTAGTGGAAAAGGCTAAGGTAGCCGAAGGGATCAAGGAGGCCGTGAGGTAAAGTTATAGTAGGAATAATCGGAAGAGAGGATTTGGGTCACCGGATCAAGCGGTGGTGTTCGGAAAAGGCTAGGCCAAGTGGGCCAAATCAGGTGGCAAGGCCCACGACTACTAATCGAGGCCGACTCGGTGTATCCATTGTGGAAAGACCCATTGGGAGGTTGTTGGACCGGTGATAGAGGATGTTTTGAGTGTGGGTATTTGGAGCATCGTGTCGGATTGTCCCCGGAAACTAGCTAAGAATCAGCCAGAGAGCGTAATCGTTACTCGGGGATAGAAATGTGGGACCACGGAGGAATCGTGGTAATGGCGGAGGAAACAACGGTCCTAACAGAGGTCGTGGAACTTCGAGGGCGAGGTTCGAGGCAACACAGAGGCTAGGCGGCTGGCTTAGTTTACTGTGGCGAGGTGTCGCGAGGAAGGTGACGCACCGGATGTCATAACCGGTACTTTTCTAATTTTTGATTTTCCTTATGTTGCATTAATTGATGTGGGTTCGACGCTTTTTCGTACATTGCTAGTAGTGTGGTAGGAACTATGGACCTAAACTCTGAACCGCTTCTAGGGAGATGACTGTAGTTAGCCCTTTAGGTCACTCTGTAGTGGTAGACAAACTTTATAGAGCGTACCCTAGAACTTCAAGGGTAGTATTTGTGGGTGATCGATGGAACTACCGTTTGGGGAGTTCGATTTGATCCTTGGAATGGACCGGTGGTTAAGTATCAAGCGAATTTGGATTGCGCGCTAAGCGCATGGTTCTTAAGGCAGTGAAGGTGATGAAGTGGTTATGATAGGGGATAGAAGGAATTACCTATCCAATGTAGTGTCTGCCTTGAAGAAGGTGAAAAGATGGTCAAGAAGGGTTGTGAGGCGTATTTGGTTCAAATCATGCTTTGGAAGCTAAGGGGTTAGTAGTTGAAAAGGTCCGAACGGTTGGGAATTTCTTTGATGTGTTCCCGCAAGAGCTTAAGTGCTGCCTCCGGATCGGGAAGTCGAATTCGGTATAGACTTGCTACACAGGCGGCACACTGTGTCTATAGCACCATACCGAATGGCACCAAAGGAATTGGTGGAGCTAAAGGCTCAAATTCGGGAGCTCTTGGATAGAGGGTTTATTCGACCAAGTATATCTCCGTGGGGAGCACCTGTGTTGTTTGTCAAGAAGAAGGGCGGTTCTATGCGGATGTGCATCGACTCTGCCGTCGATTAAACAAGTTAACGATCAAAAACAAGTACCGTTGCCTCGGATCGATGACTTGTTTGACCAAGCTGAGGAATGCGTCGGTATTCTTAAAGATTGACCTCAGTCGAGTTATCATCAATTAAGGGTGAAGGAGGTGATGTTCACAAGACGGCATTCGAACTCGGTATGGGCATTACGAGTTCTTAGTGATGCCATTCGGGTTGACCAATGCACTGCGGCATTTATGGACTTAATGAATAGGGTATTTCAACAGTACTTGGACCAATTCGTCGTGGTGTTCATAGACGACATATTGGTTTATTCAAAGACCGAGGAGGAGCATGACAAGCATTTACGGATAGTTCTGCAAGTATTGAGGGAGAAGCAGTTGTATGCCAAATTCAGTAAGTGCGAATTTTGGCTGAGGGAAGTGGCTTTCTTAGGGCACGTGGTGTCGGCGAAAGGAATTAGAGTAGACCCTCGAAAGATTGAAGCAGTATTGGATTGGAAACCACCTAGGTCAGTGGCTAAAATACGAAGTTTTCTGGGTTTAGCAGGGTACTATCGGAGATTCGTGGAAGGATTCTCTCTAATAGCAGCGCCAGTTAACCAAGTTACTAAGGAAAGGTGTTCCATTTGTATGGACGGAGAAGCGACAAAGGAAGCTTTGATAAGCTAAGGAAAATTTTGTGGAAGCTCGGTTTTGAGTACGACTGAAGCGGAAAGTTATTCACGATCTATTGTGATGCATCTCACACCTGTTTTGGGATGTGTGTTGATGCGAGATGGGAAGGTAGTAGCCTATGCATCCCGTCGATTAAGACCGCATGAGGTTAACTACCCAACGCACGACTTGGAGTTAGCGGCGATGCGTCTTTGCCACGAAGATATGGAGACATTACATATGGGAGAAATCGATAATCTACACGGATCACAAAAGCTTGAGGTATCTTCTAACTCGAAGGATCTCGAATGCGAGACAGCGTCGGTGGATTGAACTACTAAAGGACTACGATTGTTCAATCGAGTACCATCCGGGTAAGGCTAATGTGGTAGGCGACGCGTTGGTAGGAAGGTTGTGACGGACTTAAGAGCAATGTTCGCTCGGTTGAGTCTATATGATGATGGGAGTCTTTTGGCGGAACTCCGAGTAAAGCCAACATGGATTGAGGAGATTAAGGAAAAGCAGTTAGTGGATGAAGGCTTGGCGCTAAGAGGGTACAAGTTCGGGATGGTGGTTTGGAAGGTGCAGTCTGTCTAGGGATGGAGTGCTATGTTTTCAAGGGCGAGCATGCATGCCGAAGGACGAAGAGTTGAGGCAGAAAATTCTCCATGATGCACATAGCAGCCCATATGCTATGCATCCGGGAGGAAGCAAGATGTATGGAGATTTGCGAAAACAGTTCTGGTGGCCGGGGTTGAAGCGTGAGATAACTGAGTTCGTAGGAAAGTGTCTGACATGCCAGCAAGTTAAGGCTGAACATGTAACACCCCCAAACCCGGCCCACAAGTCCTGACCGGATCTGGTTATGTCACTGAGGAAACCGTTTTGCAAAATCCTTAACTTCAGAATAAAACTTGGAAATTTTATTAACTTTTGGAAACCATGTCTTTCTTTTTAAATTATTCATAAAGTGTTGTTATTAAAAATAATCCATTTTAGTATAAGAATATATAAATACTTTGATTAGATAGGTTGCTAAAACTAAAATTATCTTCACATAATAACTTCTTTTAAGTAAACCATAATATCAAGTAACATCAAAAATAGTGATAACAAAAATAATAATAATAACAATAATAATAATAAGGCCCTTATTGCAAAAATAATTAGTCCAAGTACTTGATAATAAAACGCATAAAGAAAAGATTAAAAGTGTCCTTTGCATGGGCCACCTTGTATCCACTCCAACCCGATCCGATCATCCTGTCACCTGCGATGTTGGATAAATAATTGGGTGAGTCATACAGACTCAGTGTGTAAGTTAACCACTGAAATCCACCCACATGCTAGCCACATAATATCCCAATTATCAAATGCAACAAGTATATATATATTCATTTTAACAATTACCACAATCTGGGCTTGGCCCACATTCAAATCATACTCAAATACTGGGCTAGGCCCATTTCTCAATAAACCACATATCAACTGGGCTTGGCCCATTTCCACGTATGTTCCCAAAACATACCTATCCACATGTCATATTGGGCTTGGCCCATTTCCATATTATTACAAAAACAATGCGACATGATTCCCAACCCAACCTAGGGTCCATCCGCTACACACCCCCTTATCCAAATTTACCTACCACACACCGAGGACTATCGAGTCACCTCTCCTTTTCCCTCCATAAAGGCAACCAATGCCATCCACGATGTAGCGTATAGCTAACATCAAACCACGATGGAGCACACAAAGCAATCCATCAAGCCACGATATGGCATAAAGCCCATATCAATCAAGGTAACCACGCCGAACCAAATCGCAAAGATCCACAACGCCTCCTCGGCGGCGCCAATCCACGATGTAGCACAAAGTGACATCAACCACGTACTCGAAGTACACCCGTACCTTCTTTTCATAACCCACCCATGCACATGCCACATAAAATATAATCATGATAATGCATGCACATGCTTATTAATATCCATAAACATACTCATATACAAGCAAGTAATCACATTGCAACAAAGGTTTGATACTAACTCGATCATCGCTATACCCTTTAGGGGGTATATATGGCACACTCATTCATCGCACTTGTTAGTAAACATATAACACATAAAACCCGGAAACAGTAGGCTAATTACACACCTTATTACTCGGAGTTCTAGACTCTCGATCCTCGACGCTACCGTCTAGCGAAACTACGGCTTTTTGCCTAACGTTTTCTGCTGTTGGCCCACACCCTGGTGGCCAATCTCGTACAGCAGAAACGGATCTCTTCTTGAACTTTGGGATGGGGACTTTCCCTTGTCCACTTTGACTGGTACTCGAATCCACGTCCATCGTAATCACTTAATCAAAATCCTTTGGTTAAACGTTATAATACAAGATCTCAGGCGAATAACTACAATTTAACTTACTTACCGAAACGATCTTAAAATCTCAAAGGCTCCTCTGTACTTCTGTCGATTTGCCCCTTGATGAGTCCAAACAATTCGAGACCTTCCTGTAGACTCCTTGGCGCTGGCTACAATCTTTAGATGTGGACAGCACCACACTTCACCGGTTCGGCTTCAAACTTGATAAAGTAGAAGAGAGATGGAGGGCTAAAGATTCGGCTATCAAGGGATTAAAAGAAAACAAAAGAATTATTTGACTACAAAGGCCAAAGGAGAAATCGGCACACCAAGAGGGAGAGGGAGAGATTTAGCAAAAGACATGAAGAATAATTGGCACTCTACCCCCCCTATTTATAGGATTCGGCCAACCCCCCCTTGAAGACTCCAAGATTCGGCCAACACCTTCCTAGCCACTAATTCAATTCCATTTGAATTAGTTCAATTCAAAAACAATTTGAATTGCTCCACTATTATCCCATTTATCAATAGAAAAAACAAATAAATAATAATTATCCCATATAACTAAATAGATAAAAAAAAAATAAAAACATAATCCTCATCTAAATCAAAGTCTTCTAGCCGTCCAACACCTTCAAATTTGCTGCCCAAAATAATAAAAAAATCAAAACTCCAAATGCCACACACCAGGTTCGAACCTGGGACCAATTGCCGCACGCCTAACCCCCCCAACGCCCAGGCCACTCAGCCACTTTGATTTTTATGCTAGAAACCCCCAACGTTTATTTTTAAACCCTTTCTACTCAAGCCCATAACCAAAAAGCAAAATAAAAACGCCAACTGTAGCTCCAGGCGCTCGAACCCGCGCCTTATCACTCCTCCAGCGCCTAAGTGCCGCACGAGAGCCACTCCACCAGCCCATCTTTCTTGTCCGAATTCCTCACCATATATCTTTAAGGCCTTACAAAGCCCAACGCCCAAAACAAAAACAAAAATAAAACGCCAAAAGCTTCTCCGGCCCCTCGAAACCGCGACCTGCACCTAGCGCCTTTTCAAGTAGCGCCTCAGCCACTCCGCCCACCTGCCTTTCATGTCCATCAACTTGGACATTTATTTTTAAGGCCTACCTAGCCCAGTCCCTTGACGCAAAAACAACATTGCTGCCGCTTGGACTCGAACCCAAGCCCTCAATGGCGCTATTTCCAACCCCCTTAAGCAGCGCATGAAGCCACTTTGCCAAAGCCTCTCATGTGTCCTATTCTCCCAATTAATTCTTTTATGGCCTCCCAAAGCCAAGCTCCCCTTTATTACTTAAAAATCCAGAAATTTTCTAAGGCATTCCTTGCCTTCTAGGGTTCTCCAAACCCCTAAAAATTCCTCCAACATGACCATAAGCCTACTAACTGCTCGAGCTATGCTCCAAGCGCATAACCCCTAAACCAGGGTGTTACAGAACATCAGTTACCATCGGGACTACTTCAACCGATAAAGATCCCTCAATGGAAATGGGAGGGGATCACCATGGATTTTGTTAGTGGGCTATCCCTTACGCCCAACAAGAAGGATGCGATTTGGGTAATTGTGGATCGCTTCGACTAAATCACTCACTTCATGCCGGTGAGAATGGATTACTCACTCGAAGCTAAGCGAAGTTGTATGTGGGAGAAATAGTGAGGTTGCATGGTGTGCCAAGATGTCGATTATCTCGGATAGAGATCCTGAGTTCACGCGTCAAGGTTTTGGAAAGCGTTGCATCAAGCTTTGGGTACACGGTTAGATTTCATGACGGCTTTCCATCCACAATCGACGGACAATCGGAAAGGGTGATCTGATTTTAGAAGACATGTTAAGAGGTTGTGTCTTGGATTTTAGTGGTAGTTGGGAAGAGTACCTACCATTAGCGGAATTTGCTTATAACAATAGTTATCAAGCGGTATTCAGATGGCTCCATATGAGGCCCTATATGGATGAAAATGCCGTACTCCTACATGTTGGACGGAGTTGGGGAACGACAAGTTACGGGTCCGAGTGGTATGAGAGGCGAAAGACAAAGTCAAGGTGATTCGGTCTGCCTCTCAGGAAGCATAAGATAGGCGTAAGTCTTATGCCGATCTCAAACGCAAGGAAATGGAGTATCTTGTGGGAGACAAAGTCTTTCTGAAGGTGTCGCCTTGGAAAAAGGTGTTGAGATTTGGATGAAAAGGAAGCTAAGCCCAAGGTTCATCGGGCCATATCTGATTAAAGCGCAGTAGGGCCGTAGCTTATCACCGGAGTCACGCCGCAGAATCCGAATCGATTCATGACGTATTTCATGTATCAATCTTTGAGACAGTATCGGTCGAGATCCTTCGCGCGTTGTGCCAAGATGCTTGAGATTGAGGTGAACTTCGGATTTATCTTTTGAAGAAGAACAGTTCGGATCTTAGATCGAGATGTGAAGGTTCTACGAAGAAAGTCGGTGCCCTTAGTGAAAGTGCTTTGGCGGAACCATGGTGTGGAAGAAGCTACGTGGGAACCCGAGGATGTGATACGGCGACAATACCCCATCTGTTTTTAGCTAGGTAATTTCGAGGACGAAATTTATTTTAAGGGGGGTAGAACTGTAACATCCCAAAGATGGGGCTATTTGGAAGTAAATTATTTTTCTTAGGTTGAACCACCGTGATATTATCAATGGAATAATTAAGGGTCTTGAGTAGGCTCGGTTTAGTAGAAAATTTTTTTTATTTGGAAGCTTTAAAGGTAGGGAGCCTTAGCGGGTAGGGGTTACAAGAATAAATAGAGGATTTAATGGCATGAAAATCAACTTGGAAAAGTGGCAATAGGAGGGTCACTTAAGAGCTAGCATGTGACGCCACATCAAGCAAGGGGGATCCTGGGTTTGAGTCACAAAATTCCCCTTTCTTTTTGCTCTTTATTTGGACGGCAATGAGAGAGAGAAAAGGCTCAAATTAGTTTTAATATTAAAGGATAATATGAGCATGTTAAATTGGATTTTTATTTGTTAAATTCTAAGGATAATAAGGATGTTATTTTATTTTAAATGAATTATCATGGGATTAATTGATAAGATAATGAGGATATTACTTGGTATTATTTGGATTATTAAGAGATTAAATGTGGATTATTAGGAGATTAATTCAAATTATTTTGAATTAATTTAAATGAGTGGCCAGGAGAGGATGTAAGTGTTTGCCGAAATTTAAACACTTCATGGAGAAGTGGGCCAGCAAGGCCACTAGGGGTGCCAATGCCTATAAAAGCCCCAACCTACCACCTTGTTGTTCTTTTCTTTCGTTTGAGCCAAAATCCCCAACCTTTCCTTCTTTGTTTTCTCATTATTTTCTCCATTCTCTCAAAACCTTGGTAAACACTCTCTACTTCTCTTTGCCGAATCCCCATCTTCAATCCCTCCTTTCTTTTATTTTCTTTGCTGGCCGAACATCCACTCCTTTAGCCAAAACTCTTATCACCCTCTCTTGCCATTAATTTCCTTCATAAAACCGATACACCCATATTGAAGTGCCGAATTCTCTTTCTCTTTTGGTAGCATCTTGGCCGAATAGTAGAAAGCGATAGATCTCCTTGGATTTTAAATGGTCAATCGTTTTGGTGAAGGTAAGTTGTATCGAAACTTCATGGGTTCCCTTCACTATTCTTTGTCGACTCTTATTTAGGGGTAAGTGCCGATTTCTATGGCTGGCTAGCAAGACTTCTAAATGTTTTAGTAATCGATCTCTTCTAGGTATCTCAAGATCGTGAAGCAAGCGACCCAAGCCCCTAATCTCTAACATTCGATTTTGGTAAGTGTGGGTAAGGCCTATGTTGTATTCAAAAGCCGAAAGCTTTGGTTATGAGTAATGTTCATTAATCGATTATTTGGTAAAGCGGATCTGTGGAATCGAGTCTTTGTGGATAGTAGCAAAGAGTTAAAGGTAAGGTTTCGGGATCAAAAGATAAACCCTAAGATTGTTTGGGTTGGCCGAATAGGCCACTGTACTAACTCATGTAATTGGCGAATATAGGGACCAGTAGATCTAGGTGGCCGACATCTCTTTTCGGGATTTAGGCGATTGGTGGTGACAGTGTGTGTACATACACACTTATAGCAATTAATAAGCGTGCTAGATATATGTTGTATGTAAATCATGCGATGTAGATACTGATTTAGTACCTTAATGGTACAAGCGAGGATTCCGTAAGTCTCTGTTACTACGAGATTATTGTGCTTTTGGGAAGCATGGCTTATATAATACATGTGATAAATGTATGAGATCCGATCATGACTATTTGACTATTGTGGGTTAAATGAGTGGAGGGGGCAAGATTAATCGTGCTTGACGGGCACCAGTGTTTTGGTAACACACCGCGACTACGGTCACGAGAGGTTTGGTACCTCCAGAGGTTTGGTACCTCATAGCGACTTCGTCCTCGTGGTTAACACCACCGTGGGTTGGCCCCACTTGAGATATGGGATCGTCTGCGCGATGATTTGGTATCACCACGATGGGTTGGCCCCATCAATCGATTGTGTCTCACGGACACGGAGGTTTGCACCTCCGGTGATTTGGCATCACATACGCGACTATATGTCACGGTGGTTTGGCACCACCGGTGTTTGGTAACACATTGTGACTACGGTCACCAGTGGTTTGGTACCACATGGGGTAGACAAAGGCGTTTGGTTGGCTAGGTCGGGTGCATGATTTAGTACTTGATGATTGATTATATGCTGTGTATGAAATTGTTTAAATACGGGGGAAGGGTTACATACTGAGTCTTGGTGACTCACCTTCTCCTTTAACATTTTTCAGGTGACTCGTAGATGGCGGTTGAGGAGCCGGTTGGACTCGAGGTGGCCATGCAGTGGACTTGAATAAATTGAACTTTAAACTTAGCTATTTTATTTTATTATTGGTTTATTTTTATTTTGGATGTAATAAGGCCTCCATATACTTTACTTTTGTTATTTCTTATATGTTGGATACTTTGTTTTAAACTATATTATTAAAATTAAATTAAAATCACACGTTTTCCTTAAATTAACACGAAAATGTTTTATCGTGCCATCGGGCACATTTGAAATTTGTATAATAACCGGACTCAATTAAATTTCCAAATTAAATCTAAGTATGGTTTCGGCAAGATAACCAAAAACGAGAAGTTTTCAACAAAACTTAAATTAGTTTTAAAATGGTTTTCAAAAAGTTTTCTCCGTAACAAACCAAATTCGGTCATAATGTTTGGGCCGGGTTCGGGTTGTTACAATAGCCATGTGCCGTCCACCTCTCTACTCCTTGCCAAAAATTTTCGATCGGCTCTGTAAACTTGACATTTCCTTACATATCCATGACATTTCCTTACAAGACATTTCCTTACATTTCCAAGTCATTTCCTTACATTTCCATGACATTTCCTTACAAGACATTTCCTTACATTTCCAAGGTTCTAAAAATGTTCACATTCCTCTTTTAAACTTAACATTTCCATAAATTTCCAGGTTTCCAAAAGTGTTCAAAATATATTCATAACACATAAGATATGTCATTTCGTACAATTAAACCAAAAATGCATAGGCCCTTTTCAGGATGTTACACAACTCCACACAATTATGCTAGATCTACCCTTAAACAGGGTCTTTTGCTCCACTGAATAAGCACATTTGACATGAATCAATATCCTGAAAATATCAAAACACGAAAGAAGCTTACATAATTGAGAACAAGAATTCAAGTACTTATCATGTAAATTAGAAATTAAATAACAAGATCCATTATAGGTTTCATCTTCCCTAGGTATCTAGGGAATTTAGTTCATAATTTGGAGTGTAATCATCTCAAAATTAGAATAACAACAAGACTTAAAGAAACCCAATAAAACTTCTAAAGAAATTGAATAGAGATCTTCAATCTTGAAGGAGATCCTGCTTCTGAGTTGAATCTCGTGGCGTTCTACGAGTCTTTTCTTCGTTCTTCTCTGCGTGGTCCCTTAGGTCCTCTTCAAGTGCGTATTTATAGACTTTAGAATGCTTAGAAAGCCTAAAAATTGGGTTTTTCCACGTGTTTGGGAAACTGGGAGCGATATCGACACGACCTTGCACAGGGGCATGTGGCCAGCCCGTGTGGCTCACACGAGCGTGTGCCCAGGCCGTGTGGTTCCTGAAAACAGCTCTTTTTGTTCAATTTTGGCCCGTTTTTGGCTCCTTTCACTTCCCTATGTTCACCTAAGTATAGAAACATAAATTTAAAGGATTAGGAGCATCAAATTCACAAATTTACATAATAAATCATCCAAAAATATGCCCAGCATGGGATTAAAACATGTTACTTTTATGGTTTATCAACGATCTTTTCAACTATTCACAAACCTCGGCTAGTTAAAGCGTAGGCTCTAATCCATGAACGGATGAAAGCTATGAAAACTTTCTATTGATGTTGGAGTGGCGAATATCGATGTCTCTTTATGGGCCAAAAACTGAAAAAGTAAACATTCAAATTTAGATTTTTTTTTTGGAAATTAAATATGAATAAAGTTTTACGATGTCGATGCTTCACATCGTGTGTGGTTGACCTAGCCTATGGTCTCTATTTATAGAAAAATCGCAAGAGTCTTGGTCGAAAAAGAAGAAGAAAAAATATAATAACATTTTAAGAGATAATACACATAATTCTCTAGTAGGAATATGTATGGGCTTCAACACCCTCTCTTTAGAGATAGGGTTGTCGCCCATCTAACGTGAGATGGGTCATTGGGTCTATATCATGTATTGGGTATAATTATATGTGTTATTTAGAAATTTATTCAACTCATATAATTTAACCAACCAAATAAAAAAAATTTCTATTTCCCAAAATATTAATAATTTAATTAATTAATTGAAATAAATTTTACTAATTCACACAATTAAATTATTTTCCAAACCTAGTTCTAATTCCGTTAAATTCATGACATGTTTACCACACTAGAATCTATGAGTAAATGAATTTAATTATCTTGTTCAACAGATCGCTAATTAATTAATTTAATTTTTACTTCAAACATCGCTTAAGTGATTACTATTAATTAAATAATAATTTGAATAAAATAATTTAGTCTTTAAGTCATCTCTCTTTTTTAACGAGAAATTCCATTCACTACGGATATTGATACATTCGATCTTTTTCTTTAATTCATCAATTTTATTTATTCATCTCATCAATTCAAATGCAAACCATCAAGGTTGTATAGAGCTAGTAGAGGGGCCAACTGGATATATAATTAGAGCTCAAATAGTTTGTAATTAACTGTCACGACCGACCTCTCCTTATTATATATCATTATGAAAACAACTCACCAAGTGCTCATCCAATGAATTTTTAAGTGTGTGCTTTAGCCTCATAGGATATCCTCGATCCCTTTAATTTATATCCGTTCACCCAAAATGATCTTATCATATCTCATGGTAACGATCACATCTTCTTCCATGAAAAATATAAAGTCAACAGAAAAAGAAACAAACCAATGCACAAATATAATCATATGTTTAAGCACACAAATAATACAGGAATATGTTGTTCAAAAAATTTGGACGACGAACTTTTATTTTAAATAGAATCTCGAATTTAATATTTTATTTTGAAATAAAAGTACTATGTTGGAAGATGGTTTTTATCAAAAAATATACTTAGATAAAGAAAACTTCAACAATTAATTCTAATTCAATATAGAAACTCAGTAATGGTTTTGTTATTGGTTTAAATGAACTAAATTTTATCACATTTCGGCTCTTTGTATTGACGTGTATACTAAAAGCATTGAATTCATAGCAAAAGTTTATTAATAGCAAAGAATTAAAATGAAAAATAACTGTTTTTATGTAATATGAATAAATATAGTAATTACAATTGCATTGAATTTGTTGGTATGCTTTAAGCGGTGGTGCTAGGGGTTTTTGGGACAGGGCTGGAACATGGAATCGGGTTTAATTTGCCACTAGTTATAGGCTTGACATTCAAACATTGGGATGTTGCGGGTTCAGTCCGTGTGCTTAATATCAATGTCCGCAAGTTCCACATTTTGACATGGCGAAGAACCGCCGCAAATAAACTTGACGACTTCTTCTCGAAGCGCAGATGTGCCACGGATGTTCTTGAAGCTAATGTTGCTTAGTTTAACTTTCGATTCTTCCTGCATCAACACAACAATGATTCAATGATCGATTAAATATTGTCACTCTATTAGGATTTTGATAAGAATGTACATACATTTTTCTTGCATTTATTCCATGGGCAATATTGTTTGATCAATTAGGATAGGGGAAGAGACATTATTCACGGTAATATCCTCAAAATGTATTTCTGATACTATCCCGTGATATTCGCTTTGGCCAAGTTTTGATTCGAGCTCCATTCGAGTATTAGTGATGGTGCGCTTTGAGACTTTAATTCCCTCAACTGCTCCTCATTTTGGAACTTTCCAAGACTACCGATACTTATACCATGTCCTGGTCCACAAGTTACTTCTTTTATGTCCACATTTTTAGTTCCATCTCCGATAGAAATACAATCATCACCGCTTTAATGTCACGACCAATAATATTGACCCCCATCCGACGCCCATGTGAATCCCATCCGTGTTTGGGCTCTCTGCGGTGCCTCTACCTTAAAACGTTCGAGGGTAATGTTTTGCATGCAAAAACATTAACGTGGAATAGTTTATTGTCTTTGCTTGGTTATATCTTGTATCAATGCGTTGGTCACAAAGTCAAACCTTATATTCATTTAATTTTGGAGTTAACAAAGTAACACGCTTGAAAGAAAGATGTTAGTTATAATTATATTTTGATAATAATAATAAGAGGAAAAGAATAAATAAATTCTGCAAGAGGAAGAAAGTCGACAACGGGAAGTTTGGAACGAAATTCACGATTGTCGCAAGTATTCTTCTCATAAGCAATGCTTCCACGACCATCGAAAATTCCTCCACTTGACATTTTGAAATTTTCAATACTATAGAATCTAACCCAATTAGGGTCCTTGAAAGCACTAGGATCACCTGAGCTCAGTATAGTGCCCTGAACATTAATCTCAATAGGAGCCTTGCATGGACCTTCTAAGTTTACTTTTGTTAATAAATATGTCCCTTTAGGAATCACAATGTTGATGGGGTTACAGAGGCACATGCTTCTTTCAAGCATCCAAAAATGGCTAAAACGAAATGAATAAAGATATCGATTTGAAATATATTTTTTCATATTTTCACCTTTGGGGTACAAAGTTAAGAGCAATTGAACTTGCCTTACTCAAATCTGCTTTCCACGTCGACTTTTATACTAAACTTGGCAACAACATCAAAAGCATCTGATTGAACTTTAGAGGCTGAAATGAATAATAATAAAAGTACAAACATGGAAGGAACAATATTAAGGTGTGGTGCCATGTTTTTATTTTGTTTGGAAATTAAAAGAAGAATGGCTTTTCCTTTTGTTTTGTTCCAAATATATAGAAAGTTTGAGAAAATTACAACCAATCAAATATATTACTATTTAATCAAAGTGGAAAAGTCATATGGCCAAGCTTCAATTTCTATGATTAGCTTGTTTCTTTAATATCAACTTCGCACGGTTAGATAGTTTTGTGGTTAATTTTTTTACGACTTGAATAATTTAAACTGTGTGAAAGGATTTTATTATGGAAAGATTGAAAAGCATTATTTTACATTTTATCTTCAAAATAATATCTTTACTAGATGGTGGGGAATATAACTGTGTTCCGTTAAATTTATAAATGTTATTTCGAAAAGTATAATCCTAATTATTCAATAAAAATTGTTGATACAGGAATGTGGTTTGGTGGTTGACGGTTTTCACACCATATTGCCGAAAGCAATTATGGTGGTTTCTCGCACTCTTCTCAATCAACATGTTTTCCCCGGCCCTATAATACCTATTCGAGCTAACATTCACCCTAGACTTCACTTTAAACTTCACCCATTTAACAATTATTAGTGGAAACCTGATGGGCATTTCACTTCTCATTCCAAATAGATTTACTTTTAACTTTTAGTATCCTCAACTTCTCTCAAGCATCTTGTAATTAAATTAATTTGCATGTAAGTTCTAGTGTGGAAAAGTTTTCATGATTCTAACAAAAATTGAATTGGGTTTTGTAAATTAAGTAGTGGAAATAATTTAATTTAAATAATTAATTAATTTCAAAAAACTTAATTCATGGAAGAATATATGCTATTGGGTTAGATAATCATATGGTCTTGATTTCTTATTTAAGTCAAGAGAGGTAAGCTCGTATAATTAAACCAAAAATAGACCACTAAGGTAAGTGCGCCCAGCACACAAAGAGAATTATCCCTTGGAGTCATGCCATGGGGTTAAAATGTACTAGTTAGACTTTAGTTCTTCTATATTAATTATTTTATGTACATCGGCTACAAATATAACTCTTGCATATGTTTCTCTGTCAATACCCAATGTAAAAAAAAACCAAGGACAATATATACTAAGAGAAAACTTTGTTGAAATTTATTGAAATATTAGATAAATTCTATTTTCTTTCAACTCAAATCAATTCTATATTTTTAGACTTTGTAATTTAGATTTTTGAGATTATAATGACATTATTCTAAAGATAATAATTGAATTATAGGAGTTGTTTTCGATTGGGTAGAACACAATGAGGTAGTTGACATACCTCCTTGATTAGTCTCGGTTTACGTCTTGTTTTCAGTTTTGGGTAGGACGCAAAGAGCTAGATGCATAGCTCCTTGAGAATTCTTGATTCACGTCTTGTGTTTTAATTTTTTAGTTACATCCCACTTTCCAAGCATCTGAGAGTTCAAGAATAGGGAAGAAAATCGTTCAGTAGAAAGGTTGAAGACATTGGACTACTTTTCGGATTGATCAAGAAAATGCAGGCACCTCCCAAACTTTCCTTGCGACTTGGACATCTCCTAAGCCTTGGAACAAAACTATTTAATTTGATCAAATTTATTACTTTAGATATCACGGTAAATGCCCGTTTTACAAAAGAAATTAAAACTCTGATGTTCCTACCCTGGCTACTTTTCTAAATGCATTTCCAACATGAACCCCGAATCAGAAAGGAAACCATGAAAAAAAAAATTCAAGCCAAACACATAAAAATCAGAAAAAGAGACTAACCTTTGAGAATCTAAAAGCAAAAACTCCAAATCGCATCAACAAATTTCGGGATCTTTAAGTGATTGAAACACCCCAAACCCGGCCCACGAGCTTTGACCAGGTTTGGTATGTTCCTCAAGTAAACCGGTTCAAAATTCTTTTGTTCTTAGGAAAACTTGTGTGATTTTAAGAAAAATATTGTTTTGGGTTGGGCTTGTGTTGAAAACAGGTTCGTTTTATATTGAAATCCCTTTTATCTTAAGTGACAAAATATTTAGGGTTTAGTTTAAAAGAAATTTTAATTAAATTTTAATAGATAAAACTCATAATCATAATAAATAATAATAAGTGTAAAGTAATTCAACTATGGCCTTATGGCCTTATTACATCAAATAATTCCCAAAATAATTCAAAGTACTAAAATAAATTCAAGAGTCCTTAAAAATATAAACTTCATGTTGAGCATGGCCACCACAAGTTCTGCCGTCCCGGTCCATCACTGCTCATCACACGAAAAATGTTCCCAACAGGTGAGTCAAATGTAGACTAAATGTGTACACGACACTAAATCATAATAGAATCAGGCATATCACATATTACACATTCAAAACATAGAATACAAGTTATGATGCATTCCCAACCCAAACCTAGTTGTCCATCCGCTACACACCCCGCACACGCAAATACACACCGTGGACTACTAAGTCGACCCTCCTTCCGCTACACTCCAAATCTGCGGTCTTAGGTCACCGCATCACTGTGGTCTTAGGTCACCACTTTTAGATTACCGTGGTCTTAGGTCACCACTTTTCAGATATCATGGTCTTAGATCACCGTGTTCGTGGTCTTAGGTCACCACATTCACTTCCCCTTTCAAAACAAAACCATATGCCCCATATAATAATATGCATAATATGCCAGAGTTCACATTCTTATCATATTCTCATGTTACAAATAACATTTTTCATATTCCTAGTAGAAGTAGGAAACGTGCTTGAGTATTTAGTACCATAACATGGTACCTTAGTCACTTTCATATATTCTTAATATCACATATTTTAATTAAACACAACCATAAAACATATTAAGAATTAGTGTGGGGTACACACCGATACACTTAGCGGTTCACTTAAATCTCAAAAACCGATCTATCGCTTTAGATCCTAAATCCCTACATTTGGCCACATTTAGTATTTTAGGAAAAAGCCTATTCGGCTAATTTAATCAAATCCCGAAGGATTATCGTATCCACTTTCTTACCTTGCTACCGATTTGATAATTAATCAAATCCCGAAAACTTGTATTCTTCCCGTTTGAAATCGGCTAATCACTAGATCCCTTGAATCGGTTAGTTTTCGGCTTAAAACACATAAAAATAGATCTAACTACTAAAATAGGCCTTGGCCGAATATTCATAGTCACTTACCTTAAGGATCTTAAATCCCGAAATTATCCACTAGTTATAGCTTCTGTCGAAATCCCTAAAACCACATGTTAGATCAACTTCTAACCTTTAATCACAATCAATGGCCCTTGGCCGAATGTCAGATATGACTTACCTTGATGGTCAAATCCCAAAGATCTTTTCCTTTATAGTCGACTATGGCAAAAATCCCGAAAGAATCCCTTTCTTGAAGAAATCGACAAAGACCTATGCTTGAAGCCCTCAAAGATTCGGCTTTTGATGGATTGGAAAGAAAAGAGAAGGAAGAATAAAGATGGAGGATTCGGCTATGGCTTCTAATGGAGAGGAAAATATTCGGCTAGGTTCCAACAATTACTTAATCTCGACTTGACAAAAGAAAAGAAAGAAAAGAAGAAAAGAGAGCACTAAGAATTCGGCAGAGAAAGGAGGAAGCACAAATTGATGAGTAGCCCTCCTTCCGTCCTTTTATAGCCGAAATTATCATCTAAGGAGTCCCTTACTTGGCCACCACTCCTCTATCTGATAACTTTATCAATTAATTATCATAAATAAAAGAGTTTAAATCCAACATTTATCTCTTCATAATAATCCAATTTAAAAATCCTTTATTTATCACCCTTTTTAATCGAATATTTATGAAAATAAAACACCTCCGTTCTAGAAGCATGTGCCGTCCACCTCAGTCTTCTGGAAGAAAAAATAAAACCTCCTTTATTTGCTTCCCAAGTGACTCGAACTCAGGCCCATTCCTCTTGCATATGGCGCCATTTTCATAGGCCCTAAGTGGCATCTTCTTGCACCACTTTTCCAAGCCTGCTTTGTGTGTCAAATTCCACAAACTTTTTCTTTAAGGCCACCTTGCCTTAATTTCCCCTTTTAAACCTTAAAACTCGTCATTTCTAGGTCATTTCTAAGTTTCCAAAAATTTTCGTTCGGCTCAGAATTTGACATTTTCTTACATTTCCAAGTTTCCAGAAATGTGCACTTTCCTATTTTGAATCATTTCCAAATCATTTCCATACATTTTCAGGTTTCCAAAAATGTTCAAAATTTATTCTTAGTACATAAAACATGTTACTTCGTACAATTAAACCGAAAATGCATAGGCCCTTTCTAGGATGTTACAGTGATAATCGCAAAATACCCAAACATTACACTTAATCTCGATGTAAATATCGTTCCTTTCTAAAAATCTATTTACAGTTCAATATTTTTTCTCCCATTCTCCATTTTGGGGTTCAATTTTTGTATATGTAATAAGTAAACATAAAATTTTGTCACGTCATTATCGAATAATGTGGTTAAGGAGTCCTCAATAGATTCAGACATTCGAGAAGAAAGACACTGTGCAAGTTTGTCGAATAAGCTTGGGAGATTAGAAAAGCACTAGATTTGGCTGTGGACTGTAAAGACCAAGTAATTATTAGTGACCTATTCAATTTAGAAATTAGAGATCATTATTTATTGTGTTGGATACATTCGTTTAGAAAATGATTTTTTTGAAAAACAAAAAAATTAAAAATTTCTAAAACCAATCAGTTGTCATATTTATAGGGACAAACCCTTTTTACCAAAATCATACTTGTGTTATGGATTAGGCGGTCTAAGTTGTTTCTCAACATTCTACCAACATGATTGATGAGTCACTAAACTAACTAAAATTACGACAAAGGCAAGCGCACCTATCGAAAATAGTAAAGCTATGGTGAGTCGGGAACATTGTATGCACGAGGACTAAAAGTACTAGTAATGACTGTTTTGCTATTATTTAGCCTACAAATTAATGGGATTGTAATATCCCGGGTTAGGGGCTGTTTTGTTGTTGCATGTTATTGCATGTGTTTAGTGTGCTGTGTGGCTATTTCGGTGTTTTAGGGGCTTAATTGTGGGCAAGGAGTATGCCTGAGTGTATGGGAAAATTTTGGTTTTTGGGTGTTTAGTGAAGGGAGTTGAGGAAGCTGGGGTTTTTAATTTATTTTTGGTATTTCATAGCACAAATGAAGAGCTGGCAAAGTGGCAAGGCATGTGCCACTTGGGAGCTAGGTGTGGCGTCATTTGCTTGGGGGGTGGAGGTCCAGTGTTCGAGCTGTAGAGTCCCCATTTTGTCACTTATTTTTGGACGGCATGGAGGAAGAGGTTGAGAGCAATTTGGATTCTACCTTGGACCAAGTCTTCACATTCAAACGGTTGGTGGAGAGTAAGTGTAGGTGGGAGACTTGGTCATGATGTTTGAATGTGGGGAGTGGAGTAATTGGGGGGATTTGGCCGAATTTGAGGGAGTGGGGAGTGGGAGGTGACGGCTTGGTGTGGGGGAGTTAGTAGCCGAATTTCATTTTGGCAAAACTTGGTGTTCGGTCACTTTTTGGGTCAAGAGCAAAAGTTTTCCTTAGTCTTTTGTTAGCCGAAATTCCATTGGTCGTTTTTTGCTTCCTAAAACTGTAAGTCAAAAGGTGTACTTGCCGAATCTCTTTTGCATTTTGTCTTCTACATTTGGGTTGTTGGCCGAATGCTTTCCTTCCTATCTTCCTCTTCTCTATTTTGTGCAAACCGGCTAGTATTCCCTCTTCTCATATCTCATATCTTTTCTTCCTTTTGAAACACTAAAGCCGAAATTTACCTTGCCTAAACCGAAAATTTCCATTCACCCCTTCCATTTCTTTTCATCTCAAAACCTTGGCCGTTTCCTTCTTCTTCTTGAACATACTTTTCTCTTGCTTCATTTTAAGATTTTAGCCTAACCCTCCCCTTGGTGATTGCCGAAATTCTTTGTTCTCTTGAGTAGGGTGAAGCCAATGTCCCTTGCACTTTTCTCTTCTTTTTCCTTTGTGTAAATCAAGCTAGCCTCTCCTCTTCTCAACCTTCTTTTCTTGTTTTTGAAACCTTGTAAACCAAACCCCCATTCTCTCAAATACCATTCATCTTTTCTTTTTTTTCTTGAATCAAGTACCTTTTATCTCTTTGTTCTATTTTGTTACTTGGCCGAATATCAACACTATTTCTTTGCATTTTGTTTACTCTTCTCTTCAACTCTGACCGAAAATCGTGATTGGTATAAACCACCTTGGCCGAATCTTTGATTCTTCTTTTGGCATAAGTCCCGCCGAATCGCTTGGTTCTCTTCTTGTGTTGGGTGGCGAATTTAGAGTGTTGGGTCTCTTGCTTCAATCGTTTGGAGATTGGTAAGCCTTGGCCGAATGGTCATCTAGTTTCTCTCTTTTTCTTAATCGATTTAAGTTGTTTAAGAATCGTATATGACAAATCGTTGATGAGTGTTATCTCTTATGTTGGAACCGATTGCATCATAGGACGACGGGACTTTGAAGCGCACAAGTGGAGCTTTCTACCTTGGTTTAACCATTTGATAAGTGGTGGTAAGAAGATTATTTGTTAGTCTATTCTTTTGGATTTCAATAAGATAGGGATTCAAGTGGATTAACTGTTCATCTTTTTATGGTATAGCCGATTGCTTAAGGAGAATCATTGTTTGATTCGGATTTGGTAGGAAACCAAATCATCTTAGAAGGTAAGGGTTCGATATTAACCCCTTTGGTTAACGATGTTGGCCGAATGTTAGATGTCTAACTCCTATTTGGCCGATTGTAGGATCAAGGATACAAGGAGCTTTAGATCGTTTCTTTTAGTATTAAAGGTTGCGCTTTACTGTGTGTAAACTAACACACCGATATCTAGTAATATTGTTATTAAACCTGTTTGCCTATTAAAATCATGACAAGATGATGGATTATTGGATACCCAAACGGGTATGTGTACGTATCCGGTAAGTCGGTATTGTTACTAGATAACCGATGATCTATATGGTATCATGACTATGTATGTATGTGATATGGGGCATGAGTCAAACATATTAGCATGATATGCATAATTTGTATGATATGCATGATTATACGAGTTGGTTTGTTGATGGGTGATATGAGTGGAGGGCGTTGATGATTTTGTCTTTGTGACGCACCAAAGTGTTTTGGTAACACACCTTGTGACTTTGGGTCACCAGGTGCTTTGGTAGCACATTTGTGTCTTTGGGACACCAGAGGTTGGGCACCTCATTGCGACTTGTCCCCGTGGTTAACACCACCAGTGGGTTGGCCCACATGAGATATGGGATCGTCACTGGTGATTGGGTATCACACGATGGGTTGGCCCATCATTCGATTATTGTGACTACGGTCACCGTGCTCTGTAGCACATTTGTGTCTTTGGGACACCAGAGGTTGGGCACCTCATTGCGACTTGTCCCCGTGGTTAACACCACCGTGGGTTGGCCCACATGAGATATGGGATCGTCTCACTAGTGATTGGGTATCACACGATGGGTTGGCCCCATCATTCGATTATCGTGACTACGGTCACCAGTGCTTTGGTAGCACATTGTGTCTTTGGGACACCAAGTGTTTTGGTAACACATTGTGACTATATGTCACCGGTGGTTTGGCACCACCAAAGTGGTTTGGTACCACACGGGTAGAAAAGGGAGATACGGATGGTTAGGATCGGGTTGCATTAATTATGTTGCTATGTATGATGTGTGTTAGCATGTTGTTTCATCGGGAGCGGGATTTATGCATCGAGTCACTCGACTCACCCTCTCCTTTGACATTTCAGTGACTCGTGAGACGCGGACATGGAGCCTGGATGGACTCGGGGTGCTCATGCCATGCTTGATAAAGTTTTACTTCAACACTATCATTTGGGTACTTTAGTTTAATTCATCATTATTTTGAGTTTTTAATTTGGACTTGTAAAAGGGCCTTTAAATTATGTTTTATGATGGTTATGTTTTAATTAGATTCGCAACCTGCTTAACAAATAACTTGGCATGAAATTTTACTAAAACTTGGAAAGACAACGTTTTCAAAATTTTACCGCAATGTGTTTTAGACTATACCATCGGGTATCTCGCTATGTTTTGTTATTCAATAAACTCAAATGATTTCAAATCAAACTCGACTTGCTACTAAGTCTAAAGTGTTTCAAAATGGCACTAAGAAACTATTGGAAGTCCTAAATGAAATCAACTCGTTCACTATGTTTTCGCCCCGCTTTTAAACGAAAAAAAAGATAACTCAAAGACGTTTTTCCCCGTAACATACCAGATTCGGTCGTGGTGTCTTGTCCGAGTTTGGGGTGTTACAATTGTGGTATCAGAGCCAAGTTCAAAGGCTCGGCTGTGGGCCTGAGGCCCAAAAATGTTTTCAAAAGGTTGTTTTGTTAATCTTTATTCTTAAAGTAAGGTTTGAAAGGCATGGCACCGAGTCTCCTACACTGAGCCGCCTGTAAGTACCCTGTACTATTGCTTGTGAACCGATTGGATGTGATATGATTTGATGAATAGCAATAGTATACTACTTTAGAGATTGAAACGATAGGATTCTGTGAACTCATGAGAACAAATCCTCTTAAAATATTCATAAGACTTGCTTTTTAACAAGTGGAATAAATATCGATGCATAAAAATTCTTAATCGAATCGTAGAAAGATTAGTCATGAGCGCTAGAGGTGGGCGTGGTCGTGGGCGAGGTCGTGGCGGATGACGCTTTACGAGCCCGTAGGATCCGGTCGGTGGTTCGTTGAAAATGAGATACTGGGATCGCCGCCACCGGAGGTGGTGAGTTCCAAGATCGATCGGGACGACGCAGCGCTGTGTCACGAGCGATCTTGCGAGTGTTGGAAAGCGGTAGCAGAGTTGGTGGTGGCACGGGAGTTAGGAAATCGTTTCTGGCGACTTCGGGCCAATGGGGCCGAATTCTTCCGAGGTGTTTACGGTGTTGCCCCAAAGATCTGCTGAATACTTCGCTAGAGGCAACCGAGCGGATCATGGATGATCTAGACTTGATCGAAGAAGAGAAGTCAAGGGCATCGACGCTTCTCCGGGATGAGTCATATCAGTGGTGGCTCACGGTTCGAGACAGTGTGGCAGCAGAGGATCTAACATGGGATTATTTCAGGGCTGCATATCAAAAGAAGTACATCGGAGCTAGTTATATTGACTCCCAACGGAAGGCATTTCTGAGGCTTGTTCAGGGAGTAAATCATGTCGAGTATGAGGCCGAGTTCTGGTGAGTAGGTATGCCAGGGGCATTGTGGCCACTGAGCATGAGAGGTGTGTTCGTTTCGAGGATGGTCTGCGAGACGACTTGAGGCTGCTGATTGCTCCTCAGCAGGAGCGCGAGTTTGCTGTCTTAGTTGAGAAGGCTAAGGTAGCCGAGGGGTTAAGGAGTCGCGAGACAAGGCATGGACAGAAATAGACATAAGAGGAGCTTTGGGTCTTCTGGGTCGTCGGGTAATCCATGAGAAGAGGGCTAGACCGAGTGGGCCGAACCACCTGCTAGGTTTGTTCTTTGCTAGGCGAGGGACGCCGCAGCGGTGATCGGTGTGGGAAATCTCATTTGGGTGGTTGCTTTGGATGGAGGAAAAGGTTGCTTCGGTGTGGTTCTCTGGAGCACCGCGGTGTGGGACCGTCCGCGTAGGTTGGCTAGGATTCACCGAAAAAGCGGGCCGTGTCGATTCAGAGGTAGTGGACCGCCACCGCAGAGGGGCCGTGGTAATGGCGCAGGCGGTAATGGTTTACGTCGGGGCCGCGAGCACCGGGCGAGAGGTGCGGGTAGCTCGATGCTAGAGCGGCCGGATTAGTGTGTATCTTTGAGGCGCCGAGAGAGGGAGCGACGCACCGGACGTCATAACCGTGACGTTCTGATTTTTGGTTCTCCTTATAACGCTTTGATTGATGTGGGTTCAACGCACTCTTATGTTGCCGTAGTATAGTAGAGACCATGGATTTAGACTCGAGATATCTTCTAGGCGGATGATCGTGATTAGCCCTCTAGGTCACTCTGTAGTAGTAGATAAACTGTTTAGAGAGGTACCCTTAGAACTCCAAGGGGTAGTGTTTGCTGCTGATCTGATGGAACTACCGTTTGGGGAGTTCGACCTGATTCTTGGGATGGATTGGTTGGTCAAGTACCAGGCGAGGTTGGATTGCGCGGCCAAGCGCATGGTTCTTAAGACGGTTGAGGGTGATGAGGTGGCTATGATAGGTAAGAGGAGGGATTACTTATCAAATGTGGTATCTGCTCTGAAGGCGGAGAAGATGGTCAGGAAAGGCTGTGGAAGCGTATGTAGTTCATGTGTATGCCTTGGAGGCTAAAGAGTCTACCGTGGAGAAGGTTAGTGCAGTTAAGAGTTTATTGATGTTTTTCCCGAGGAGCTTCCGTGTTTGCCGCCGATCGCGAGGTGGAGTTCGTGATTGATCATTGCCCTAATCGCGCCGGTGTCTATTGCCCGTGTATAGGATGGCGCCAAAGGAGTTGGTGGAGCTTAAGGCTCCGATCCGAGGAGTTATTGGATCGAGGTTTTATCGGCCGAGTGTTTCGCCATGGTGCGCCGGTACTCTTTGTCAAGAAGAAAGATGGCACAATGCGGATGTGCATAGACTCACCGTCGCTTGAACAAGCCGACGATTAAAAACAAGTATCCGTTGCCACGGATAGATGATTTGTTTGATCACCAAGGGTGCTGCGGTATTTTCAAGATCGACTTGAGGTCCGGGTATCACCGATTAAAGGTTAAGGAGGCGGATATCCATAAAACAAGCGTTTTGGACTCGGGTATGGGCACTACGAATTTACTGGTAATGCCATTCGGGTTGACTAATGCACCGGCAGCGTTTATGGACATGATGAATAGGGTGTTTCAAAGAAGATCTGGATCGATTCGTCGTGGTTTCATAGACGACATCTTGGTGTACTCAAGGGCGGAGGAAGAGCATGATAAGCATTTGCGAGTGGTGTTGCAGATTTTGAGGAAAAGCGACTCTATGCTAAGTTTAGTAAGTGCGAGTTACGGCTTAGAGAAGTGACTTTCTTGGGTCATGTAGTGTCGTGAGGAGGATTGAGTAGATCCTCGTAAGATTGAGGCGATTTTGGATTGGAAGCCGCCTAAGTCGCTGGCTGAGATTCGAGTTTTCGGGTTTGGCCGGATACTCACCAAGGTTTGTTGAGGGTTTCTCGTTGATAGCGCGTAGATGACCAAGTTCTTGAGGAAAGAAGTTCCGCTTGTGTGGACCGAGAAACAGCAGGAAAGCTTCGATAAGTTAAAGAAGATTTTGACCGAGGCTCCTGTTCTAATTCAACCCGAGGCCGGTAAGGAATTCACGATCTATTGCGACGCATCACATACGGGCTTAGGTTGTGTCTTTGATGCAAGAAGGTAAGGTTGTGGCTTACGCTTCTCGATACCGTGAGGCCACATGAGGTTAACTATCCGACGACGATTTGGAGCTAGCAAACCGTAGTCTTCGCTTTAAAGATTTGGAGGCACTACTTATACGGAGAGAGATCGATAGTCTACACAGGATCACAAGAGTCCAAGTATCTGCCGACTCGTAAGGATTTGAATTTGAGGCAGCGCAGATGGGTCGAAATTCTTTGAAAGATTACGATTGCTCGATTGAGTATCATCCGGTAAGGCTAACGTGGTGGCGACGCGTTGAGCCGTAAGGTTGTTTCGAGTTAAGAGCATTGTTTGCCCACTTGAGCTTGTATGACGATGGGAGTATTCTCGCAGCGAGTTGCGAGTTAAGCCTACTTGGGTTGAAGCGGATCGAGAGAAACAAGATTAGTGGATGAGGTTACGAGTGCGCGGAGGTTACAAGTGCGAGAATGGTGGTTTGGAGGGTTACGACTTGTCCGTGATGGGGTTACTGTGTTTTCAAGGTAAGGCTTGTATGCCTAAAGATGTTGAGTCGAGGCGGAAGATTCTTCAGACGCCTTATATGCGCCCTTATGCTATGCACCACAGAGGTAGCAAGATGTATAAGGATCTTAGAGAGCGATTTTGGTGGCTGGCTTGAAGAAGGAGGTGACAGAGTTTGTTGGGAAGTGTCTAACTTGTCGTAGTCAAGGCCGAACATCGATTGCCGTCGGGTTTGCTTGACTGTGAAGATTCCTCGGTGGAAGTGGGAAAGGATAACCATGGATTTCGTCGGTGGAGTTCACCGCTTATGCCAAGCAAGAAAGATTCAGTTTGGGTAGTGGTGGATCGATGACTAAATCAGCTCATTTTATCCCGGTGAGGTTGACTACTCACTCGAAGCTAGCGGTCAGTATATTTCGAGAGATAGTGAGGTTGCACGGCGTGCGGTTTCGATAATCTCGGATAGGGATCCCGATTCACGTCAAGGTTCGGAAAGCACCGCATCAGCTCTGGGTACTCGTTTGGATTTCAAAGACGGCTTTTCACCCGCATCGGACGGTCAATCGAAAGGTCATTCGGATCTTAGAGGATATCTTTGAGAGGTTGTGTCCTGGATTTCGTGAGGTAGTTGGGAGGAGTTCTTGCCATTAGCTGAGTTTGCCTACAACAACGATTACCAAGCGAGCATTAAGATGGCACCGTATGAGGCGTTGTATGGTAGGAAATGTCGCTCACCTACGTGTTGGACTCGGAGTTAGGTGAACGTCGCTTGTTGGGACCCGAGTTGGTTCTTTGAGACCGAAGACAAGGTTGGCGATTTAGTCTCAATTGAAGGAAGCTTCGGACCGCGAAGTCTTATGCCGATCTTAAGCGAAGAGATATAGAGTTCGTTGTGGGGATCGAGTGTTCTGAAGGTCTCGCCTTGGAAGAAGGTGTTGAGGTTCGGAAGAAAGGCAAGCTAAGTCCGAGATTTATTGGACCGTATAAGGTATTGAGACGAGTTGGACCATGGCGTGATCGGCTTGAGTTGCCGCCAGAGCTTAGTCGATTCACGACGTATTCCACGTTTCGATGCTTGGAGGTATCGTTCGATCCGTCGCATGTGGTAGCGATGGAAGAGATCGACGTAAATCCAGATTTGACCATGGAAGAGGAACCTCATGCGATTCTTGATCGGGATGTGAGGGTCCTGCGTAGAAAGTCTGTGCCTTTGGTTAAGGTTCTTTGGCGGAATCATGGCGTAGAAGAAGCTACGTGGGAACCCGAGGATACGATGAGACAAAGAATACCCGCAACTCTTACGATCGAGGTAATTTCGAGGTCGAAATTATTTTAAGGGGGTAGAAGCGTAATATCCCGGTTAGAAATCATTTTTGTTGTTGCATGTTATTGCATGTGTTTAGTGTGTTTGTGTGGCTATTTCGGTGTTTTAGGGGCTTAATTGTGGGCAAGGAGTATGCCTGAGTGTATGGGAAAATTTTGGTTTTGGGTGTTTAGTGAAGGGAGTTGAGGAAGTGGGGTTTTTAATTTATTTTTGGTATTTCATAGCACAAATGAAGAGGCAGCAAAGTGGCAAGGCATGTGCCACTTGGGAGCTAGGTGTGGCGTCATTTGCTTGGGGGTGGAGGTCCAGTGTTGAGAGTGTAGAGTCCCCATTTTGTCACTTATTTTTGACGGCATGGAGGAAGAGGTTGAGAGCAATTTGGATTCTACCTTGGACCAAGTCTTCACATTCAAACGGTTGGTGGAGAGTAAGTGTAGGTGGGAGACTTGGTCATGATGTTTGAATGTGGGGAGTGGAGTAATTGGGGGGATTTGGACGAATTTGAGGGAGTGGGGAGTGGGAGGTGACGGCTTGGTGTGGGGGAGTTAGTAGCCGAATTTCATTTTGGCAAAACTTGGTGTTCGGTCACTTTTTGGGTCAAGAGCAAAAGTTTTCCTTAGTCTTTTGTTAGCCGAAATTCCATTGGTCGTTTTCTTTGCTTCCTAAAACCGTAAGTCAAAAGGTGTACTTGCCGAATCTCTTTTGTATTTTGTCTTCTACATTTGGGTTGTTGGCCGAATGCTTTCCTTCCTATCTTCCTCTTCTCTATTTTGTGCAAACCAGAAGCTAGTATTCCTCTTCTCATATCTCATATCTTTTCTTCCTTTTTGAAACACTAAAGCCGAAATTTACCTTGCCTAAACCGAAAATTTCCATTCACCCCTTCCATTTCTTTTCATCTCAAAACCTTGGCCGTTTCTCCTTCTTCTTCTTGAACATACTTTTCTCTTGCTTCATTTTAAGATTTTAGCCAACCCTCCCTTGGTGATTGCCAAATTCTTTGTTCTCTTGAGTAGGGTGAAGCCAAGAATGTCCCTTGCACTTTTCTCTTCTTTTTCCTTTGTGTAAATCAAGCTAGCCTCTCCTCTTCTCAACCTTCTTTTCTTTGTTTTGAAACCTTGTAAACCTTGAAACCCCATTCTCTCAAATACCATTCATCTTTTCTTTTTTCTTGAATCAAGTACCTTTTATCTCTTTGTTCTATTTTGTTACTTGGCCGAATATCAACACTATTTCTTTGCATTTTGTTTACTCTTCTCTTCAACTCGATTCCCGAAAATCGTGATTGGTATAAACCACCTTGGCCGAATCTTTGATTCTTCTTTTGGCATAAGTCTGGCCGAATCGCTTGTGGTTCTCTTCTTGTGTTGGGTGGCCGAATTTAGAGTGTTGGGTCTCTTGCTTCAATCGTTTGGAGATTGGTAAGCCTTGGTGAATGGTCATCTAGTTTCTCTCTTTTTCTTAATCGATTTAAGTTGTTTAAGAATCGTATATGACAACTGTTGATGAGTGTTATCTCTTATGTTGGAACCGATTGCATCATAGGACGACGGGGACTTTGAAGCGGATAAGTGGAGCTTTCTACCTTGGTTTAACCATTTGATAAGTGGTGGTAAGAAGATTATTTGTTAGTCTATTCTTTTGGATTTCAATAAGATAGGGATTCAAGTGGATTAACTGTTCATCTTTTTATGGTATAGCCAGATTGCTTAAGGAGAATCATTGTTTGATTCGGATTTGGTAGGAAACCAAATCATCTTAGAAGGTAAGGGTTCGATATTAACCCCTTTGGTTAACTCGATGTTGGCGAATGTTAGATGTCTAACTCCTATTTGGCCGATTGTAGGATCAAGGATACAAGGAGCTTTAGATCGTTTCTTTTAGTATTAAAGGTTGCGCTTTACTGTGTGTAAACTAACACACTGATATCTAGTAATATTGTTATTAAACCTGTTTGCCTATTAAAATCATGATAGTATGATGGATTATTGGATACCCAAACGGGGTATGTGTACGTATCCGGGTAAGTCAGTATTGTTACTAGATAACTGATGATCTATATGGTATCATGACTATGTATGTATGTGATATGGGGCATGAGTCAAACATATTAGCATGATATGCATAATTTGTATGATATACATGATTATACGAGTTGGTTTGTTGATGGGTGATATGAGTGGAGGGGTGATGATTTTGTCTTTGTGAGCACCGATGTTTTGGTAACACACCTTGTGACTTTGGGTCACCAAAGCTTTGGTAGCACATTTGTGTCTTTGGGACACCAGAGGTTGGGCACCTTATTGCGACTTGTCCTGTGGTTAACACCACAGTGGGTTGGCCCCACATGAGATATGGGATCGTCTCGCTAGTTATTGGGTATCACACGATGGGTTGGCCCCATCATTCGATTATTGTGACTACGGTCACCAATGCTCTGTAGCACATTTGTGTCTTTGGGACACCGAGGTTGGGCACCTCATTGCGACTTGTCCCTGTGGTTAACACCACAGTGGGTTGGCCCCACATGAGATATGGGATCGTCTCGCTAGTGATTGGGTATCACACGATGGGTTGGCCCCATCATTCGATTATCGTGACTACGGTCACGGTGCTTTGTAGCACATTGTGTCTTTGGGACACCAAAGTGTTTTGGTAACACATTGTGACTATATGTCACGGTGGTTTGGCACCACCGGTGGTTTGGTACCACACGGGGTAGAAAAGGAGATACGGATGGTTAGGATCGGGTTGCATTAATTATGTTGCTATGTATGATGTGTGTTAGCATGTTGTTTCATCGGGAGCGGGATTTATGCATCGAGTCACTCGACTCACCCTCTCCTTTGACATTTCAGTGACTCGTGACGCGGACATGGAGCCGGATGGACTCGGGTGCTCATGCCATGCTTGATAAAGTTTTACTTCAACACTATCATTTGGGTACTTTAGTTTAATTCTCATTATTTGAGTTTTTAATTTGGACTTGTAAAAGGGCCTTTAAATTATGTTTTATGATGGTTATGTTTTAATTAGATTCGCAACACCGCTTAACAAATAACTTGGCATGAAATTTTACTAAAACTTGGAAAGACAACGTTTTCAAAATTTTACCGCAATGTGTTTTAGACTATACCATCGGGTATCTCGCTATGTTTTGTTATTCAATAAACTCAAATGATTTCAAATCAAACTCGACTTGCTACTAAGTCTAAAGTGTTTCAAAATGGCACTAAGAAACTATTGGAAGTCCTAAATGAAATCAACTCGTTCACTATGTTTTCGCCCCGCTTTTAAACGAAAAAAAAAAGATAACTCAAAGACGTTTTTCCCCGTAACATACCAGATTCGGTCGTGGTGTCTTGTCCGAGTTTGGGGTGTTACAGGGATTGATTTGAATCTAAAATTAACTAACTAATTACTAAGAACGCGACAGAGAATGAATTAGGAAAATATTTGAAGAAAACCAGTCAGATAGACAATACCCAGGGAAGAATCCACCTAGACTTCACTTATTATCCTGAATCTGAATTAAAAGATTTGTTCACTTGTGGCTTGATCCGTAGAAATCCCTAAATTATATTAATATCTCTTTCGAGAGTAAGAATAACTGACTCTATGTTGATTAATCGAAATCTCTTTCTACTTAAAACCCATATTGTCGCATTAACTCGATCTATGGATTCCCCTATTAGATTTGACTCTAATCCTATAGATTTATGTCGTCCTCTTTCTAGGATTGCATGCAACTCCACTCAATTATGCTAGATCTACCCTTAAACAGGGTCTTTTGCTCCACTGAATAAGCACATTTAACATGAATCAATATCCTGAAAATATCAAAACACGAAAGAAGCTTACATAATTGAGAACAAGAATTCAAGTACTTATCATGTAAATTAGAAATTAAATAACAAGATCCATCATAGGTTTCATCTTCCCTAGGTATCTAGGGAATTTAGTTCATAATTTGGAGTGTAATCATCTCAAAATTAGAATAACAACAAGACTTAAAGAAACCCAATAAAACTTCTAAAGAAATTGAATAGAGATCTTCAATCTTGAAGGATATCCTGCTTTTGAGTTGAATCTCGTGGCGTTCTACGAGTCTTTTCTTCGTTCTTCTCTGTGTGGTCCCTTAGGTCCTCTTCAAGTGCGTATTTATAGACTTTAGAATGCTTAGAAAGCCTAAAAATTGGGTTTTTCCGCGTGTTTGGAAAAAATGGGAGCGATATCGGCACGGGCCTGCACAGGGGCGTGTGGCCAGCCCGTGTGGCTCACACTGCACGCGCGCCCGCCGTGCCGTGGTTCTTGAAAACGACTCTTTTTGTCTAATTTTGGCCCGTTTTTCGCTCCTTTCACTTTTCTATGATCACTTAAGTATAGAAACATAAATTTAAAGGATTAGGAGCATCAAATTCACTAAGTTACATAATAAATCATCCAAAAACATGCAAGCATGGGATTAAAACATGTTACTATTATGGTTTATCAACGATCTTTTCAACTATTCACAAACCTCGGCTAGTTAAAGCGTAGGCTCTAATCCATGAACGGATGAAAGCTATGAAAACTTTCTATTGATGTTGGAGTGGTGAATATCGATGTCTCTTTATGGGCCAAAAACTGAAAAAGTAAACATTCAAATTTAGATTTTTTTTTGGAAATTAAATATGAATAAAGTTTTACGATGTCGATGCTTCACATCGTGTGTGGTTGACCTAGCCTATGGTCTCTATTTATAGAAAAATCGCAAGAGCCTTGGTCAAAAAAGAAGAAGAAAAAATATAATAACATTTTAAGAGAGACTACACATAATTCTCTAGTAGGAATATGTATGGGCTTCAACACCCTCTCTTTAGAGATAGGGTTGTCACCCATCTAACGTGAGATGGGTCATTGGGTCTATATCATGTATTGGGTATAATTATATGTGTTATTTAGAAATTTATTCAACTCATATAATTTAACCAACCAAATAAAAAAAATTTCTATTTCCCAAAATATTAATAATTTAATTAATTAATTGAAATAAATTTTACTAATTCACACAATTAAATTATTTTCCAAACCTAGTTCTAATTCCGTTAAATTCATGACATGTTTACCACACTAGAATCTATGAGTAAATGAATTTAATTATCTTGTTCAACAGATCAAGCTAATTAATTAATTTAATTTTTACTTCAAACATCGCTTAAGTGATTACTATTAATTAAATAATAATTTGAATAAAATAATTTAGTCTTTAAGTCATCTCTCTTTTTAACGAAATTCCATTCACTACAGTGTATTGATACATTCGATCTTTTCTTTAATTCATCAATTTTATTTATTCATCTCATCAATTCAAATGCAAACCATCAAGGTTGTATAGTGTAACACCCAAAACCCGCCCATTCGTTACTTAATCGAATTTGAGATGCCAACATGGAAAAACGCTTGAAGACTCGATTTCACTTTTGGGAAAAACATTAAAAATTTTGTCATTTGAAAACCATGTCCAATTAAAAATTCTAAATAATATAAGCTTGACAAAAATATCCAAATTAAAAGCACTTCCAAATAATAATTTAATGGTTGTCTAGCTTAAACATAATAAAAATGCTCAAATAGAAATACTTAAATACTTTAATCGGGCCTTATTACAATAAATAATTAAACAAAAGTTCTTAGTAATAAATCAATAAAATAAAGAAGATGTCTTCTGCATGGGCCACCTCGTATCCACTTCAACCCGGTCCAATCACCACGAATCATCTGCGATGTTTAATAAAAAATGGGTGAGTCATACAGACTCAGTGTGTAATTAGTCCACTGAATTCCACCCACATGTTAACCACATATTAACTCATATATCGATATCAATTATCAAATTCACATGTTATCACATTCAGGCTTGGCCCATATTCATATCACATTCATCTAATAGGTATTTAACCACATAATTTCCACATCTTGGGCTTAGCCCATTTCCACACCGATCCACATTCATATACCGGGCTTTGCCCATTTCCACATTAATCCACATATCATATTGGGCTTGGCCCATTTCCACATATGTTCACATACGAAATCATGCAATTATGAAGCCCAACCCAAACATAGGGTCCATCCGCCACACCCCTTATCCAAATTACCACACACAGGGGATTATCAAATCGCCCTCTCCTTTTCACTCCAAAGGCAACCATCGCCGTCCCGTGCAATTAAGCACAATAGTCCACAACGCGACCTCGGTCGGCGCCAATCCACGATGTAGCCGTAGCTAACACGAGAACCACGATGGGACACATAGTCACTCATCAACCACGATATGGCACATAGCCGATATCAACCACGATGAGGCACATAGCCACTCATCAATCCACGCGAACTAAATCGCAATTAATGCACAACGTGACCTCAGTCAATGCCAATCCACGATGTAGCCGTAGCTAACACCAAAACCACGATAGGACACATAGTCACTCATCAACCACGATATGGCACATAGCCGATATCAACCACGATGAGGCACATAGCCACTCATCAAGCCACGCGAACTAAATCGCAATTAATCCACAACGTGACCTCGATCCAACGTCAATCCACGATGTAGCTCAAGGCTAACATCAAACCACGTACTCGAAGTACACCCGTACCTTCTTTCATATCCCAACCCATGCACATGCCACATAAAATAATGATACAATGTAATGATGCATGAGCATGTTCATCAAGCATATTATCACATATTCATATTAATAATCACATATCATCGTTTGGTACTTACCGGATTATCGACATACCCCTTGAGGTATCCTTATCACAATTTCCACCGCACTAGTTAGCACATTCATAATACATACACATTTCACATACATATCATATACTCGAAAAACGGTGGGTTAATCACACACCGATCACTTGGAGAACTATGCTTTCGATCATCGATGCTATCACTAGGCGATACTACGGCTATTTGCCTACTTTCTTGTTACGATGCCGGTCCACACCACGGTGGCCAATCCCTAACCGCCGAGATGATCTCTTCTTAAACTTTGGGATAGGGACTTTCCCTTTCCCTTCTTGAATGGTATTTGCCTCCATCAACACACTTAATCGTAACAATCGATTTAATCATCAATATCACAATTCTTAACCAAATATCCACAACTTATCATACTTACCGAAAGGGTCTTAAAATCTCGAAAAGCTTGATCTAATGCTTAGATCCTTAATCCCTACATTTGATTAATCACCTACTACTTTAATAAAAAGCCATTCGACCATAAATCCAAATCCTAGTAGGATTAGTATACTTAAACTTACCTTGTTGCCGTTTGACTTAAGAATCAAGTCTTGAAATCTCTGCTATATACTTCTTCTTGCATTCGCCAAGCATTGAATCAATTAACTTGGTTAGTTTTCGGCTTTTGAATAATTAATGAACACATATATTTACCAAACATGGCCTTGGCCAAATACTATAGACACTTACCTTGTGGATTTTAAATCCCTAAACTCACCGAATAACTAGGGAACACGTGGCCTATGGTGTACCTTCTGGAAAAGAACTTCTCCTTCCTTGTAGTCGACACTTAGTAAATCCCAAAGATCTCTTCAAAGTTTCGGCAATAATATATTAATGGGGTTAGTCCTAGATTTCGGCAAATCTTAAGAAAAAGGATGAAACCGAATGAGATCTTACCCTTACTTGAAGAAATCGACAGCACCTTCACTTCAACCTTCGTGAGATTCGGCTATGGCTAGATGATGATCTCACAACTTTCGGCTTTTGGAGGGATTAGAAAGAAAAGAGAAGGAAGAATAAAGATGGAGGATTCGGCTAGATCACAAGGTATTTCGGCTTGGCAAAAATAAAAGAAGAAGAAGATTTGGTGAAGAGAATTCGGCAGAGGCTTTCAAAGAAGATAATAATGCAGAATGGCCTCTCTTTTCCTTTTATAGCCGAAATTATCATCTAAGGAGTCCCTTACTTGGCCATCACTCTTCTATTTTAATAGCTTTATCTCTTTAATTATCACTTAAAATAAAAGATAATTCAGCAACTATCCTTACTTAGCCGAAATTATTAAACTCAAAGTCCCTTACTTGGCCATCACTTCTCCCTTATTTTCCTCTTTATCTCTTTATTCAAATTAAAAGAATTTAATCCAACAATTATCTCTTGAAAATAATGATAAATAAATCCTTTATTTATCCACTATTTATAAAATAATAAAAGCTCCTAATTTATAGCCATGTGCCGTCCACCTCTGTTTCCTCCTTGTAGCAAAATAAAATTTCTTTTATTTGCTTCTCATGTGACTCGAACTTAGGCCCATTCCTCTTGCATATGGCGCCATTTCCATAGGCCCTAAGTGGCATCTTCTGACCACTTTTCCAAGCCTATTTGTGTGTCAAATTTCACAAACTTTTTCTTTTAAGGCCACCTTGCCTTAATTTCCCCTTTTAAACCTTAAAACTCGTCATTTCTAGGTCATTTCTAAGTTTCCAAAAATTTTCGATCGGCTCTGAAACTTGACATTTCCTTACATTTCCAAGTTTCCAAAAATGTTCACTTTCCATTTTCCTTACATTTCCTAGTTTCAAAAATGTTCACCTTCCATTTTTAAACTTAACATTTCCATACATTTTCGTGTTTCCAAAATGTTCATTTCTAACTTATTTTCACTCATTTCTGGGTTTCCAAAAATATTCAAAATTTATTCATAATACTTAAAACATGTCACTTCATACAATTAAATCGGAAATGCATAGGCCCTATTTTAGGATGTTACATATAGAGCTAGTAGAGGGGCCAACTGGATATATAATTAGAGCTCAAATAGTTTGTAATTAATCACACGATGACGACCTCTCCTTATTATATATCATTATGAAAACAACTCACCAAGTGCTCATCCAATGAATTTTTCAGTATGTGCTTTAGCCTCATAGGATATCCTCGATCCCTTTAATTTATATCCGTTCACCCAAAATGATCTTATCATATCTCATGGTAACGATCACATCTTCTTCCATGAAAAATATAAAGTCAACAGAAAAAGAAACAAACCAATGCACAAATATAATCATATGTTTAAGCACACAAATAATACAGGAATATGTTGTTCAAAAAATTTGGACGGCGAACTTTTATTTTAAATAGAATCTCGAATTTAATATTTTATTTTGAATTAAAAGTACTATGTTGGAAGATGGTTTTTATAAAAAATTATACTTAGATAAAGAAAACTTCAACAATTAATTCTAATTCAATATAGAAACTCAGTAATGGTTTTGTTATTGGTTTAAATGAACTAAATTTTATCTCATTTCGGCTCTTTGTATTGATGTGTATACTAAAAGCATTGAATTCATAGCAAAAGTTTATTAATAGCAAAGAATTAAAATGAAAAATAACTGTTTTTATGTAATATGAATAAATATATTAATTACAATTGCATTGAATTTGTTGGTATGCTTTAAGCGGCGGCTTAGGGTTTTTGGGACAGTAATGGAACATGGAATCGGGTTTAATTTGCCACTAGTTATAGGCTTGACATTCAAACATTGGGATGTTGCTTTGGTTCAGTCCTGGTGTGCTTAATATCAATGTCCGCAAGTTCCACATTTTGACATGGCGAAGAACCGCCGCAAATAAACTTGATGACTTTTCTGCGCAGATGTGCCACGGATGTTCTTGAAGCTAATGTTGCTTAGTTTAACATTCGATTCTTCCTGCATCAACACAACAATGATTCAATGATCGATTAAATATTGTCACTCTATTAGGATTTTGATAAGAATGTACATACATTTTTCTTGCATTTATTCCATGGGCAATATTGTTGATCAATTAGGATAGGGGAAGAGACATTATTCACGGTAATATCCTCAAAATGTATTTCTCTGATACTATCCCAGGATATTCGCCTGGCCAAGTTTTGATTCGAGCTCCATTCGAAGTATTAGTGATGGTGCAGTTTGAGACTTTAATTCCCTCAACTGGCTCCTCATTTTGGAACTTTCCAAGACTACCGATACTTATACCATGTCCTGGTCCACAAGTTACTTATTTTATGTCCACATTTTTAGTTCCATCTCCGATAGAAATACAATCATCACTAGTTTTAATGTCACACCTAATAATATTGACCCCGTCTGATTTGCCCATCCAATCCCATCCGTGTTTGGGCTCTCTCACGGTGCCTCTACCTTGAAATGTTCGAGGGTAATGTTTTGCATGCAAAAACATTAACGTGGAATAGTTTATCGTCTTTGCTAGTTATATCTTGTATCAATGCGTTGGTCACAAAGTCAAACCTTATATTCTGTTTAATTTTGCAGTTAACAAAGTAACACGCGAAACAAAGATGTTAGTTATAATTATATTTTGATAATAATAATAAGAGTAAAAAGAATAAATAAATTCTGGCAAGAGGGAAGAAAGCTAACAACGGGAAGTTTGGAACGAAATTAACGATTGTCGCAAGTATTCTTCTCATAAGCAATGCTTCCCTGACCATCGAAAATTCCTCCGCCAGACATTTTGAAATTTTCAATACTATAGAATCTAACCCAATTAGGGTCCTTGAAAGAACTAGGATCAGCCGGAGCCTGTATAGTGCCCTGAACATTAATCTTAATAGGAGCTTTGCATGGACCTTCTAAGTTTACTTTTGTTAATAAATATGTCCCTTTAGGAATCACAACTGTTGATGGGGTTACAGAGGCACATGCTTCTTTCCAAGCATCCAAAAATGGCTAAAATAAAATGAATAAAGACATCAGTTTGAAATATAATTTTTTTCATATTTTCACCTTTGGGGTACAAAGTTAAGAGCAATTGAACTTGCCTTACTCAAATCCGTTTTCCCGTCAGCTTTTGCGCCAAACTTGGCAACAACATCAAAAGCGTCTGATTGAACTTTAGAGGCTGAAATGAATAATAATAAAAGTACAAACATGGAAGGAACAATATTAAGCTGTGGTGCCATGTTTTTATTTTGTTTGGAAATTAAAGGAAGAATGGCTTTTCCTTTTGTTTTGTTCCAAATATATAGAAAGTTTGAGAAAATTACAACCAATCAAATATATTACTATTTAATCAATGTGGAAAAGTCATATGGCCAAGCTTCAATTTCTATGATTAGCTTGTTTCTCTAATATCAACTTCGCACGGTTAGATAGTTTTGTGGTTAAACTTTTCACGACTTGAATAATTTAAACTATGTGAAAGGATTTTATTATGGAAAGATTGAAAAGCATTATTTTACATTTTATCTTCAAAATAATATCTTTACTAGATTATGGGGAATATAATTATGTTCCGTTAAATTTATAAATATTATTTTGAAAAGTATAATCCTAATTATTCAATAAAAATTGTTGATATAGGAATGTGGTTTGGTGGTTGACGAAGTTTCACATCATATTGCCGAAAGCAATTATGGTGGTTTCTGGCACTCTTCTCAATCACTGTTTTCCTGGCCCTATAATACCTAGTCGAGCTAACATTCACCCTAGACTTCAGCCTAAACTTCACCCATTTAACAATTACTAGTGGAAACCTGATGGGCATTTGACTTCTCTTTCCAAATAGATTTACTTTTATCTTTTAGTATCCTCAACTTCTCTCAAGCATCTTGTAATTAAATTAATTTGCATGTAAGTTCTAGTGTGGAAAAGTTTTCATGATTCTAACAAAAATTGAATTGGGTTTTGTAAATTAAGTAGTGGAAATAATTTAATTTAAATAAATAATTAATTTCAAAAAACTTAATTCATGGAAGAATATACGCTATTGGGTTAGATAATCATATGGTCTTAATTTCTTATTTAAGTCAAGAGAGGTAAGCTCGTATAATTAAACTGAAAAATAGACCACTAAGGTAAGTCCGCCTCCGCACACAAAGAGAATTATCCCTTGGAGTCGCTGGCCATGGGGTTAAAATGTACTAGTTAGACTTTAGTTCTTCTATATTAATTATTTTATGTACATCGGATACAAATATAACTCTTGCATATGTTTCTCTATCAATACCCAATGTAAAAAAAAAAAACCAAGGACAATATATACTAAGAGAAAACTTTGTTGAAATTTATTGAAATATTAGTTAAATTCTATTTTCTTTCAACTCAAATCAATTCTATATTTTTAGACTTTGTAATTTAGATTTTTGAGATTATAATGACATTATTCTAAAGATAATAATTGAATTATAGGAGTTGTTTTCGATTGGGTAGAACACAAAGGGGTAGTTGACATACCTCCTTGATTAGTCTCGGTTTACGTCTTGTTTTCAGTTTTGGGTAGGACGCAAAGAGCTAGATGCATAGCTCCTTGAGAATTCTTGATTCACATCTTGTGTTTTACTTTTTTAGTTACATCCCACTTTCCAAGCATCTGAGAGTTCAAGAATAGGGAAGAAAATCGTTCAGTAGAAATGTTAAAGACATTGGACTACTATTCGGATTGATCAAGAAAATGCAGGCATCTCCCAAACTTTCGTTGCGACTTGGACATCTCCAAAGCATTGGAACAAAACTATTTAATTTGATCAAATTTATCACTTTAGATATCACGGTAAATGCCCGTTTTACAAAAGAAATTAAAACTCTGATGTTCCTACCCTGGCTAATTTTCTAAATGCATTTCCGACATGAACCCCGAATCAGAAAAGAAACCATGAAAAAAAAATTCAAGCCAAACACACAAAAATCAGAAAAAGAGACTAACCTTTGAGAATCTAAAAGCAAAAACTCCAAATCGCATCAACAAATTTTGGGATCTTTAAGTGATAATCACAAAATACCCAAACATTACACTTAATCTTGATGTAAATATCGTTCCTTTCTAAAAATCTATTTACAGTTCCAAAATTTTTTCTCCCATTCTCCATTTTGGGGTTCAATTTTTGTATATGTAATAAGTAAACATAAAATGCTGTCACGTCATTATCGAATAAAGTGGTTAAGGAGTCCTCAATAGATTCGGACGTTCGAGAAGAAAGACACTGTGCAAGTTTGTCGAATAAGCTTGGGAGATTAGAAAAGCACTAGATTTCGCTGTGGACTGTAAAGACCAAGTAATTATTACTGACCTATTCAGTTTAGAAATTAGAGATCATTCTTTATTGTGTTGGAAACATTCGTATAGAAAATGGTTTTTTTGAAAAACAAAAAAATTAAAAATTTCTAAAACCAATCAGTTGTCATATTTATAGGGACAAACCCTTTTTACCAAAATCATACTTGTGTTATGGATTAGGCGGTCTAACTTGTTTCTCAACATTCTACCAACATGATTGATGAGTCACTAAACTAACAAAAATTACGACAAAGGCAAGCGCACCTATCGAAAATAGTATAGCTATGGTGAGTTGGGAACATTGTATGCACGAGGACTAAAAGTACTAGTAATGACTATTTTTCTATTATTTAGCCTACAAATTAATGGGATTGATTTGAATCTAAAATTAACTAACTAATTACTAAGAACGCGACAGAGAATGAATTAGGAAAATATTTGAAGAAAACCAGTCAGATAGACAATACCCAGGGAAGAATCCACCTAGACTTCACATATTATTCTGAATCTGAATTAAACGATTTGTTCACTTGTGACATGATCCGTAGAAATCCCTAAATTGTATTAATATCTCTTTCGATAGCAAGAATAACTGACTCTAGGTTGATTAATCAAAATCTCTTTCTAATTAAAACCCCTATTGTCGCATTAACTCGATCTATGGATTCCCCTATTAGATTTGACTCTAATCCGGTAGATTTATGTCATCCTCTTTCTCGGATTGCATGCAACTCCACTCAATTATGCTAGATCTACTCTTAAACAGGGACTTTTGCTCCACTGAATAAGCACATCTAACATGAATCAATATCCTGAAAATATCAAAACACGAAAGAAGCTTACATAATTGAGAATAAGAATTCAAGTACTTATCATGTAAATTAGAAATTAAATAACAAGATCCATCATAGGTTTCATCTTCCCTAGGTATCTAGGGAATTTAGTTCATAATTTGGAGTGTAATCATCTCAAAATTAGAATAACAACAAGACTTAAAGAAACCCAATAAAACTTCTAAAGAAATTGAATAGAGATCTTCAATATTGAAGGAGATCCTACTTCTGAGTTGAATCTCGTGGCGTTCTACGAGTCTTTTCTTCGTTCTTCTCTGCGTGGTCCCTGAGGTCCTCTTCAAGTGCGTATTTATAGACTTTAGAATGCTTAGAAAGCCTAAAAATTGGGTTTTTCCGCGTGTTTGGAAAAAATGGGAGCGATATCGGCACGGGCTTGCACAGGGGCGTGTGGCCAGCCCGTCTGGCTCACACGAGCGTCTGCCCAGGCCGTGTGGTTCTTGAAAACGGCTCTTTTTGTCTAATTTTGGCCCGTTTTTCGCTCCTTTCACTTTTCTATGATCACTTAAGTATAGAAACATAAATTTAAAGGATTAGGAGCATCAAATTCACTAAGTTACATAATAAATCATCCAAAAACATGCAAGCATGGGATTAAAACATGTTACTATTATGGTTTATCAACGATCTTCTCAACTATTCACAAACCTCGACTAGTTAAATCGTAGGCTCTAAACCATATAAACGGATGAAAGCTATGAAAACTTTCTATTGATGTTGGAGTGGCGAATATCGATGTCTCTTTATGGGCCAAAAATTGAAAAAGTAAACATTCAAATTTAGATTTTTTTTGGAAATTAAATCTGAATAAAGTTTTACGATGTCGGTGCTTCACATCGTGTGTGATTGACCTAGCCTATGGTCTCTATTTATAGAAAACTCGCAAACATCTTGGTCGAAAAAGAAGAATAAATATAATAACATTTTAAGAGAGACTACACATAATTCTCTAGTAGGAATATGTATGGGCTTCAACACCCTCTCTTTAGAGATAGGGTTGTCGCCCATCTTACGTGAGATGGGTCATTGGGTCTATATCATGTATTGGGTATAATTATATGTGTTATTTAGAAATTTATTCAACTCATATAATTTAACCAACCAAATAAAAAATTTTCTATTTCCCAAAATATTAATAATTTAATTAATTAATTGAAATAAATTTTACTAATTCACACAATTAAATTATTTTCCAAACCTAGTTCTAATTCCGTTAAATTCATGACATGTTTACCACACTAGAATCTATGCGTAAATGAATTTACCTGTAACATCCTAAATTAGGGCCTTTGCATTTTATGTGTTTGGGTGTGAATGCTATGTTTGTCATGCTAGTTTAGGGTACTTTAGGGTCCAGTAATGACTTAGGGGTAAGCCGGATCCTTAGTAAAAATTTAATTTTTGGGCACTTTAAGGGAGAGCTGAATGGGATAGGACTTAAGGGTGGTTGGTTGTATGTTTAGACTCAAGAAGCGCTTTAGTAAAGTGGCAAGGAGGTGCCACTTAAAGCTCAGGAAGGTGACGCCTCAAGGAAGCTGGCAGGGAGCAGGTTCGAGCTACGTGGATTCCCTTTTGGGGATTTCTTTTTGACGCCAAGGTAGGGGAGAGTTGCTTTCAGCTTGGACTCTGGTGGATGAGTGTTGAATGGGTCAACACATTTGAATGAAGGGAAGAGAGCAATTCAAGGAGAAGGAGTCGGTCAACAGGTTTGAATGGAGAGTGGAGAGTGATCAGTGGAGAGAATCGTGGGATCGGGAGAGAGGGAGAGAGTTTGGCCGAATGTGGGGTGTGTGAGTGTGTGTTCTTGGTTTAGTGAGGTTAGGGGGTGGCCGAATGTTAAATGATAGCATTAGAGGGAGTGTTGAGCATTTTCGGCTAGCTAGAAAGGACCAAGAGCATTCTTTTGTTCTTTTCTTTTGTCAAAACCAAAACACCCTCATACCACTTGGTGCATTTTTCTTTTCTCTCAAAATACCAAAACCAAAACACCTTCTAATCCTCTTCTCATTTTCTTCTTCTTTTGTGCTTAATGAAACCTACATTGCCTTTCACTCATCACTTTTGTTTATTTTCTTTGCCATTAACATCAAAGCCGAAACCCTCTGAAGCCACACCTTTTGCCGAAACTCTGTCATTCTCTTCTCTTTTCTTTCGAACACCTTAGCCGAATCTCTCTTGGTAGATAGCACCTTTCTTCTCCATCTCTTTATTTTCAAGAGCGGAACAACTTCGACATTTGTGGATTGCTGTTACCTATTTTCCTCCACTCCCAATCAGTTTCTCTAGTGTTTGGGGTAAGTGTTTTCTTTTCGGTTCAATCATCTCTTCTCATGTTTGCGTGCCGAAGGCAGTAATCATATTCTTTAACTCTTGGTCGATTGTAGGGGGGCTTTGTCTTCGCGTTCTTCTGGCTTTTGGTCTACGTTTGGAGTCTTTAAAGGGACAATCGGTTCTAGTCGATTCAAGTACTCGAGTGGTGCAGGATTCAAACCTTCTTAATCTCCGGGATTTGTTGATCTAGGTAAGGACCCTTAGACTTGAGTGTTATTCCCTTTTGTTCGATTTCACTACGTTAATCCGGTCTAGTGACCAAGGTTCTGTTCATGGACTCAAATGTCAGCCAAGCAAAAGGAGGGGTTGGACCCGTAGTCCCAGCCCCTAAGTTTAAGAAGCACGCGGTGTCTGCTGTTCGAGATTGGCCACCAGGTTGTGGGCCGACTTCTGAGCAAAATAGGAGGCAGATAGCAGTAGTTTCTGAAAGCGATAATGTTGACATAGATAGCATAGTGCTACGTGTAACTAGGTGTGTAATATTTACACACTTTAATATTATTATGTGTTATTAATTCTTTGGGGTTGAAAAGTCGAAACGGCTAGATGAACAAGCGTTATGCCACTATGGACATGGCCGAAACACCAGGTATGTAACATCCTGAAAAGGGCCTATGCATTTTTGGTTTAATTGTACGAAATGACATATCTTATGTGTTATGAATATATTTTGAACACTTTTGGAAACCTGGAAATGTATGGAAATGTTAAGTTTAAAAGAGGAAAGTGAACATTTTTAGAACCTTGGAAATGTAAGGAAATGTCTTATAAGGAAATGTCATGGAAATGTAAGGAAAGGTCATGGAAATGTAAGGAAATGTCTTGTAAGGAAATGTCATGGAAATGTAAGGAAATGTCAAGTTTACAAAGCCGATCAAAAATTTTTGGAAACTTAGAAATGACCTAGAAATGACGAGTTTTAAGGTTTAAAAGGGGAAATTAAGGCAAGGTGGCCTTAAAAGAAAAAGTTTGTGAAATTTGACACACAAACGGACTTGGAAAAGTAGCCTAGAGATGCTACTTAGGGCCTCTGGAAATGGCGCCACATACAAGGGTATAGGGCCTAAGTTCGAGTCACATGGGAAGCAAATAAAAGAAATTTTATTTTGCTACAATGAGCAGAGAGGTGGACGGCACATGGCTATAAATTAGGAGCTTTTATTCTTTTATAAATAGTGGATAAATAAGGGATTTATTTATCATTATTTTCAAGAGATAATTGTTGGATTAAATTCTTTTAATTTGAATAAAGAGATAAAGAGGAAAATAAGGGAGAAGTGATGGCCAAGTAACGGACTTTGAGTTTAATAATTTTGGCTAAGTAAGGATAGTTGCTGAATTATCTTTTATTTTAAGTGATAGTTAAAGGATAAAGTTATCGAGATAGAGGAGTGGTGGCCAAGTAAGGACTCCTTAGATGATAATTTCTGGCTATAAAAGGAAGAAAGGAGGGCTACTCATCAATTTGTGCTTCCTCCTTTCTCTGTCGAATTCTCTTCACCAAATCTTCTTCTTCTTTTATTTTTGCCAAGCGAAATACCTTGTGTTCTAGCCGAATCCTCCATCTTTATTCTTCCTTTCTTTTCTTTCCAATCCATCAAAAGCCTAATCTTGGAAGGGCTTCAAGCATAGCATAGGTGTCTTTGTCGATATCTTCAAAGGTAAGAACAAGTTTGATTCCCATTCTTTTCTTTTAGATTAGCCGAGAGATAATCTAACCCCATACATATTATGGTTGCCGAATATGGAAGGACCTTTCGGGATTATCAGAGTAGTCGACTAAAAAGGAGAAGTATTCGGGATTTCTAAGATTAAGATAAGACATGTGAATATTCTACCAAAGGCATTGATTTATGTTTGATGTTTAAGATTAAGTCTAACGTAAGGTTTTAGGGATTTTGACATTCCTAGTGAAACAAGGAACAGTTTCAGATTTGTTGGTGTTCCAATCGGCAACAAGGTAAGAATACTAATCCTACTAGATACGGAGTTTTGGCCGAATGGCTTTTTATTAAGGTAATAAGTGATAAATCAATGTAGGAATTAAGGATCTAAGCATTAGATCAAGCTTTTCGGATCTCAAGGAAATTTTAAGTTTAATCGTGTGTAAATTTCCACACTAACTTTTAATAAGATTGATGGTAATATGTAAAATATGCATGTTTATAAGAATGTGGCTAAGGTACCATAATATGGTACAAAGTACTGTGCACGCTTTCCTACTTCCACTAGGATTATGAAATATGTTATTTATAACATGTGAAAATTTATAAGAATGAGAATTTAAGTATGATATGCATGATATGAATAATATGGGTCATTCGGGATATATGAAAAAGGGGAAGTGAAGGTGATGACTACGGTCTCACTATCCGAATGTGGTGACTTCGGTCACATTATCCGAATGTGGTAACTTTCGTTACATTATCTCAATGTGGTGTCTCAGACACAATTATCTGTGGCTATGCCACAAATTTTATATGGGCGATGAGCACGCTCGATCGCAGCGATCGCTTTCGATGGTGTGTAGCGGATGGAGGGTCGACTTAGTAGTCCCCACGGTGACCGGCAGTACGGGGTGTGTAGCGGATGGACTACTAGGTTTGGGTTTGGGAATGCATCATAACTCGTATTCTATGTTTTGAATGTGTAATATGTGATATGCCTGATTCTATTATGATTTAGTGTCGTGTACACATTGAGTCTGTTTGACTCACTCTGTTGGGGAACATTTTTCGTGTGATGAATAAAGTGATGGACCGGACTACAGAACTTGTGGTGGCCATGCTCAACATGAAGTTTATAGTTTTGAGGACTCTTGAATTTATTTTAGTACTTTGAATTATTTTGGGAATTATTTGATGTAATAAGGCCATAAGGCCATAGTTGAATTACTTTACACTTATTTTTATTTATTATGATTATGAATTTTATCTATTAAAATTTAATTAAAATTTCTTTTAAACTAAACCCTAAATATTTTGTCACTTAAGATAAAAGAGATTTCAATATAAAACGAACCTGCTTTTCAACAAAAGCCCAACCTAAAACAATATTTTTCTTAAAATCACACAAGTTTTCCTAAGAACAAAAGAATTTTGAACCGCTTTACTTGAGGAACATACCAAATCTGGTCAAAGCTCGTGGGCCGGGTTTGGGGTGTTTCATTTGCATCGAGCCCGCTTTTAAACTTTCGGCTGTGGGCTAAGGCCCAAAATGTTTTCAAATCAAGCCCAAATGAGTTTTATGAAAGTATTTTTGAAAATGAGCGTGTTTTTCCGGCATGGCACCTAAGTCCCCGACCCAAATCCACTGTAAGTACCTAACCATTTGTGTGATTATGTGGTTTATGTTATGAATTATGGAAGGGTAGAAGAGGAATTGAACGTAGAATAGCATGATAGGAACTTGAACCCTAGGACTAGTTTACTCAAACACAAACACATAAGACTTAATTCCATTAAACAAACCTATGACTAAGACGCCGAAAGTTAGGGTGTGTAGCCATTGTGCGCATGTCAGGATTGGATCCTAAGAGCCTGGTACTTAAACAAATCCTAGTGACTCACCTCCTCTTCACCGAATCTCGCACAGGTGCGTAGCTTCGGCTTACTCCTAACCAAGAGGACTCGGTCATAGGCTAAACACGATGACTAAAACCCGAAAGGAACTAGCCGTGTTTTTATAAACCCTAGTTTTAAAACTCTTAAAATCACCTTTTAATTTGTGAGAACTATTTTTACAAAATTCTTTCAAAAAATTTTGATTTATAAAATTACAAAAATACCCATAGTGGTAAATTACAAAAATACCTTTGGTTTATGAAATTTCCAAAATACCCATAGTTCTTATCAAAATTTTCATTACTTTATAAAATGTTCAAAACCTAATTTGCAAATTATCAAAAATACCTTGATTTGGAGAAAATTACTAAAATTGCCCTTAACTCACAAAATTACCAAATGACCCCGATTTTCAAAATTTTTGCAACATCACCGCTTTGGAAAGTAAAATTCTCAAAACAACCCTCAAAGTTTTGCAAATTTTGAAATATCCCTAATTTATTAAACTTTACAAATTTACCTCAGTTAATTGCCAAAATACCCCGAGTTCCAAAATTACCAAATACCCCGAATTTTAAAATTTTTCAAAATACCTCTGGATTTCAAAATTACCAAAATACCCTTATTGAAAAAATCACCAAGGAACCTTACTTTGACAAATTACTTAAAATACCAGAGGGACACATTACTGAAAATACCGGGTAGTGGAAAAACAACAACAATGAAAACTACAACATTTCTCTCGAATGAACGAAAGTTCATAATTGGTTGATGAATGTGAACGTGACTTTCTCGAATAGTGAATTTGAGTTGAGAACTTTGTTTGATCGAAAGAACCACTTTTAAACATCTCTTTTCATAAAACCGCTTGTTTAATAAGTGGAAAAAAATTCGATGCATAAAACTCTTTAATCTGGATTAAATCGCGACGTTAGAAATGAGTTCTCGAGGACGGAACTTAGAGATTGTGCCTAGAAAGTATGATGGTTCTATTAAGATCGTGAGTGTGCAATAAGCATAGTGCGGTGAGAAGGATTGCACGATCATAGTAAGTAATTTCGAGGACGAAATTATTTTTAAGGAGGGTAGAACTGTAACATCCTGAAAAGGGCCTATGCATTTTTGGTTTAATTGTACGAAATGACATATCTTATGTGTTATGAATATATTTTGAACACTTTTGGAAACACCTGAAATGTATGGAAATGTTAAGTTTAAAAGAGGAAAGTGAACATTTTAGAACCTTGAAATGTAAGGAAATGTCTTGTAAGGAAATGTCATGGAAATGTAAGGAAATGTCAAGTTTACAGAGCCGATCGAAAATTTTTGGAAACTTAGAAATGACCTAGAAATGACGAGTTTTAAGGTTTAAAAGGGGAAATTAAGGTAAGGTGGCCTTAAAAAAAAAAAGTTTGTGAAATTTGACACACAAACTGGACTTGGAAAAGTGGCCTGAGATGCTACTTAGGGCCTCTGAAATGGCGCCACATACAAGGGTATAGGGCCTAAGTTCGAGTCACATGGGAAGCAAATAAAAGAAATTTTATTTTGCTACAAGGAGCAGAGAGGTGGACGGCACATGGCTATAAATTAGAGCTTTATTCTTTTATAAATAGTGGATAAATAAGGATTTATTTATCATTATTTTCAAGAGATAATTGTTGGATTAAATTCTTTTAATTTGAATAAAGAGATAAAGAGGAAAATAAGGGAGAAGTGATGGCCAATTAAGGGACTTTGAGTTTAATAATTTCGCTAAGTAAGGATAGTTGCTGAATTATCTTTTATTTTAAGTGATAATTAAAGGATAAAGTTATCGATAGAGGAGTGGTGGCCAAGTAAGGGGACTCCTTAGATGATAATTTCGGCTATAAAAGGAAGGAAGGAGGGCTACTCATCAATTTGTGCTTCCTCCTTTCTCTCGCGAATTCTCTTCACCAAATCTTCTTCTTCTTTTATTTTTGCCAAGCCGAAATACCTTGTGTTCTAGCCGATCCTCCATCTTTATTCTTCCTTTTCTTTTCTTTCCAATCCATCAAAAGCCGAATCTTGGAAGGGCTTCAAGCATAGGTGTGTCGATTTCTTCAAAGGTAAGAACAAGTTTGATTCCCATTCTTTTCTTTTAGATTAGCCGAGAGATAATCTAACCCCATACATATTATGGTTGCCGAATATGGAAGGACCTTTCGGGATTATCGTAGTAGTCGACTAAAAGGAGAAGTATTCGGGATTTCTAAGATTAAGGTAAGACATGTGAATATTCGGCCAAAGGCCTTGATTTATGTTTGATGATTAAGATTAAGTCTAACGTAAGGTTTTAGGGATTTTGACATTCCTAGTGAAACAAGGAACAGCTTTCGGGATTTGTTGGTGTTCCAATCGGCAACAAGGTAAGAATACTAATCCTACTAGGATTTGGAGTTTTGGCCGAATGGCTTTTTATTAAGGTAATAAGTGATAAATCAATGTAGGAATTAAGGATCTAAGCATTAGATCAAGCTTTTCGGGATCTCAAGGAAATTTTAAGTGAATCAAAAATTCCCCACACTAACTTTTAATAAGATTGATGGTAATATGTAAAATATGCATGTTTATAAGAATGTGGCTAAGGTACCATAATATGGTACAAAGTACTCAGGTACGTTTCCTACTTCCACTAGGATTATGAAATATGTTATTTATAACATGTGAAAATTTATAAGAATGAGAATTTAAGTATGATATGCATGATATGAATAATATGGGTCATTCGGGATATATGAAAAAGGGGAAGTGAAGGTGATGACTACGGTATCACTATCTGAATGTGGTGACTTCAGTCACATTATCTGAATGTGGTAACTTCGGTTACATTATCTGAATGTGGTGTCTCATGACACAATTATCTGGTGGCTATGCCCCAAATTTTATATGGGCGATGAGCACGTCGACTGCAGCGATTGCCTTCGATGGTGGGTAGCGGATGGAGGGTCGACTTAGTAGTCCCCACGGTGTGGACCGCGGTGCGGGGGTGTGTAGCGGATGGACAACTAGGTTTGGGTTTGGGAATGCATCATAACCTGTATTCTATGTTTTGAATGTGTAATATGTGATATGCCCGATTCTATTATGATTTAGTGTCGTGTACACATTGAGTCTGTTTGACTCACCCCGCTGGGAACATTTTTCAGTGATGAATAAAGTGATGGACCGGGACTGGTAGAACTTGTGGTGGCCATGCTCAACATGAAGTTTATAGTTTTGAGGACTCTTGAATTTATTTTAGTACTTTGAATTATTTTGGGAATTATTTGATGTAATAAGGCCATAAGGCCATAGTTGAATTACTTTACACTTATTTTTATTTATTATGATTATGAATTTTATCTATTAAAATTTAATTAAAATTTCTTTTAAACTAAACCCTAAATATTTTGTCACTTAAGATAAAAGGGATTTCAATATAAATCTAACCTGTTTTCAACACAAGCCCAACCCAGAACAATATTTTTCTTAAAATCACACAAGTTTTCCTAAGAACAAAAGAATTTTGAACCGGTTTACTTGAGGAACATTGTAACATCCTGAAATTGGGCCTAGTAGGATTGGGCCCAATGGGACTTAGGTGTAGTAGCATTTAAAATTTTTGAGAACGGCATTAATACAAGTTAGACTTATTAGGTAAGTTATTTTGGAAGGTTAGAGGGCTTCTATGAAGTCCCGGGATCAAATATTAGCTTTGGAGAAATTTTGGTTTTAGGTGAAAAAAAACCCTGGAAGTTGGCAGGTAGGCCTTAAGAATAAAATGTAGGGAAAAATGACACAAGTGGAGTGTGTGGTGTAGTGGCAAAGTGACGCCACTTAAGGAACAAGGGGGTGACGCCACAAGGAAGGAAGGAGGTCCAAGGTTCAAGTCTTGGCTTTTGCATTTTGGTTTTCTTTTTACTTGGACCTCAAAATTTAGCTATAGATTTATATTTAGTTGCGCATGGTTTAAGACACAAGAGGAGCTTGTGGCTAAGTGGCTAGCAGCGTGGATTATGTTGCAAGGCAGCCTGGTTCAATCTCATGAGAAGCAAGGGAGTATTTATTTTGCGATCCGGACGGAAGAGTTTCATTGAATTTAAACTCTCACGAAGGATCCCACATCGGAAAGATACAAAAAAGGAAGGTGAAGAGCTAGCTATATAAAGAGCATTCCAGAGGAGGGTTGACACACCTTGGAAGGCGTTTGGGCCGTGGAGTGGTCGGAGCGCTGATTAACACTAGAGTCCTATCGTGTGTGTAACTCTCTCTACTCTAGTCAGAGCTGGCAATGCCGGAAGCCGATCACGGCAATAGTAGCTACACGAGCGCGTGCAGCGCACGTGTGGGGCTTCGACGCGATAGTTGAGGCCATCGTGAGTATTCTTGTGGGTTGGGGTCGCTTGGGCGCGATGGGCGAAGTGGGCCCAATGGGCCCGTGGGCCCTTATGAGTAAATTGTGCGATTGTGTAGTATATAGTGAACTAGACTAGGTGGAACTTATATACATTGCTAGATTTGTGCTAGGTGAGCCACACGAGCGTGTGGGCCTGAATGGGCCTAATCGAGTTTTAGGCCCAATCGTCCTGGCACGACCGAAATGGTAGTGAGTCGCTTCGGGGTGACATTTGGGCCTTTGGGTAAGGCCATTGTAGGTGTAAAATTACGGTTATACCCTTAGAGGTTGATTAGGGTGATTATGTTGTTTTATGTCTATCTGATTATGATGGTAATTCATGTTATACTTATATTTGATATATGTCTAGCATACATGACATACTGCATACACGAATTATTATGTCATATTGCATGGGTTATATGAGTGGAGGGGGAAATGATATCCGTGTCTTTGGGACACCAGTGGTTTGGCACCACCAGTGGTTTGGTACCACAGATTGATTATTGTGACTTTGGGTCACCAGAGGTTTGGCACCTCATAGCGTCTCGTCCCAGTGGCTTAGCACCACAGAGGGTTGGCCCCACAGCTGATTATACGGGATTGACGCTAGTGATTTGGTATCACACGATGGGTTGGCCCCATCATTGGATTATTCGTGACTTTGGGTCACCAGTGGTTTGGCACCACAATTATGGATATCGTGACTTTGGGTCACCAGTGGTTTGGCACCACCAGTGGTTTGGTACCACACGGGGTAGAAAAAGGAGTTGCGGATGGCTAGGTTTGGGTGCATGATATGCATATTTTCATATGAAATTGTGTAAGGGCCTGTTGGATGGGGATTTACACACTGAGTCTCGATGACTCACCCTTTAGTTAAATTTTGCAGGTAATCATTAGATCACGGATTTGGGAGCTGAGGTGGACTCGTGGAGGCCATACATATGTTTACTCGTAAATTCGTTTCTTTTATTTAGACTTATTTTTATTTGAGTTTTTGTTATGTAATAAGGCCTTGGGTATTTTATTTGGTTTCAACTTTCAATTTGTTTATTGCTTATTATTAAATGATCAATATGGGATTTTCCCAAAATGATAATAAACCATTTCTTATTCAAAATTACTTAAACTCAATTTCTCACCACAACTATAAAGAATATGAGCTTTTAACGAATGCACGCTTTTAGACATTCCTTTCATGTGACATGCCGATTCTTGGGTTAAGTAACGCTTAGGCCGGGTTTGGGGTGTTACAATTATGGTATCGAGCCTAGGTTCAAAAACTCTACTGTGGGTTTGGGTTCAAAAAATGTTTTCAAAAGATGGTTTGGAAAATGGTTTAGAAAAATATATATCTGTTCTTTTGTTGAAATATGGCACCCGAGTCTCCAGCACCAATCCATGACCGTAAGTTTCCGATACTTTTCTTTGTTATATGCTGTATTTTGAATATCTATTCGTGTGTTTGGGTTGGATGTGATGTTCGGATATAGAGTTGATTGCGTCTTTAAATATTTGTCTACTTTAATGGTTAGTTTTTTTTTTAGTATGTGTAGGATTTCTAAATTCTAGTTAAAAGTATATTAGGGTTATTGGAATCGAGAGTGCAGCGTGAGCACAATACGTTGTAGGTTAGGTGGTACGAATGTTCTCTGAGTTGGAAATTTCGAGGACGAAATTTCTTTAAGGAGGGTAGATTTGTAACATCCCGAAATTGGGCCTAGTAGGATTTGGCCCAATGGGCCTTAGGTGTAGTAGCATTTAAAATTTTTGAGAACGGCATTAATACAAGTTAGACTTATTAGGTAAGTTATTTTGGAAGGTTAGAGGGCTTCTATGAAGTCCCGGGATCAAATATTAGCTTTGGAGAAATTTTGGTTTTAGGTGAAAAAAACCTGAAGTTGGCAGTAGGCCTTAAGAATAAAATGTGGGAAAAATGACACAAGTGGAGTGTGTGGTGTAGTGGCAAAGTGACGCCACTTAAGGAACAAGGGGTGACGCCACAAGGAATGAAGGAGGTCCAAGGTTCAAGTCTTGGCTTTTGCATTTTGGTTTTCTTTTACTTGGACCTCGAATTTGGCTATAGATTTATATTTAGTTGCGCATGGTTTAAGACACAAGAGGAGCTTGTGGCTAAGTAGCTAGCAAGTGGATTATGTTGCAAGGGAGCCCGGTTCGAATCTCATGAGAAGCAAGGAGTATTTATTTTAAGGTCCAGACGGGAAGAGTTTCAGTTGAATTTAAACTCTACTTGACGAAGGGGATCCCACATCGGAAAGATACAAAAAGGAAGGTGAAGAGCTAGCTATATAAAGAGCATTCCAGAGGAGGGTTGACACACCTTGGAAGGCGTTTGGGCACGTGAGTGGTCTGAGCGCGGATTAACACTCAGAGTCCTATCGGTGTGTAACTCTCTCTACTCTAGTCAGAGAGCGGCAATGCCGGGTGCCGATCACGGCAATAGTAGCCACACGAGCGCGGCGCACGTGTGGGGCTTCACGCGATAGTTGAGGCCATCGAGAGTATTCTTGTGGGTTGGGGTCGCTTGGGCCACGATGGGCGAAGTGGGCCCAATGGGCCCAATGGGCCCTTATGAGTAAATTGTGCGATTGTGTAGTATATAGTGAACTAGACTAGGTGGAACTTATATACATGGCTAGATTTGTGCTAGGTGAGCCACACGAGCATGTGGGCCTGAATGGGCCGGAATCGAGTTTTAGGCCCAATCGTCCGGTACGACCGGAAATGGTAGCTGAGTCGCTCATGGTGACATTTGGGCCTTTGGGTAAGGCCATTGTAGGTGTAAAATTACGGTTATACCCTTAGAGGTTGATTAGGGTGATTATGTTGTTTTATGTCTATCTGATTATGATGGTAATTCATGTTATACTTATATTTGATATATGTCTAGCATACATGACATACTGCATACACGAATTATTATGTCATATTGCATGGGTTATATGAGTGGAGGGGGAAATGATATCCGTGTCTTTGGGACACCAGTGGTTTGGCACCACCAGTGGTTTGGTACCACAAATTGATTATTGTGACTTTGGGTCACCAGAGGTTTGGCACCTCATAGCGTCTCGTCCCAGTGGCTTAGCACCACAGTGGGTTGGCCCCACAGCTGATTATACGGGATTGACGCCAGTGATTTGGTATCACACGATGGGTTGGCCCCATCATTGGATTATTCGTGACATTGGGTCACCAAAGGTTTGGCACCACAATTATGGATATCGTGACTTTGGGTCACCAAAGGGTTTGGCACCACCAAAGGTGGTTTGGTACCACACGGGTAGAAAAAGGAGTTGCGGATGGCTAGGTTTGGGTGCATGATATGCATATTTTCATATGAAATTGTGTAAGGGCCTCATTGGATGGGGATTTACACACTCGAGTCTCGATGACTCACCCCTTAGTTAAATTTTGCGGGTAATCATTAGATCGCGGATTTGGGAGCCGAGGTGGACTCGTGGAGGCCATACATATGTTTACTCGTAAATTCGCTTTCTTTTATTTGGACTTATTTTTATTTGAGTTTTTGTTATGTAATAAGGCCTTGGGTATTTTATTTGGTTTCAGCTTTCAATTTGTTTATTGCTTATTATTAAATGATCAATATGGGATTTTCCTAAAATGATAATAAACCATTTCTTATTCAACATTACTTAAACTCAATTTCTCACCACAACTATAAAGAATATGAGCTTTTTAACGAATGCACAGTTTTTAGACATTCCTTTCATGTGACATGCCAGATTCGGTCGTAACGTTTAGGCCGAGTTTGGGGTGTTACAAACATACCAAATCTGGTCAAAGCTCGTGGGCCGGGTTTGGGGTGTTTCAAGGTAAGTACCACCTAGTTGGTTATATATGCGCTGATGAATGTATGCCATAATGATATTGTGCACTTGACAGCATGTTGCACTCATTTGACACTTGTATGCATGGGTTGGATTTGATGTGAAAGGGGAAGTGTAAGACTGTCACTAGTGGTTTGGTACCACACGTGGGTTGGCCCCACATTCTTGACTCGTGACTAAGTCTCGGTGGTTTGGAACCACCAGTGGTTTGGTACCACATAAATGTATGATTCGTGACTCGTCCCAGTGGTTTGGTACCACAGTGGGTTGGCCCCACATATATGATTATTCGGGATTGTCACTAGTGGTTTGGTACCACGAGTGGGTTGGCCCCACATATGATATCTTGTGACTATGTCACCAGTGGCTAGGTGCCACAAATAGAGTGTATGGAGGGTTGATTGTAGAAATCCCCACGGAGTGATCGGTTGGTACGGGTGGTGTGTAGGGGATGGAAAATCTAGGCTTGGGCCAGGTACATTGCATCCATATCTATACATGCTATTTTGAGTGGGCTAAGGCCCAATATGTGTTTGTGGGCTTGGAGCCATTTATGTGACTTAAGGGGGAATTACACACTGAGTCTCGGTGACTCACTCCATCTGCTTAATCTTGCAGGTGATCAGTGAGACGTGGACTTGGGAGCCGAGGGGACTCGAGGAGGCCATAGCTTGATATTTTTTAGTAAACTTAGTTTCTTTCCAAGACGTTTTAAATTTGGGTTTTTAATTGATGTCGTAAGGCCTTCTAAATTGTTATTTGGTTTTACGTAATTACTTCGCTTTGATACGACATTAATTTACGACTTAAACATATTTGTTAAAAAGAAGTGTTCTAAACAACTGTAACCTGAATATCAATTTTCTCACAAGTGCTAGCAAAATAGCAAATGAGCGATTAATCCAACCTGAAATTTTTCTTAAGTTACAAACCCATATTTTCAAAACATCACCTAAAACAAAGAGTTTCAAACTTATGGTTTCCATCAAAATTTCAAAATTTCCTTCTAACCTTTTTCCCTGTGACATACCAGATCTGATCGTAATGATTAGACCGAGTTTGGGATGTTACAATTTTGGTATCAGAGCCCGGTTGCAAAACTCGAGCGGTGAAAATGGGTTCATTAACGCTCTATTAAGTTGGTTGAAATGATTTTAGAAAGGAATGTTTTGATTGGAACATGGCATCCGAGTCCGTCGGCACCCGATCCACCCAGGTAAGTGTTCTAACAATTACTGATAATGTATGCATGCAATGATTGTTTCCGTGAGTAAATATGGTTGTTTGTTCTAGAAGACTCGGACTATAGGATCAAAACTTTGATGTGTTTTATAAAAATTACTCTCTAAAACTATTTTTTCATTAAATTGCTCGGTGTTAAAAAAAGTGAAAGAAATAATTAACTCATAAAACTTTTAACCAGATTAATCACGAACGTTAGTCATGAGCACTCGAGGTTGTGGACGTAGTGTACGTGGTCGCGGTAGGGGCGTGATTGCAGACGGAACCGCTTGGATCTGGTCATGGGTCGTAGTGAGATGCCGCATCGCCGTGAGTGGAAGCGCACTTCGTGACCAAACAGTGGGGATGATGCGTGTCTCGTAATGTTACGGGTTTTGGAGAGAGTTGCGGGGCAAGCATGAGTACCGGGGCCCGAAAATCTATGTACGAGCGACTCAAGAGCCAATGGCGCGAGATGTTTAAGGGTGTCTCAGCGTAGCCCCTAATACAAATTGAATATTGGTTAGAAGCAAGTGAGCGATAATGGATGATCTAGACTTCACGGTAGAGGAGAAGTTGAAAGGGGTGGTGTCTCTTCTGCGAGACGAGGCGTGTCGCTGGTGGCTCACGGTTAGGGATGGTATGCGGTGCTCGAGCATATCACCCGGGATTTCTTTAAAATGGCATTCCGTGAGAAGTACGCCGGATCAAGTTATGTGGATGCACAAACAGAAGGCATTTTTAACTGTTCAGGGAAGTAAGTCGGTATCCGAGTATGAGGTGGAATTCTAACGTCTAAGTCGTTATGCCTGGGGTATTGTGGCCACGGATCATGAGCGCTGTGTTCGGTTCGAAGATGGGTTGAGAGATGATCTGCGTGTACTGATAGCTCCACAGCGAGAAAGGGAATTTGCTGTTCTTGTGGAAAAGGCTAAGATAGCCGAGGAGGTGAAGCGGTCCGAAAAGCAGAATCAGGAGAGAAATAGAAACAAGAGAAATTATGGTTCGTCAGGATCAGTTGGACAGTTTCAGAAGAGGCCTAGGGTTGAGGGTCCGAACTGTGTGGGGAGACCTGCTATTGATAGTCGGCCTCTGAGGGGTGCTCGATGTGATAAATTTCATTTTGGTGAGTGTTGGGTTGGTAGTAGAGGCTGTTTCAAGTGTGGGTCTACGGAGTATCGAATAAGGGACTGTCCACAGGAGAAAGGCAGAGTGCAACCAATGGGTCAGGGTTATGTTCAGTCAGGTAGAGGTGGACCGCAACCACCGAGAGGTCGAGGTCCGGTCAGAGGGGGTAACGGCTTCAGTCGTGGACGTGGAGCACCAGCAGAGTCCGGGGAAGCGATGATGCAAGGAGACTGGCCGGTCTATGCGACGGGACGCCGAGAAGAGGGAGATGCACTGGACGTCATAACCGGTACGTTTCTTATTTATGGGTTGCCTTATATTGCATTAATTGATATAGGATCAACACATTCATATGTTGCTAGTAGGATATCTGGAACTTTAAGAATAGACTTTGAGATTGCCTCTAGGGAGATGGTCGTAGTTAGCCCGCTAGGACAATCGATAGTGGTGAACAGACTTTATAGGGATGTACCTTTGGAAGTTCAAGGGATAGTTTTCTGGCTAATCTGATGGAACTACCGTTTGGAGAGTTTGACCTGATTTTAGGCATGGATTGGCTAGGGAAGTATCGAGCAAATTTGGATTGTGCTGCAAAGCGCATGGTATTGAGCACTCTCGAGGATGAAGAGATGATGGTAATAGGTGAGAGAAGGAACTACCAATCTAACGTAATATCTGCTTTAAAGGCTGGGCGAATGGTGAAGAAGGGTTGTGAGGCGTTCATAGTGCTGGTTGGTGCCTTGGAGGGCAAGGATTTGTTTGTGGGGGATGTTAGAACAGTGAAGGAATTTCCTGATATTTTTCCGGAAGAGCTTCCAGGATTGCCTCCGGATCGAGAGGTGGAATTCGGTATTGATCTTTATCCGGGGACAGCACCTGTTTTGATTGCCCCATATAGGATGGCACCTAAGGAGTTGGTAGAATTAAAGGCTCAGATTCAGGAACTGTTGGATCGAGGTTTTATCCGACCGAGTGTATCACCTTGGGGAGCACCGGTGTTATTCGTCAAGAAGAAGGACGGATCAATGCGTATGTGCATTGACTACCGTCAGTTGAACAAGTTGACCATCAAGAATAAGTACCCGCTGCCGAGGATTGATGACTTGTTGGATCAACTGAAAGGGGCTTCAGTCTTTTCGAAGATAGATTTGCGGTCAGGTTATCATCAGCTTAAGGTTAAGGAGGCAGACATTCATAAGACGGCATTTCGAACTCGCTATGGCCACTATGAATTTTTGGTGATGCCATTTGGTCTAACCAATGCACCAGCAACGTTTATGGACATGATGAACCGGGTTTTCCAACCCTATCTGGACCGATTCGTCGTACTATTCATAGACGATATTTTGGTCTATTCCAGATCAAACGAAGAGCATGACTCGCATCTTTGTGTGGTCTTACAAATTCTGAGGGAAAAGCAGCTGTTTGCCAAATTCAGTAAGTGTGAGTTTTGGCTAAAGGAAGTTACCTTTTTGGGTCATGTTGTGTCTGCTAAGGGGATTAGGGTTGACCCCCGAAAGGTCGAAGTTGTGCTGGATTGGAAGCCACCTAGGTCTGTGGCAGAAATTAGGAGTTTTCTTAGTCTACCTGGGTATTATAGAAGATTCATTGAGGGATTCTCTTTGATTGCGGCTCCATTAACCAAGTTGTTAAGGAAAGGGGTTCCGTTTGTTTGGTCTGACAAGCGGCAGGAAAGGTTTGAGAAGCTAAAGAGGATTACGGCGTAAGCTCGGTGTTGATTCAAACAGAGGTCGGGAAGGAGTTCATGGTTTCTCAGTGATGCTTCACACACGTGATTAGGTGTGTGTTGATGCAAGACGGAAGGTTGTTGCGTATGCTTCTCGGCCAGCTTAAGACCGCGTGAGTTAAACTATCCCACGCATGACTTAGAGTTGGCGTGTGGTTTTGCTCTAAAAATGCGGAGACACTATCTGTATGGGGAGAAATCATCATCTATACGGATCACAAGAGTCTTAAGTACCTTCTCTCTCAAAAAGAATTGAATTTGAGGCAGAGGCGATGGGTGGAGTTGTTAAAGGATTATGATTGTTCGATCGAATACCATCCGGGTAAAGCTAACGTGGTGGCAGATGCATTAAGTCGTAGGGTAATCTCGAATCTAAGAGCGATGTTTGCACATCTTAGCCTCAGCACGATGATGGGAGTCTCATTGCGTAGTCGAGCCGCAGTGAAACCGACATGGATAAGTCAGATCAAGGAGAAGCAGTTGTTGGATGATGTCTTGAATGCACGACTACTTCAAGTTCAGAATGGTGGGATAGAGAATTTTAATATGAGTAGTGAGGGAGTTCTGTGTTTCCGGGGAAAGATTTGCATGCCGAAGGATTCAGAGTTGAGGCGTAGAATTTTGCAGGAAGCGCATAGCAGTCCATACGCTATGCATCCTGGAGGAAGTAAGATGTATCAGGATTTGCGAGATAGTTTTGGTGGCCAAGTCCAGGCGAGAAGTAACCGAATATGTGAGTTAGTGTTTGACGTGTCGGCAGTGAAAGCGTAACATCGCTTGCCTTCGAGTTTGTTGCACCCGGTGAAGATTCCGCAGTGGAAGTGGGAAAGGATCACAATGGATTTCGTTAGTGGGCTTCCCTTACACCTACTAAAAAGGATTCGATTTGGGTAGTGGTTGATCGTTTGACGAAGTCCGCTCATTTCATACCAAAGACGCAGTGGAATACTCTCTTCGTGGTTGGCTAAATTATATATAGCGGAGATTGTAAGGTTGCATGGGGTGCCAGTGTCGATTATCTCGGACAGAGACCCTAGATTTACGTCAAGATTTTGGAAGGCGTTGCATCAAGCGTTGGGCACAAAGTTAGATTTCAAAGATAAAGATTTCATCCGCAATTTTGACCGATCAGAGAGGGTAATCCAAATCTTAGAGGATATGTTGAGAGGCTGTGTCATGGACTTCAGAGGTACTTGGGAAGAGTTCTTACCATTGGCGGAATTCGCGTACAATAACAACTACCAATCGAGTATCCAGATGGCATCGTATGATGCATTGTATGGTCGGAAGTGTCGCACTCCTACTTGTTGGATGGAGTTGGGTGAACGTTAGATGTTGGGTCCAGAATTGGTCGCTGAAACGGAGGACAAGGTTAAGCTAATTAGGGCTCGGTTGAAGGAAGCTTGGACGCATGTAAGTCCTATGCGCACCTAAGGCGTAAGGACATAGAATTTGAAGTAGGGGACCGTGTATTCTTGAAGGTGTCGGCTGTGGAAGAAAGTACTTAGGTTTGGACTTTAAAGGGCAAGCTAAGCCCCAGGTTTATCGGGCCTTATCGGATAGTGAAGCGTGTGGGAGCAGTAGCCTATCAACTCGAGTTACCTACAGAGTTAAGTCAGATTCACGATGAGTTTCACGTGTCGATGCTAAGACGTTATCGTTCAGATCCATCTCACGTGGTGTCAGTGGAGGAGATCGAAGTGAGGCTTGATCTATCCTTTGAGGAAGAACCAGTTCAAATTTTGGATCGGGATGTCAAAGTATTACGAAGAAAGACAAGCCCGTTGGTTAAAGTTCTGTGGCGTAATCACGCCTCCGAGGAAGCTACGTGGGAATTGAGAAATCGATGGCACAAAGAATACCCTCATCTCTTTTGACCGTGGTAATTTGAGGCCAAAATTATTTTAAGAGGGTAGAACTGTAACATCCTAAATTAGGGCCTTTGCATTTTATGTGTTTGGGTGTGAATGCTATGTTTGTCATGCTAGTTTACGGTACTTTAGGGTCCAGGAATGACTTAGGGGTAAGCCGGAGCCTTAGTAAAATTTTTCTTTATAGGCACTTTAAGAGAGAGCTAAATGGGATAGGGCTTAAGGGTGGTTGGTTGTATGTTTAGACTCAAGAAGCGCTTTAGTAAAGTGGCAAGGAGGCTCCACTTAAAGCTCGTGAAGGTGACGCCTCGGTGAAGTCGGCGGGGGAGCAGTTTCGAGTGCGTGGATTCCCTTTTGGGGATTTCTTTTTGACGCCAAGGTGGGGGAGAGTTGCTTTCAGCTTGGAATCTGGTGGATGAGTGTTGAATGGGTCAACACATTTGAATGAAGGGAAGAGAGCAATTCAAGGAGAAGGAATCAATCAACAGGTTTGAATGGAGAGTGGAGAGTGATCGGTGGAGAGAATCGTGGGATTGGGAGAGAGGGAGAGAGTTTGGCCGAATATGGGGTGTGTGAGTGTGTGTGCTCGGTATAGTGAGGTTAGGGGGGTGGCCGAATATTAAATGATAGCATTAGAGGGAGTGTTGAGCATTTTTGGCTAGCTAGAAAGGACCAAGAGCATTCTTTTGTTCTTTTCTTTTGTCAAAACTGAAACACCCTCATACCACTTGGTGCATTTTTCTTTTCTCTCAAAATACCAAAACCAAAACACCTTCTAATCCTCTTCTCATTTTCTTCTTCTTTTATGCTTGGTCGAAACCTACATTGCCTTTCACTCATCACTTTTGTTTATTTTCTTTGCCATTAACATCAAAGCCGAAACCCTCTGAAGCCACACCTTTTGCCGAAACTCTATCATTTTCTTCTCTTTTCTTTCGAACACCTTAGCCGAATCTCTCTTGGTAGATAGCACCTTTCTTCTCCACCTCTTTCTTTTCAAGAGCAGAACAACTTCAACATTTGTGGATTGCTGTTACCTATTTTCTTCCACTCCCAATTAGTTTCTCTAGTGTTTGGGGTAAGTGTTTTCTTTTCGGTTCAATCATCTCTTCTCATGTTTGATTGCCGAAGGCAGTAATCATATTCTTTAACTCTTGGCCGATTGTAGGGGGCTTTGTCTTCGCGTTCTTCTGGCTTTTGGTCTGCGTTTGGAGTGTTTAAAGGGACAATCGGTTCTAGTCGATTCAAGTACTCGAGTGGTGCAGGATTCAAACCTTCTTAATCTCCGGGATTTGTTGATCTAGGTAAGGACCCTTAGTCTTGAGTGTTATTCCCTTTTGTTTGATTTCACTGCGTTAATCCGGTCTAGTGACCAAGGTTCTGCTTCATGGACTCAAATGTCGCCCAAGCGAAAGGAGGGGTTGGACCCGTAGTCCCAGCCCCTAAGTTCAAGAAGCGCGATTATGCGCTATTCGAGATTGGCCACCAAAGTTGTGGGCCTAGCTCGAGCAAAATAGGAGGCGAGATAGCGATAGTTTCGGCGATAGTTTTGACATAGATAGCATAGTGCTGCGTGTAACCAGGTGTGTAATATTTACACACTTTAATATTATTATGTGTTATTAATTCTTTAGGGTTGAAAAGCCGAAACGGCTAGATGAACAAGCGTTATACCACTATGGGCATGGCCGAAACACCAGGTAAGTACCTAGTTGGTTATGTATGCGCTGATGAATGTATTCCATAATGATATTTTGCACTTGACAGCATGTTGTACTCATTTGACACTTGTATGCATGGGTTGGATTTGATTCGAAAGGGGAAGTGTAAGACTGTCACTAGTGGTTTGGTACCACACGTGGGTTGGCCCCACATTCTTGACTCGTGACTAAGTCTCAATGGTTTGGAACCACCAGTGGTTTGGTTCCTCATAAATGTATGATTCATGACTCGTCCCAGTGGTTTGGTACCACAGTGGGTTAGCCCCACATATATGATTATTCGGGATTGCCACTAATGGTTTGGTACCACGAGTGGGTTGGCCCCACATATGATATCTTGTGACTATGTCACTAGTGGCTAGGTGCAACAAATGGAGTGTAGTGGATGGAGGGTTGATTGTAGAAATCCCCACGGAGTGATCGGTTGGTACGGGTGGTGTGTAGAGGATGGAAAATCTAGGCTTGGGCCGGGTACATTGCATCCATATCTGTACATGCTATTTTGAGTGGGCTAAGGCCCAATATGTGTTTGTGAGCTTGGAGCCATTTATGTGACTTAAGGGGGAATTACACACTTGTCTCTGACTCACCCTCTCGCTTAATCTTGCAGTGATCAAAGAGACGTGGACTTGGGAGCCGAGGGGACTCGAGGAGGCCATAGCTTGATATTTTTTAGTAAACTTAGTTTCTTCACAAGACGTTTTAAATTTGGGTTTTTAATTGATGTCATAAGGCCTTCTAAATTGTTATTTGGTTTTACGTAATTACTTCGCTTTGATACGACATTAATTTACGACTTAAACATATTTGTTAAAAAGAAGTGTTCTAAACAATCAGAACTTTGAATATCGGTTTTCTCACAAGTGCTAGCAAAAATAGCAAATGAGCGATTAATCCAACCTGAAATTTTTCTTAAGTTACAAACCCCTGTTTTCAAAACATCACATAAAACAAAGAGTTTCAAACATACGGTTTCCATCAAAATTTCAAAATTTCCTTATAACCTTTTTCCTGTGACATACGGATCTCGGTCAGAACGATTAGGCCGGGTTTGGGATGTTACATTAATTATCTTGTTCAACAAGATCAGTAAATACCCCAAACCCTACCCAAACAATATGACCGAATTTGGTTTGCTCTGAGAGAAAAGATTTTGAAAACCATTTTAAAACCGATTTTGAAATTAGTCGAAATGCCTTTCAATTTAAATTTTCTTTGTTAAAAACCAAACTTAAAATATTTGTTTGAGTCGAGTTGTTTAAAAAATTTTGAATGTACCCGATGGTACTTTAAAACATTTTGCGTTTAATTTGAGAAAACATGTGCAACCGTTTTAACATCATCAAGTAGTTTAAACCAAACATTCAAACACGCAGCAATAATAAAATCATACTAGGAGGCCTTATTACAAATAAGCAACATAAACCTAAAAGAAAGATAAATAAAATCCAAAATTCATTTATTAAAAGTCTCCACTGCATGGCCACCTCGAGTTCATCCGGCTCCACATCCGCGATCTCACGAATCACCTGAAATGATAAGGGAGAAGGTGAGTCACCAAGACTCAATGTGTAACCCTTCCCCAATTTAATGTAATAACATACACAAATTATAACCAGTTAACATGCATAAGTTTAAATGCACCCAACCTAACCATCCATACGCCTTTTTCTACCCCTTGTGGTACCAAACCACTGGTGGTGCCAAACCACCGTGACGTATAGTCACAAATGTGATACCAAATCACCGGAGATACTAAATCTCTCGGTGTCCAAGACACAATTGTGTTACCAAAACACTTTGTGACCGGTCACAAATAGATGATGGGGCCAACCCATCGTGTGATACCAAATCACCGCGCATAAATCCCATATCTCAAAGTGGGGCCAACCCACGGTGGTATTAACCACGGGGACGAGTCGCTATGAGGTGCCAAACCTCTGAGGTACCAAACCTCGGTGACCGTGAGTCACGATGTGTTACCAAAACACCGGTGTCCGCGACACGAATATCACCGCCCCCTCCTCTCATCAACCCTTAACAATCATTTATATGCATGTACCACAAATCATGTTGATAGATTTATTTAACAACATCCAATCGATTTATCATAAGCCATATATCAAATAATACACATACCAAATGTGTCATGCTTCCCAAAAGCATCAAATAATAATCACATAGTAATAAGAACTTACCCAAATCCTTGTTAATACCATGAAGGTATTACATCCTGCCTACACAAAACGTTTAGGATAAAATAACACTTAGCATATAAAAAAAGTTATAAGATGTGTATGTATACACACTGCACCAAAAAGAGTTCTAAAACCCGAATAGACAAATCGGCCACACAAGTATTCTTGCCCCTATATTCGCCAAAAATGAATATTAGAACCATGGCCTAATCGGCCAAACCAAAATAATTGAGAAAGGTTCCTTGTGAACCTAAAATCTTACCAAAGCCTTGAACACTTAACCAACACACTCCTAAAAGAATCGGCCTCACTTCCCTACAATCATCATCAATAAGGTTTATTAGCCTTCTCAAGCTTAAACGAAACTTAAAATAATAATCCTTCAAATAAACCTTACCACTTTACCAAAACCAATTTCTAGAGAAGTCCCGATGATAACTATCTTACCTTCAATATTCGCCAAAGATAAATCAAGAAAGTAGAAGATTCGGCTATATGGTTATGGAAAATGAAGAATATGTGAAAGAAAAGAGAATTGAAATGAGAGAGAATTCGGTTTAATCAACAAAAGAAAAGAGAGAGCAACAAGAAGAGAATGGTTCACCCAAAAGAAAGAGAAAGAGAAAGTGGTTGAGCAATATTGAAAGAAAGAAAAAGAGAGAAAAGGGAGTAAGAGTTTCTGCCAACACCTAGTTATCAAAGAAGAAAAAGATGCACAAAAGTTCCCATGTTGTTTCGGTTTCAAAAAGGACAAATGAAAGAAAAGAGATGGTATTTGGTTCACACTTAAATGAGGCTAAAGACCAAAAGAGAAAAAATTGCACCAAAATGCACAAGACACTTTCGGCCAAAGAGAGGAATTTTGGAGAGAAAGAAAAACAAAGAAAAAGATGTTCAAATGACAAAAATTGGCCAACTATTCCTTCCCAAAGCTACCTATCAAAATTCGCCACCCCTAGCCATACATGCCGTCCACATTCATCCACTAAAGGCTTAGGAAACTTTCCAAAACATCCTCCACCCTTCATGCCTTTTGTCCCCTCATCATACCATAACTTCAAGATTCTTATCCCTACTATCAAGCTTTCCTTAATCATATATTCAACTTACCAAAAGAAATAGTCCAACTTTGTCATAAATAAGTTTGACCGTCCATCAAAGCAAGGATATAAAAATAAACCTTCAAATTGCTAAACATGCTACTCGAACCTCTAACCTCAAGCCAAACTCCATGCGCCATTACCAACTTGCCATGCACTCATCTTGTCACTTATTGCTACTTAAATTAACTTAAGTGCTAAGCTCATTTAATCCTCTTCTTTAAATAAGCCATACTAAGAATTATTCTACTAAACCGAGCTTACTCAAGACCCCTAATTAAGCCTTATATCATCACGAATAATATCACGTAAATTCAAATACAAGAAAAATAATTCAATCACAAATAACCCCTATTTTGGGATGTTACGAGTTCTACCTCTAAAATAATTTCGACCTCGAAATTACGATCGACGAAAAGGTGGGGTATTCTTTGCGTATTACATCCTCGGGTTCCCACGCTTCCTCCGTACCATGGTTTCGCCATAGCACTTTCACTAAAGGCACCGACTTTCTACGCAACACCTTGACATCTCGATCTAAAATCTGAATCGGTTCCTCCTCGAATGATAAGTCGAGTTAACCTCAATCTCACTCATCGCACGATGTGCGATGGATCCGACCTATACCGCTCTAAGCATCGACACATGGAAGACATTGTGAATCGACTTAACTCACGGGCGCTTCGAGTGATAAGCTACCGGTCCTACTCGCTTCAACACAAAAGATATACGGGCCGATGAACCTTGGACTTAATTTCCTTTTGCCCAAAAACGCAACACCTTTTTCCAAGCGACACCTTCGTAAAGACTTTATCTCCTACCTCGTATTCCATCTCCTTACGCTTGAGATCGGCGTAAGACTTTTGCCTATCCGATGCTTCCTTGAGACGAGCCCGAATTACCTTAACTTTGTCCTCAGTTTCCGTCACCAATTCTGGACCCAAGACATGTCGTTCACCTAGTTCCGTCCAACACGTAGGAGTACGGCATTTTCGTCCATACAGTGCTTCATATGGAGCCATTTGGATACTAAACTTGATAACTATTGTTATAAGCGAATTCCGCCAACCAGATACTCCTCCCAAGCGCCATCGAAATCCGTAACGCAACCTCTCGAGCATATCTTCTAAAATCAATCACTCTCTCCGATTGTCCGTCGGATTGCGGATGAAAAGTCATGGCCAAGTCCAATCTCGTACCCAAAGCTTGATGCAACGCTCTCCAAAACCTCGATGTAAACCTCGGATCCCTATCCGAGATAATCGATACTGGCACACCATGCAATCTCACTATCTCGGCTACATATAACTTAGCTAACCTCTGAAGCGAATAATCTACCCTTACAGGTATGAAATGCGCTGATTTAGTCAGACGATCCACAATCACCCAAACTGAATTCTTCTTGCTAGGCGTAAGAGGTAATCCACCGACAAAGTCCATGGTGATCCTCTCCCACTTCCAATCGTGGAATCTTCAGCTGGTTGAAGTAAACCGGATGGCAAATGATGTTCAACCTTGACTTGTTGACACGTCGACACTTACCCACGAACTCGCCACTTTCCCGTTTCGCACTGCCACCAAAATTGCTCTCTCAAATCCCGATACATCTTGCTACCTCCAGGATGCATAGCATATGGGCTACTATGCGCGTCAAGAATCCTTTGTCTCAACTCCACATCCTTCCGGCGCACAAGCTCTTCCTTTAAAGCACAAAACTCCATCACTGGATGGACTAAAATCCTCTAATCCACCATTACGGACTTGCAACCTCCGATCATTCAAACCATCATCCTCTAAGCGCTTCTCCTTAATCGATTTAACCAAGTCGGCTTGACTTGCAATTACGCCAAAAGACTCCCATCATCGAACGTACTAAGTCGAGCAAACATTGATCTTAAATCCGATACAACCTTACGACTCAACGCGTGCGCCACCACGTTAGCCTTACGAGATGATACTCGATCGAGCGATCGTAGTCCTTCAACGGCTCAATCCATCTACGCCTCAAATTCAAATCCTTCCGAGTCAAAAGATACTTAAGACTCTTGTGATCCGTATAAACTATCGACTTCTCTCCGTACAAATAGTGCCTCCATATCTTCAAAGCGAAGACTACGTACCGCTAACTCCAAGTCATGAGTCGGATAATTAGCCTCATGTGATCTCAATCACGAGATGCATAAGCCACTACCTTCCCTTCTTGCATCAAAGCACGCATCCCAAACCAATATGTGATGCATCGCAATAAACCGTGAATTCCTTGCTCGCTCGGGTTGAATCAAACCGAGCTTGATCGAAATCTTCTTCAATTTGTCGAAACTTTCTTGCGCTTCTCGGTCCACACAAATGGAACTCCTTTCCTCAACAACTTGGTCATCGGTGCGGCAATCAAAGAAAATCCTTCCACAAATCTTCGTAATACCCGCGGACCTAGAAAACTCAAATTTCACCCACAGATTTAGGCGGCTTCCAATCTAACACTCGCCTCAATCTTTCGAGGATCCACTCTAATCCCCTAAAAACAACGTGACCCAAGAAAGTCACCTCCTTAAGCGAGTCGCACTTACTAAATTTCGCATCTACACCGCTTTTCCTCGAATCGCAACACCACTCGCAAATGCGTATCATGCTCCTCTTCCGACTTCGAATACACCAAAATATCATCTATAAAGACCACAACAAACCGATCCAAAAGCGTTGAAATACCCTATTCATCATGTCCATGAAAGCTCGCTTTGGTGCATTAGTCAAACCAAACGGCATCACCGGGAACTCGTAGTGTCCATACCGAAGTACGAAATGCCGTCTTATGGATATCGGCCTCTTTCACCTTGATTGATGATATCCGGACCTTAAATCAATCTTAGAGAAAACCGCGAGCCCTTTCAAATGATCAAACAAGTCATCTATCCTCGGCAAAAGGATACTTGTTTTAATCGTCGACTTATTCAATCAAGCTGGCGGTAGTCTATACACATCCGCATCGTACCATCCTTCTTCTTGACAAAAAGTACCGGCGCTCCCCAAGGTGAAACACTTGGTCGAATGAAACCTCGATCCAACAACTCTTGTATCTCGAGCCTTCAATTCCAACAATTCCTTCCCGTGCCATCCTATACGGAGCTATAGACACCGCGCGTTCCTGAATAACAGATCTATACCAAATTCGACTTCACGATCCGGAGGCAATCCGGAAGTTCTTCAGAAATACGTCGAAGAAATTCCTTTACGATTTGAACATTTCCCCGAAGACTCCTTAGCTTCCAAAGTACACACATGAACTACGAGCGCCTCACGGCCCTTCCCGACCATCTTTATCGCTTTCAACGCAGATACCACGTTGGATAGATAATCTCTCCTATTACCTATCATGACCACTTCTTCACCTTCAACCGTCTTCAAAACCATGCGCTTAGCGGCACAATCCAAACTTGCTTGGTACTTGACCAACCAGTCCATCCCAAGAATCGGTCGAACTCCTCAAACGGCGGTTCCATCGGATCGGCTACAAACACTACCCCTTGAGTTCTAGGGGTATATCTCTATCTGACTTATTTACTTCTCTGAGTGACCTAAAGGACTAAAATACAGTCATCCTCTTAGAAGCGATCTAGAACTAAACTCATGGTCTCAACTATACTACTAGCAACGTAAGAGTGCGTCGAACCCACATCTATCAAGGCGTGATATGGAACACCAAAAATTAAAAACGTCACGGCTATGACGTCCGGTGCGTCTCCTTCCTCACGACGCCTCGCAAAGATACACCAAACCAGTGCGCCTAGCCTCCGTGTTGCCAATACCTCTGCCACCGGTGCTCCGCGACCTCCACTAGAGCCATAACCACCTCTACCATTACCACGACCTCTCTGCGCGTGCTGGTCCCTCCTTTACTCGAATCGGGCACGACCTTGACCTTCGGGATCGATTCCTAGCTTGCTTACGCGGGCAGTCCCTCACACACGATGTTCTAGCGAACCACACTCGAAACATCCTTTCCCTCCGGTCCAACATTCACCCCAATGAAACTTTCCACAACGGTTACATCTGGGCGATCTTTGATTAGCAAATGTGGACCTCCCCGCCTGATTTGACCCACTCTGCTAAATCTTTTCTCGAACATTACCACGACCTGCACGATCCAAAGCCTCTCTTGACTTTGCTTCTATCATAACTTTGCCTCGCGGACTCCTTTTTGATTCCTTCGGCTACCTTGGCCTTCTCCACCAAGACAACAAACTCACGTTCTTCTTGCGTGGAGCAATCGCCACTTTAACTCGCGTCTCTAAGTCCGTCTTCAAAACGAACACAACGATCATGTTCTGATGCCACTATTCCCCGAGCATAACGACCCGACCTTAGGAATTCCGCTTCATACTCCGAGACGACTTATTCCCTTGCACTAACCCCCGTAAAAGCTTTCCTTTGAGCGTCAATGTAGCTTGATCCAACATACTTCTTCCGGTATGCGGCTTTGAAGTACTCCCAAGTGAGATCATCTGCCGTAGCACCATCTCGGACCGTGAGCCACCATCGATATGACTCATCCTTGAGAAGCGACACCGCTCCTTTCGCTTTCTCCTCATTTGTCAAATCTATCTCATCCATGATTCTTTCGGTCGATTCCACCAATACTCACCGTATTGGCGCTACTGCACACACCTCGGAAAAATTCAGCTCATTTAGCTCGAAGTCTCTCGAGAACCGACTTCCGAGCTCCTCCACTTCCACCAATTCCAGCTACCCTTTCCGAACCCGTAGCATCGCTTGTGACACAGCGTCGTCACCCGTCCGATCCCCGCTCTTGGCTCCAAAGGTTGGGGTGGTGGTGGCGGTATCTCATTCTCGGATCCTTGACCCGACCCGACGGTGTTCTGATCTGACCATCCTACCCCTTCGCGTCCCACGGCGGCCACGCCCTCTAAAGCTCATTCTAACTATCGCGCTTTAACTGATTAGGAAATTTTATGAATTAGTACATGTTTCACTTGATTATCCGCGAAGAAATTTTATGAAAAGAGTTTAATAGAGATTCTTTCGATCAAACAAGGTTTTAAGTCTTCTATCTTGGTTTACACAGAATAATACATCCATTCCCTATACCTTTCATACTTATGCACTCTTCAGGCATTACTGTCCGTTTCTAACCCAGGGGTATTTTCGTCATTTTTTTTTCCTAAAGGGTATTTTGGTAATTTTGTCAATCAAGAATATTTTGAAAATTTTCGAAGATAAATTTGTCCTACCATCTAAAAATAATTTAATGATTTTAAAACCGAAGTTTTCCTTAAAACATGGCTAATCCCTTTCGGGCTTTATTTAGGATTTTGCCTATGATCGAGTCCTCTTGGTTAGAGTGAACCAGAAGCTACGCACTGGTAGGAATCCCGCGAAGAGGAGGTGAGTCACGAGGACTGCTTAAGTACCAAGCTCTTCCGGATCCAATCCTAGACATGCGCACTCAAGGTTACCACACCTAACTCCTGGCGACTTGGTCGTAGGTTGGTTTAATTAGGCTCTTAAAGTCTTATGTCTTTGTTTGGAGTAAACTAGTCCTAAAGTTTAAAATACTATCACTATCTACGTCCCATGCTTCCTACCATTCTACAAGAAATAATTCATACAAAAAGTTAGTGGTACTTACAGGGCGGATCGGTCATGTCGGAGACTCAGTGCCATGCTTATTCAAAACCATAATATTTCAAATAGACCTACCAAAACATTTTTGGGCCTTGGGCCTACAGTAGGAGCTTTGAACTGGCTCGATACCAATTTTGTAACACCCCAAACCCGGCCCAAACAATATGACCGAATTTGGTTTGCTACAGAGAAAAGATTTTGAAAACCATTTTAAAACCGATTTTGAAATTAGTCGAAATGCCTTTCAATTTAAATTTTCTTTGTTAAAACCAAACTTAAAATATTTGCTTGAGTCGAGTTGTTTAAAAATTTTGAATGTACCCGATGGTACTTTAAAACATTTTATGTCTAAATTGAGAAAACATGTGCAACCGCTTTAACATCATCAAGTAGTTTAAACCAAACATTCAAACACGCAAAGAATAATAAAATCATACTAGGAGGCCTTATTACAAATAAGCAACATAAACCTAAAAGAAAGATAAATAAAATCCAAAATTCATTTATTAAAAGTCTCCACTGCATGGCCACCTCGAGTTCATCCGGCTCCACATCCGCGATCTCACGAATCACCTGAAATGATAAGGGAGAAGGTGAGTCACCAAGACTCAATGTGTAACCCTTCCCAATTTAATGTAATAACATACACAAATTATAACCAGCTTAACATGCATAAGTTTAAATGCACCCAACCTAACCATCCATACGCCTTTTTCTACCCCTGTGGTACCAAACCACTTTGGTGGTGCCAAACCACCGGTGACGTATAGTCACAAATGTGATACCAAATCACCGGAGATACCAAATCTCTCGTGTCCAAGACACAATTGTGTTACCAAAACACCGTGACCGAAGTCACAAATAGATGATGGGGCCAACCCATCGTGTGATACCAAATCACCGCGCGACAATCCCATATCTCAAAGTGGGGCCAACCCACGGTGGTATTAACCACGGGGGCGAGTCGCTATGAGGTGCCAAACCTCCGGAGGTACCAAACCTCTGGTGACCGTAGTCACGATGTGTTACCAAAACACTCGGTGTCCGTCGACACGAATATCACCGCCCTCCTCTCATCAACCCTTAACAATCATTTATATGCATGTACCACAAATCATGTTGATAGATTTATTTAACAACATCCAATCGATTTATCATAAGCCATATATCAAATAATACACATACCAAATGTGTCATGCTTCCCAAAAGCATCAAATAATAATCACATAGTAATAAGAACTTACCCAAATCCTTGTTAATACCATGAAGGTATTACATCCCTGTCTACACAAAACGTTTAGGGATAAAATAACACTTAGCATATAAAAAAAAGTTATAAGATGTGTATGTATACACACCTGGCACCAAAAAGAGTTCTAAAACCCGAATAGACAAATCGGCCACACAAGTATTCTTGCCCCTATATTCGGCCAAAAATGAATATTAGAACCATGGCCTAATCGGCCAAACCAAAATAATTGAGAAAGGTTCCTTGTGAACCTAAAATCTTACCCAAAGCCTTCGAACACTTAACCAACACACTCCTAAAAGAATCGGCCTCACTTCCCTACAATCATCATCAATAAGGTTTATTAGCCTTCTGCTTAAAATCGAAACTTAAAATAATAATCCTTCAAATAAACCTTACCACCTTACCAAAACCAATTTCTAGAGAAGTCCCGATGATAACTATCTTACCTTCAATATTCGGCCAAAGATAAATCAAGAAAGTAGAAGATTCGGCTATATGGTTATGGAAAATGAAGAATATGTGAAAGAAAAGAGAATTGAAATGAGAGAGAATTCGGTTTAATCAACAAAAGAAAGAGAGAGCAACAAGAAGAGAATGGTTCGCCCAAAAGAAAGAGAAAGAGAAAGTGGTTGAGCAATATTGAAAGAAAGAAAAAGAGAGAAAAGGGAGTAAGAGTTTCGGCCAACACCTAGTTATCAAAGAAGAAAAAGATGCACAAAAGTTCCCATGTTGTTTCGGTTTCAAAAGGACAAATTAAAGAAAAGAGATGGTATTTGGTTCACACGAAATGAGGCTAAAGACCAAAAGAGAAAAATTGCACCAAAATGCACAAGACACTTTCGGCCAAAGAGAGGAATTTTGGAGAGAAAGAAAAACAAAGAAAAAAGATGTTCAAATGACAAAAATTGGCCAACTATTCCTTCCCCAAGCTACCTATCAAAATTCGGCCACCCCCAGCCATACATGCCGTCCCACATTCATCCACTAAAGGCTTAGGAAACTTTCCAAAACATCCTCCACCCTTCATGCCTTTTGTCCCCTCATCATACCATAACTTCAAGATTCTTATCCCTACTATCAAGCTTTCCTTAATCATATATTCAACTTACCAAAAGAAATAGTCCAACCTATCATAAATAAGTTTGACCGTCCATCAAAGCAAGGATATAAAAATAAACCTTCAAATTGCTAAACATGCTACTTGAACCTCTAACCTCAAGCCAAACTCCATGCGCCATTACCAACTTGCCATGCACTCATCTTGTCACTTATTGCTACTTAAATTAACTTAAGTGCTAAGCTCATTTAATCCTCTTCTTTAAATAAGCCATACTAAGAATTATTCTACTAAACCGAGCTTACTCAAGACCCCTAATTAAGCCTTATATCATCACGAATAATATCACAGAAATTCAAATACAAGAAAAATAATTCAATCACAAATAACCCCTATTTTGGGATGTTACAAAGACTGCGCTAATTAATTAATTTAATTTTGACTTCAAACATTAGTTAAGTGATTACTATTAATTAAATAATAATTCGAATAAAATAATTTAGTCTTTAAGTTATCTCTCTTTTTTAACGAGAAATTCCATTCACTACGGATATTGATACATTCGATCTTTTTCTGTAATTCATCAATTTTATTTATTCATCTCATCAATTCAAATGCAAACCATCAAGGTTGTATAGAGCTAGTAGAGGGGCCAACCTGATATATAATTAGAGCTGAAATAGTTTGTAATTAACTGTCATGACCGACCTCTCCTTATTATATATCATTATGAAAACAACTCACCAAGTGCTCGTCCAATGAATTTTTCGTATGTGCTTTAGCCTCATAGGATATCCTCAATCCCTTTAATTTATATCCGTTCACCCAAAGTGATCTTATCATATCTCATGGTAACCATCACATCTTCTTCCATGAAAAATATAAAGTCAACAGAAAAAGAAACAAACCAATGCACAAATATAATCATATGTTTAAGCACACAAATAATACAGGAATATATTGTTCAAAAAATTTGGACGACGAACTTTTATTTTAATTAGAATCTCGAATTTAATATTTTATTTTGCCTTAAAAGTACTATGTTGGAAGATGGTTTTTATAAAAAATTATACTTAGATAAAAAAAACTTCAAAATTAATTCTAATTCAATATAGAAACTCAGTAATGGTTTTGTTATTGGTTTAAATGAACTAAATTTTATCACATTTCGGCTCTTTGTATTGATATGTATACAAAAAGCATTGAATTCATAGAAAAAGTTTATTAATAGCAAAGATTTAAATTGAAAAATAACTGTTTTTATGTAATATGAATAAATATATTAATTACAATTGCATTGAATTTGTTGGTATGCTTTAAGCGGTGGCGCTAGGGTTTTTGGGACAGTGGAACATGGAATCGGGTTTAATTTGCCACTAGTTATAGGCTTGACATTCAAACATTGGGATGTTGCGGGTTCAGTCCGGTGTGCTTAATATCAATGTCCGCAAGTTCCACATTTTGACATGGCGAAGAACCACGCAAATAAACTTGATACCTTCCTGAAGCGCAGATGTGCCACGGATGTTCTTGAAGCTAATGTTGCTTAGTTTAACTTTCGATTCTTCCCCGCATCAACACAACAATGATTCAATGATCGATTAAATATTGTCACTCTATTAGGATTTTGATAAGAATGTACATACATTTTTCTTGCATTTATTCCATGGGCAATATTGTTGATCAATTAGGATAGGGGAAGAGACATTATTCACGGTAATATCCTCAAAATGTATTTCGATACTATCCCGTGATATTCGCCGCCAAGTTTTGATTCGAGCTCCATTCGAAGTATTAGTGATGGTGCAGTTTGAGACTTTAATTCCCTCAACTGGCTCCTCATTTTGGAACTTTCCAAGACTACCGATACTTATACCATGTCCTGGTCCACAAGTTACTTCTTTTATGTCCACATTTTTAGTTCCATCTCCGATAGAAATACAATCATCACCAGTTTTAATGTCACAGCCAATAATATTGACCCCGTCTGATTTGCCCATGTGAATCCCATCTGTGTTTGGGCTCTCTGCTGGTGCCTCTACCTTGAAACGTTCGAGGGTAATGTTTTTGCATGCAAAAACATTAACGTGGAATAGTTTACTGTCTTTGCTAGTTATATCTTGTATCAATGCGTTGGTCACAAAGTCAAACCTTATATTCTGTTTAATTTTGGAGTTAACAAAGTAACATGCGAAACAAAGATGTTAGTTATAATTATATTTTGATAATAAAAATAAGAGGAAAAATAATAAATAAATTCTGGCAAGAGGGAAGAAAGCTGACAATGGGAAGTTTGGAACGAAATTCACGATTGTCACAAGTATTCTTCTCATAAGCAATGCTTCCCTGACCATCAAAAATTCCTCCGCCAGACATTTTGAAATTTTCAATACTATAGAATCTAACCCAATTAGGGTCCTTGAAAGCACTAGGATCAGTGAGCCTGTATAGTGCCACTGAACATTAATCTCAATAGGAGCCTTGCATGGACCTTCTAAGTTTACTTTTGTTAATAAATATGTCCCTTTAGGAATCACAATCTGTTGATGGGGTTACAGAGGCACATGCTTCTTTCCAAGCATCCAAAATGGCTAAAATAAAATGAATAAAGACATCATTTGAAATATAATTTTTTCATATTTTCACCTTTGGGGTACAAAGTTAAGAGCAATTGAACTTGCCTTACTCAAATCCGTTTTCCCGTCAGCTTTTGCGCCAAACTTGGCAACAACATCAAAAGCATCTGATTGAACTTTAGAGGCTGAAATGAATAATAATAAAAGTACAAACATGGAAGGAACAATATTAAGGTGTGGTGCCATGTTTTTATTTTGTTTGGAAATTAAAGGAAGAATGGCTTTTCCTTTTGTTTTGTTCCAAATATATAGAAAGTTTGAGAAAATTACAACCAATCAAATATATTACTATTTAATCAATGTGGAAAAGTCATATGGCCAAGCTTCAATTTCTATGATTAGCTTGTTTCTTTAATATCAACTTCGCACGGTTAGATAGTTTTGTGGTTAATTTTTTCACGACTTGAATAATTTAAACTATGTGAAAGGATTTTATTATGGAAAGATTGAAAAGCATTATTTTACATTTTATCTTCAAAATAATATCTTTACTAGATGGTGGGGAATGTAATTATGTTCCGTTAAATTTATAAATGTTATTTCGAAAAGTATAATCCTAATTATTCAATAAAAATTGTTGATACAGGAATGTGGTTTGGTGGTTGACGAAGTTTCACACCATATTGCCGAAAGCAATTATGGTGGTTTCTGGCACTCTTCTCAATCACTGTTTTCCTGGCCCTATAATACCTAGTCGAGCTAACATTCACCCTAGACTTCAGCCTAAACTTCACCCATTTAACAATTATTAGTGAAAACCTGATGGGTATTTGACTTCTCTTTCCAAATAGATTTACTTTTATCTTTTAGTATCCTCAACTTCTCTCAAGCATCTTGTAATTAAATTAATTTGCATGTAAGTTCTAGTGTGGAAAAGTTTTCATGATTCTAACAAAAATTGAATTGGGTTTTGTAAATTAAGTAGTGGAAATAATTTAATTTAAATAATTAATTAATTTGAAAAAAACTTAATTCATGGAAGAATATATGCTATTGGGTTAGATAATCATATGGTCTTGATTTCTTATTTAAGTCAAGAGAGGTAAGCTCGTATAATTAAACTGGAAAATAGGCCACTAAGGTAAGTGCGCCTCCGCAGACAAAGTGAATTATCCCTTGGAGTCGCTGGCCATGGGGTTAAAATGTACTAGTTAGACTTTAGTTCTTCTATATTAATTATTTTATGTACATCGGATACAAATATAATTCTTGCATATGTTTCTCTGCCAATACCCAATGTAAAAAAAAAACCAAGGACAATGTATACTAAGAGAAAACTTTGTTGAAATTTATTGAAATATTAGTTAAATTCTATTTTCTTTCAACTCAAATCAATTCTATATTTTTAGACTTTGTAATTTAGATTTTTGAGATTATAATGACATTATTCAAAAGATAATAATTGAATTATAGGAGTTGTTTTTGATTGGGTAGAACACAAAGAGGTAGTTGACATACCTCCTTGATTAGTCTCAGTTTACGTCTTGTTTTCAGTTTTGGGTAGGACGCAAAGAGCTAGATGCATAGCTCCTTGAGAATTCTTGATTCACGTCTTGTGTTTTACTTTTTTAGTTACATCCCACTTTCCAAGCATCTGAGAGTTCAAGAATAGGGAAGAAAATCGTTCAGTAGAAAGGTTGAAGATATTGGTCTACTATTCGAATTGATTAAGAAAATGCAGGCATCTCCCAAATTTTCCTTGCGACTTGGACATCTCCTAAGCATTGGAACAAAACTATTTAATTTGATCAAATTTATTACTTTAGATATCACGGTAAATGCCCGTTTTACAAAAGAAATTAAAACTCTGATGTTCCTACCCTGGCTACTTTTCTAAATGCATTTCCAACACGAACCCCGAATTAGAAAAGAAACCATGAAAAAAAAATTTCAAGCCAAACACACAAAAATCAGAAAAAGAGACTAACCTTTGAGAATCTAAAAGCAAAAACTCCAAATCGCATCAACAAATTTCGGGATCCTTAAGTGATAATCGCAAAATACCCAAACATTACACTTAATCTCGATGTAAATATCGTTCCTTTCTAACAATCTATTTACAGTTCCAAAATTTTTTCTCTCATTCTCCATTTTGGGGTTCCATTTTTTTATATGTAATAAGTAAACATAAAATGCTGTCACGTCATTATCGAATAATGTGGTTAAGGAGTCCTCAATAGATTCGGACATACGAGAAGAAAGACACTGTGCAAGTTTGTCGAATAAGCTTGGGAGATTAGAAAAGCACTAGATTTGGCTGTCGACTGTAAAGACCAAGTAATTATTAGTGACCTATTCAATTTAGAAATTAGAGATCATTCTTTATTGTGTTGGAAACATTCGTTTAGAAAATGATTTTTTTGAAAAACAAAAAAATTAAAAATTTCTAAAACCAATCAGTTGTCATATTTATAGGGACAAACCCTTTTTACCAAAATCATACTTGTGTTATGGATTAGGCGGTGTAAGTTGTTTCTCAAAATTCTACCAACATGATTGATGAGTCACTAAACTAACTAAAATTACGATAAAGGCAAGCGCACCTATCGAAAATAGTATAGCTATGGTGAGTCAGGAACATTGTTTGCACGAGGACTAAAAGTACTAGTAATGACTGTTTTTCTATTATTTAGCCTACAAATTAATGGGATTGATTTGAATCTAAAATTAACTAACTAATTACTAAGAACGTGACAGAGAATGAATTAGGAAAATATTTGAAGAAAACCAGTCAGATAGACAATACCCAGGGAAGAATCCACCTAGACTTCGCATTAACTCGATCTATGGATTCCCCTATTAGATTTGACTCTAATCCGGTAGATTTATGTCGTCATCTTTCTAGGATTGCATGCAACTCCACTCAATTATGCTAGATCTACTCTTAAACAGGGACTTTTGCTCCACTGAATAAGCACATTTAACATGAATCAATATCCTGAAAATATCAAAACACGAAAGAAGCTTACATAATTGAGAACAAGAATTCAAGTACTTATCATGTAAATTAGAAATTAAATAACAAGATCCATAATAGGTTTCATCTTCCCTAGGTATCTAGGGAATTTAGTTCATAATTTGGAGTGTAATCATCTCAAAATTAGAATAACAACAAGACTTAAAGAAACCCAATAAAACTTCTAAAGAAATTTAATGGAGATCTTCAATCTTGAAGGAGATCCTGCTTCTGAGTTGAATCTCGTGGCGTTCTACGAGTCTTTTCTTCGTTCTTCTCTGCGTGGTCCCTTAGGTCCTCTTCAAGTGCGTATTTATAGACTTTAGAATGCTTAGAAAGCCAAAAAATTGAGTTTTTTCCGCATGTTTGGAAAAATGGGAGCGATATCGACACGGGCTTGCATAGGGGCGTGTGGCCAGCCCGTGTGGCTCACACGAGCGTCTGCCCAGGCCGTGTGGTTCCTGAAAACGGCTCTTTTTGTCTAATTTTGGCCCATTTTTTGCTCCTTTCACTTTCCTATGATCACCGAAGTATAGAAACATAAATTTAAAGGATTAGGAGCATCAAATTCACTAAGTTACATAATAAATCATCCAAAAACATGCAAGCATGGGATTAAAACATGTTACTATTATGGTTTATCAACGATCTTCTCAACTATTCACAAACCTCGACTAGTTAAATCGTAGGCTCTAAACCATATAAACGGATGAAAGCTATGAAAACTTTCTATTGATGTTGGAGTGGCGAATATCGACGTCTCTTTATGGGCCAAAAACTGAAAAAGTAAACATTCAAATTTATATTTTTTTTGGAAATTAAATCTGAATAAAGTTTTATGATGTCGGTGCTTCACATCGTGTGTGGTTGACCTAGCCTATGGTCTCTATTTATAGAAAACTCGCACGCATCTTGGTCGAAAAAGAAGAAAAAATATAATAACATTTTAAGAGAGACTACACATAATTCTCTAGTAGGAATATGTATGGGCTTCAACACCCTCTCTTTAGAGATAGGGTTGTCGCCCATCTTACGTGAGATGGGTCATTGGGTATATATCATGTATTGGGTATAATTATATGTGTTATTTAGAAATTTATTCAACTCATATAATTTAACCAACCAAATAAAAAATTTTCTATTTCCAAAAATATTAATAATTTAATTAATTAATTGAAATAAATTTTACTAATTCACACAATTAAATTATTTTCCAAACCTAGTTCTAATTCCGTTAAATTCATGACATGTTTACCACACTAGAATCTAAGCGTAAATGAATTTAATTATCTTGTTCAACAAGACTACGCTAATTAATTAATTTAATTTTTACTTCAAACATTAGTTAAGTGATTACTATTAATTAAATAATAATTCGAATAAAATAATTTAGTCTTTAAGTCATCTCTCTTTTTTAACGAGAAATTCCATTCACTACGGATATTGATACATTCGATCTTTTTTTGTAATTCATCAATTTTATTTATTCATCTCATCAATTCAAATGCAAACCATCAAGGTTGTATAGAGCTAGTAGAGGGGCCAACCTGATATATAATTAGAGCTCAAATAGTTTGTAATTAATCACATGACCGACCTCTCCTTATTATATATCATTATGAAAACAACTCACCAAGTGCTCGTCCAATGAATTTTTCGTATGTGCTTTAGCCTCATAGGATATCCTCAATCCCTTTAATTTATATCCGTTCACCCAAAATGATCTTATCATATCTCATGGTAACCATCACATCTTCTTCCATGAAAAATATAAAGTCAACAGAAAAAGAAACAAACCAATGCACAAATATAATCATATGTTTAAGCAAACAAATAATACAGGAATATTTTGTTCAAAAAATTTGACCGACAAACTTTTATTTTAATTAGAATCTCGAATTTAATATTTTATTTTGCCCTAAAAGTACTATGTTGGAAGATAGGTTTTATAAAAAAATTATACTTAGATAAAGAAAACTTCAACAATTAATTCTAATTCAATATAGAAACTCAGTAATGGTTTTGTTATTGGTTTAAATGAACTAAATTTTATCACATTTCGACTCTTTGTATTGAATTCATAGAAAAAGTTTATTAATAGCAAAGATTGAAATTGAAAAATAACTATTTTTATGTAATACGAATAAATATATTAATTACAATTGCATTGAATTTGTTGGTATGCTTTAAGCGGTGGCGCTAGAGGTTTTTGGGACAGGGCTGGAACATGGAATCGGGTTTAATTTGCCACTAGTTATAGGCTTGACATTCAAACATTGGGATGTTGCGGGTTCAGGTCCGGTGTGCTTAATATCAATGTCTGCAAGTTCCACATTTTGACATTGCGAAGAACCGCTGCAAATAAACTTGACAGCTTCTGGAAGCGCAGATGTGCCACGGATGTTCTTGAAGCTAATGTTCGTTAGTTTAACTTTCGATTCTTCCTGCATCAACACAACAATGATTCAATGATCGATTAAATATTGTCACTCTATTAGGATTTTGATAAGAATGTACATACATTTTTCTTGCATTTATTCCATGGGCAATATTGTTGATCAATTAGGATAGGGGAAGAGACATTATTCACGTAATATCCTCAAAATGTATTTACGATACTATCCCGGGATATTCTTTGGCCAAGTTTTGATTCGAGCTCCATTCAAGTATTAGTGATGGTGCGATTTGAGACTTTAATTCCCTCAATCTGCTCCTCATTTTGGAACTTTCAAGACTACCAATACTTATACCATGTCCTGGTCCACAAGTTACTTCTTTTATGTCCACATTTTTAGTTCCATCTCCGATAGAAATACAATCATCACCGCTTTTAATGTCACGATAAATAATATTGACCCCGCCTGGTTTGCCCATGTGAATCCCATCCGTATCCGGGCTCTCTGCGGTGCCTCTACCTTGAAAGCGTTCGAGGGTAATGTTTTTGCATGCAAAAACATTAACGTGGAATAGTTTACTATCTTTGCTAGTTATATCTTGTATCAATGCATTAGTCACAAAGTCAAACCTTATATTCTGTTTAATTTTGGAGTTAACAAAGTAACATGCGAAGCAAAGATGTTAGTTATAATTATATTTTGATAATAATAATAAGAGGAAAAAGAATAAATAAATTACGCAAGAGGAAGAAAGGCGACAACGGGAAGTTTGGAACGAAATTCACGATTGTCGCAAGTATTCTTCTCATAAGCAATGCTTCCCTGACCATCGAAAATTCCTCCGCCAGACATTTTGAAATTTTCAATACTATAGAATCTAACCCAATTAGGGTCCTTGAAAGCACTAGGATCAGCCAGAGCCTGTATAGTGCCCTAAACATTAATCTCAATAGGAGCCTTGCATGGACCTTCTAAGTTTACTTTTGTTAATAAATATGTCCCTTTAGGAATCACAACTGTTGATGGGGTTACAGAGGCACATGCTTCTTTCCAAGCATCCAAAAATGGCTAAAATAAAATGAATAAAGACATCAGTTTGAAATATAATTTTTTTCATATTTTCACCTTTGGGGTACAAAGTTAAGAGCAATTGAACTTGCCTTACTCAAATCCGTTTTCCCGTCAGCTTTTGCGCCAAACTTGGAAACAACATCAAAAGCATCTGATTGAACTTTAGACGCTGAAATGAATAATAATAAAAGTACAAACATGGAAGGAACAATATTAAGGTGTGGTGCCATGTTTTTATTTTGTTTGGAAATTAAAGGAAGAATGGCTTTTCCTTTTGTTTTGTTCCAAATATATAGAAAGTTTGAGAAAATTACAACCAATCAAATATATTACTATTTAATCAATGTGGAAAAGTCATATGGCCAAGCTTCAATTTCTATGATTAGCTTGTTTCTTTAATATTAACTTCGCACGATTAGATAGTTTTGTGCTTAATTTTTTCACGACTTGAATAATTTAAACTATGTGAAAGGATTTTATTATGGAAAGATTGAAAAGCATTATTTTACATTTTATCTTCAAAATAATATCTTTACTAGATGGTGGGTGTGAAAAATATAAATGTCGGTAATGACAATATATATCGCAAAGAAAAAGAAATAAAATAAAGAACACACAGATTTTACGTGGAAACCCTTTCGGGAAAAAACCACGGGCAGAGGAGAAGAAAAATTCACTATGTCGAATTCGAACCCATTACAAGAGGAATAGACTATGTCTATTTAAAGGCTTGTAAAACCTAATTCTAATCAAGGTAAATATATTATGCTAATAAATGCTAAATATATTATACTCATAAATACTAAATATTCTAGAAAGAAGATATATTTTGTTTAACTTGACTTGCAAGCAATATCTTCGAATTTGGGTCACACAACTCTAACAATCTCCACCTTGACACGAATTCTTAACAAACAAGTTCTTCATCGCGAACTCTCATCGAACAAGTTCTCCACCTCTTCCATAAAACCCCTTAAGGGTTTAACTTCAACAATGAACACCAACCAGATCTAAGCAATTCTCAAACTTGGTTATAGGAAGTGACTTAGTCATCATATCCGCAGGATTTTCATGAGTACTAATTTTGCTCACAACAATATCACCACGAGCAATAATATCACGAACCAAACTATGTTTCACAACTGGGGAGAACACATCTGTGAAGTCTACTCCTGGAATTTGACTGTAACCCTTTGTAACAAGCCTTCCTTTATATCTGGGTTCTTCAAATCCTGAAGTCCCTTCTTTCTTTTTAAACACCCATTTACAGCGAACAGCCTTTTTACCTTTAGGAAGTTTCACAAGATCCCATGTTCTGTTTTTGTGGAGTGATTCCATCTCCTCTTGCATAGCAAACATCCAATTTTCTGAGTCTTCATAGCTAACCGCCTCAGAATAATTAGATGGCTCTTGGTTTGCATCTATATCTTCAGCCACATTTAAAGCATAAGCAACTAGATCAGCCTCAACATACTTCTTTGGAGGCTTAATTTCTCTTCTAGTTCTATTTTTGGCGATAGAGTATTGTGGTGAAGAAGCAACTCTATTCTCAATTTTTGTACTGGCTTGACGAATCGACTCTGTATTAATCTAATGCTCCACCTGCTTTTGATTTTCTTTATTGGAAGAGTCTTTAAGAGATAAGTTAGGTAGCATAACAGTTTCATCAAAAATAACATCTCTGCTAATCACAACTTTTCTATTTTCAAGACACCATAACTTATACCCTTTTACACCAGCTTTATAACCAAGAAAAACACATTTAATGGATCTCAGTTCCAATTTTCCATTATCAACATGAGCATACGCAGGACACCCAAAGATCTTTAAATCAGAATAATTAGCAGGATTACCAGACCATACCTCTTGTGGAGTCTTTTTCTCAATGGCAACGGATGGAGATCGGTTGATCAAAACATGCGATGAGTGGTTTCTTGACCAAAAACGACTTTGGTAAGTTAGAATTTGACAACATACATCGAACCTTGTCCATGATCGTTCGTTCATTCGTTTCACAACGCCATTTTGCGATGGAGTATGACGAATCATCAAGTGTCTCACGATCCCTTCGACTTGCATAGTTTATTAAACTCATTTGAACAAAACTCTAAGCCATTGTGCGTGCGGAGGTATTTTATTTGTTTTCCGTCTGTTTTTCAATCATAGTTTTCCAAGACCTAAATGCGGAAAACACATCGCTTTCTACGCTTGGAAAGAATGCCCAAACTTTTCTGGAAAAATCATCAATAAAAGTTAGCATATAATTAGCTCCACCTCTCGAAGGCACTCTTGATGGCCCCCACGGATCGAATGAATATACTCCAACGTTCCCTTCGTGTTATGGATTCCTCGGTAAATCGAACTCTCTTTTGCTTTCCAAAAGCAGGTGCTCACGAACTTCGGTTGCAAATTCCTTGCCCATCAAGAAGTCCTCTTTTGCTCAATTCTGCCATGCCATTCTCACTCATATGCCCTAGGCGCATATGCCAAAGTTTAGTAATATCATCATCTGACAAGGAAGAGGAAGCGACAACTGCATCACCAATAATAGTAGAACCCTGCAAAACATATAACTTGGCAGTCTTTCTCTGCCCTTTCATCAAAACGAGGGAACCTTTGGAAATCTTCAAAATCTCACTTTCAGCTGTGTATTTGTACCCTTTTGAATCAAGAGTACTTAACGAAATTAAATTTTTATTCAATTCTAGAACATGTCGTACGTCGCTAAGTATTCTGACAACTCCATCAAACATCTTAACTTTAATTGTTCCAACACCTGCGATTTTACACGAAGCATTATTTCCCATCAAAACAACACCTTTAGACATTGTTTCGTAAGTTGTAAACCAATCCCGATTGGGACTAGTGTGGAAGGTGCAGCCTGAATTAAGTATCCACTCATCGCTCACTTTAGAATTGTTGATAGAAGCGACTAGAAGTTCACCATCGCTGTAGTCTTCTACAACATCAGCTTCACCGGAATTTTCTGGTTGTTTTCCCTTTTGATTCCTAGCCTCCCTTTTAATCTTGTTATGTAGTTTATAGCACTCAGATTTAATGTGCCCTTTCTTCTTGCAGAAGTTACAAGTTTTACCTCAGTTTGAAGACTTCGATCTACCCTTAGATTTACCGCGAGGATTCCGTTCCTGTGTCCTTCCACGATCATCATCAGCATTCCGATCTTGTTTCCCACGAATAATGAGACCCTCTCCCTGAGAGTCTAGTTTAACCACAAGATGCTTCATCTTATCATATGAGGTCAAAGAATCATAAACCTCATCAACTGTGAGAGACTCGCGCGCTATATAAAATCGTGTCTCTGAAGGTTGAATAAGGCGGAACCAACGAACAAAGTAGAATCAACCCTAGATCTTCCTTATCATCTTGAACCTCCATGGCCTCCAAGTTTGAGAGAATTTCTTTAAACACTTTGTTAACTATTAGTACGTACGGATGCATCTTCCTCCAAGCGATGAGCATAAAGACGTTGCTTCATATGCAACTTGCTTGGTTAGAGTTTTCGACATACATATTTGTTCTAGCCTCTTCCATAATGCAATGCGGTCTTCTCCTTCATCACATCCTGCAAAATTTCGTTAGACAAATGCAGATGTAACTGTGTTAATGCCTTTCGATCCTTGCGCTTCTTCTCTTCCTCCGTCAATGTTGAAGGCATCTTATCTACCCCTAGCAGGGCTTTCTCTAAATCCATCTGTGCAAGAACTGCCTGCATCTTTATCTGCCACAACGCGAAATTGGTGTTGCGATCCAATAGCGGAATTTCATACTTCAAAGACACCATTACCGTGATCGAGATGAAAAACCCGAAAGCTCGGATACCAATTTGTGAAAAATATAAATGTCTGTAATGACAATATATATCGTAAAGAAAAAGAAATAAAATAAAGAACACATAGAGTTTACGTGGAAACCCTTTCGGGAAAAAACCACGGGTAGAGGAGAAGAAAAATTCACTATGTCGAATTCGAACCCATTACAAGAGGAATAGACTATGTCTATTTATAGGCTTGTAAAACCTAATTCTAATCAAGGTAAACATATTATGCTAATAAATGCTAAATATATTATACTCATAAATACTAAATCTTCTAGAAAGAAGATATATTTTGTTTAACTTGACTTGCAAGCAATATCTTAGAATTTGGGTCACACAACTCTAACAGTGGGGAATATAATTATGTTCCGTTAAATTTATAAATGTTATTTCGAAAAGTATAATCCTAATTATTCAATAAAAATTGTTGATACAGGAATGTGGTTTGGTGGTTGACGAAGTTTCACACCATATTGCCGAAAGCAATTATGGTGGTTTCTGGCACTCTTCTCAATCACTATTTTCCTGGCCCTATAATACCTAGTCGAGCTAACATTCACCCTAGACTTCATCCTAAACTTCGCCCATTTAACAATTATTAGTGGAAACCTGATGGGCATTTGACTTCTCTTTCCAAATAGATTTACTTTTAACTTTTAGTATCCTCAACTTCTCTCAAGCATCTTGTAATTAAATTAATTTGCATGTAAGTTCTAGTGTGGAAAAGTTTTCATGATTCTAACAAAAATTGAATTGGGTTTTGTAAATTAAGTAGTGGAAATAATTTAATTTAAATAATTAATTAATTTCAAAAAAACTTAATTCATGGAAGAATATATGCTATTGGGTTAGATAATCATATGGTCTTGATTTCTTATTTAAGTCAAGAGAGGTAAGCTCGTATAATTAAACTGGAAAATAGACCACTAAGGTAAGTGCGCCTCCGCACACAAAGAGAATTATCCCTTGGAGTCGCTGGCCATGGGGTTAAAATGTACTAGTTAGACTTTAGTTCTTCTATATTAATTATTTTATGTACATCGGATACAAATATAACTCTTGCATATGTTTCTCTACCAATACCCAATGTAAAAAAACACCAAGGACAGTATATACTAAGAGAAAACTTTGTTGAAATTTATTGAAATATTAGTTAAATTCTATTTTCTTTCAACTCAAATCAATTCTATATTTTTAGACTTTGTAATTTAGATTTTTGAGATTATAATGACATTATTCTAAAGTTAATAATTGAATTATAGGAGTTGTTTTTGATTGGGTACAACACAAAGAGGTAGTTGACATACCTCCTTGATTAGTCTCGGTTTACGTCTTGTATTCAGTTTTGGGTAGGACGCAAAGAGCTAGATGCATAGCTCCTTGAGAATTCTTGATTCACGTCTTGTGTTTTACTTTTTTAGTTACATCCCACTTTCCATGCATCTGAGAGTTCAAGAATAGGGACGAAAATCGTTCAGTAGAAAGGTTGAAGACATTGGTCTACTATTCGGATTGATCTAGAAAATGCAGGCATCTCCCAAACTTTCCTTGCGACTTGGACATCTCCTAAGCCTTGGAACAAAACTATTTAATTTGATCAAATTTATTACTTTAGATATCACGGTAAGTGCCCATTTTACAAAAGAAATTAAAACTCTGATGTTCCTACCCTGGCTACTTTCTAAATGCATTTCCAACATGAACCCCGAATCAGAAAAGAAACCATGAAAAAAAAAATTTCAAGCCAAACACACAAAAATCAGAAAAAGAGACTAACCTTTGAGAATCTAAAAGCAAAAACTCCAAATCGCATCAACAAATTTCGGGATCTTTAAGTGATAATCGCAAAATACCAAAACATTACACTTAATCTCGATGTAAATATCGTTCCTTTCTAAAAATCTATTTACAGTTCCAAAATTTTTTCTGTCATTCTCCATTTTGGGATTCCATTTTTTTATATGTAATAAGTAAACATAAAATGCTGTCACGTCATTATCGAATAATGTGGTTAAGGAGTCCTCAATAGATTCGGACATACGAGAAGAAAGACACTGTGCAAGTTTGTCGAATAAGCTTGGGAGATTAGAAAAGCACTAGATTTGGCTGTGGACTGTAAAGACCAAGTAATTATTAGTGACCTATTCAATTTAGAAATTAGAGATCATTCTTTATTGTGTTGGAAACATTCGTTTAGAAAATGATTTTTTTGAAAAACAAAAAAATTAAAAATTTCTAAAACTAATCGGTTGTCATATTTATAGTGACAAACGCTTTTTACCAAAATCATACTTGTGTTATGGATTAGGCGGTCTAAGTTGTTTCTCAAAATTCTACGAACATGATTGATGAGTCACTAAACTAACTAAAATTATGACAAAGGCAAGCGCACCTATCGAAAATAGTATAGCTATGGTGAGTCGGGAACATTGTATGCACGAGGACTAAAAGTACTAGTAATGACTATTTTTCTATTATTTAGCCTACAAATTAATGGGATTAATTTGAATGTAAAATTAACTAACTAATTACTAAGAACCCGACAGAGAATGAATTAGGAAAATATTTGAAGAAAACCAGTCAGATAGACAATACCCAGGGAAGAATCCACCTAGACTTCACATATTATTCTGAATCTGAATTAAACGATTTGTTCACTTGTGCCTTGATCTGTAGAAATCCCTAAATTGTATTAATATCTCTTTCGAGAGTAAGAATAACTGACTCTAGGTTGATTAATCGAAATCTCTTTCTAATTAAAACCCCTATTGTCGTATTAACTCGATCTATGGATTCCCCTATTAGATTTGACTCTAATCCGGTAGATTTATGTCGTCCTCTTTCTAGGATTGCATGCAACTCCACTCAATTATGCTATATCTACTCTTAAACAGGGACTTTTGCTCCACTGAATAAGCACATTTAACATGAATCAATATTCTGAAAATATCAAAACACGAAACAAGCTTACATAATTGAGAACAAGAATTCAAGTACTTATCATGTAAATTAGAAATTAAATAACAAGATCCATCATAGGTTTCATCTTCCCTAGGTATCTAGGGAATTTAGTTCATAATTTGGAGTGTAATCATCTCAAAATTAGAATAACAACAAGACTTAAAGAAACCCAATAAAACTTCTAAAGAAATTGAATGGAGATCTTCAATCTTGAAGGAGATCCTGCTTCTGAGTTGAATCTCGTGGCGTTCTACGAGTCTTTTCTTCGTTCTTCTCTGCGTGGTCCCTTAGGTTCTCTTCAAGTGCGTATTTATAGACTTTAGAATGCTGAGCAAGCCTAAAAATTGGGTTTTTCCGCGTGTTTGGAAAAATGGGAGCGATATCGACACGAGTTGCACAGGGGCGTGTGGCCAGCCCGTGTGGCTCACACTAGCGTGTGCCCAGGCCGTGTGGTTCCTAAAAATGGCTCTTTTTCTCTAATTTTGGCCCGTTTTTGGCTCCTTTCACTTTCCTATGATCACCTAAGTATAGAAACATAAATTTAAAGGATTAGGAGCATCAAATTCACTAAGTTACATAATAAATCATCCAAAAACATGCCAAGCATGGGATTAAAACATGTTACTATTATGGTTTATCAACGATCTTCTCAACTATTCACAAACCTCGACTAGTTAAATCGTAGGCTCTAAACCATGAACGGATGAAAGCTATGAAAACTTTCTATTGATGTTGGAGTGGCGAATATCGATGTCTCTTTATGGGCCAAAAACTGAAAAAGTAAACATTCAAATTTTGATTTTTTTTGGAAATTAAATCTGAATAAAGTTTTACGATGTCGGTGCTTCACATCGTGTGTGGTTGACCTAGCCTATGGTCTTTATTTATAGAAAACTCGCAAGCATCTTGGTCGAAAAAGAAGAAAAAATATAATAACATTTTAAGAGAGACTACACATAATTCTCTAGTAGGAATATGTATGGGCTTCAACACCCTCTCTTTAGAGATAGGGTTGTAGCCCATCTTATGTGAGATGGGTCATTGGGTCTATATAAATGTATTGTGTATAATTATATGTGTTATTTAGAAATTTATTCGACTCATATAATTTAACCAACCAAATAAAAAATTTTCTATTTCCCAAAATATTAATAATTTAATTAATTAATTGAAATAAATTTTACTAATTCACACAATTAAATTATTTTCCAAACCTAGTTCAAATTCCGTTAAATTCATGACATGTTTACCACACTAGAATCTATGAGTAAATGAATTTAATTATCTTGTTCAACAAGACTGCGTTAATTAATTAATTTAATTTTTACTTCAAACATTAGTTAAGTGATTACTATTAATTAAATAATAATTCGAATAAAATAATTTAGTCTTTAAGTCATCTCTCTTTTTTAACGAGAAATTCCATTCACTACGGATATTGATACATTCGATCTTTTTATATAATTCATCAATTTTATTTATGCATCTCATCAATTCAAATGCAAACCATCAAGGTTGTATAGAGCTAGTAGAGGGGCCAACTTGATATATAATTAGAGCTCAAATAGTTTGTAATTAGCTGTCATGACCGACCTCTCCTTATTATATATCATTATGAAAACAACTCACCAAGTGCTCGTCCAATGAGTTTTTCGTATGTGCTTTAGCCTCATAGGATATCCTCAATCCCTTTAATTTATATCCGTTCACCCAAAATGATCTTATCATATCTCATGGTAACGATCACATCTTCTTCCTTGAAAAATATAAAGTCAACAGAAAAGAAACAAACCAATGCACTAATATAATCATATGTTTAAGCACACAAATAATATAGGAATATGTTGTTCAAAAAATTTGGACAACGAACTTTTATTTTAATTAGAATCTCGAATTTAATATTTTATTTTGCCTTAAAAGTACTATGTTGGAAGATGGTTTTTATAAAAAAAAATTATACTTAGATGAAGAAAACTTCAACAATTAATTCTAATTCAATATAAAAACTCAGTAATGGTTTTATTATTGGTTTTGTTAATTATGACTCCTATTTCAGTCAAATTTGAGAAGTAATCTTCTAGTTAAACTCTGTTTATTTGTTTCAATCAAACACTGATTAGTTAGATTATTTTATTATTTGACCTATGAATTTAGCCTATAAATAGTGTAACACCCTGGTTTAGGGGTTATGCGCTTGGAGCATAACTCGAGCAGTTAGTAGGCTTATGGTCATGTTGGAGGAATTTTTAGGGGTTTGGAGAACCCTGGAAGGCAAGGAATGCCTTAGAAAATTTCTAGATTTTTAGGGTAAAAAGGGGAAATAGGGCAGGAAGGCCTTAAAATAAATTGGGGGAGTTTAGGACGTAAGAAAGGATCTGGCAAAGTGGCGTGGAGGCGCTGCTTGGGGGCTTGGGAAGGTGACGCCTAGGGGAGCAAGGGTTCGAGCTGCTGGGGCAGCATTTTTGTTTTATTTTTGCGTCAAGGGACTGGGCTAAGTAGGCCTTAAAAATAAATGTCAAGTTGATGGACATGAAAGTCCAATTGGCAAAGTGGCTCTTGGGCGCTACTTAGGCGCTGGAGGGAGAGTGGTCGCGGTTTCGAGGGCTGCGCAGCAGCATTTTGGCGTTTTATTTTTCATATGCGGTTATGGGCTAAGATAGGAAGGGGTTAAAAATAAATGTTGGGGCCTTATGTCATAAAAATCAATGTGGCCGAGTGGCCTGGGCGTTGGAGGAGAGGTGTGCAGCAGACTGGTCCCAGGTTCGAACCAAGAGAGTTGCATTTGGAGTTTTAAATTTTTATCCCTTTTTGGCAGCAATTTTGAAGGTGTTGGACGGCTAGAAGGCTTTTATTTAGGTGAGGATAATGTTTTTTTTTATCTTTATTTATCTATTTAGTTATTTAGAAGTGTGGGATAATTAATATTTATTTGTTTTTTTTGATAAGTGGAGCAATTCAAATTGTTTTTGAATTGAACTAATTCAAATTGATTTGAATTAGTGGGTGTTGGCCGAATCTTGGAGTCTTCAAGGGGGGTGGCCGAATGCTATAAATAGGGGGGTAGAGTGCAAAATTATTCTTCAAGTCTTTTGCCGAATCTCTCCCTCTCCCTCTTGTTGTGCCGAAATTCCCTTTCCCTATTTAGTTGTCACCTTGGCCGAATAGTAGGTGTGGTGTGGAGCACTTTGGGTTTTTTTTCAATCGTTGGAAGAGGTAAGTAGGCTTAGCCGAATTCCTTTCTCTCTTTATTTCCATACCTTTTTATTTCCTTCAACTTTGATTCTCTAATCATTAGACTAAGCCGAAACTCTTTTAATACTAAGCACCATTGTTGAAATCCTTGGCATCCTAGTGCGGTTGGGCGAATTCTAGCAAGGGCGACCTCTCCTAGTTCTTCTCCATTCGATTTAAGGAAGGAGTTTTAGCAGTGATTAAGGAGCTTTCGGGTTCAAGACTCTGCTTGGTAAGGATGAGTAGTTTATGATTATTCGTTTGAGATCTGTATTAACCAAGTTTTGATTAGATATCGTTATGGATGCGAATACCGGTCAAAGTGGGCAAGAGAAAGCTCCCATCCCAAAGTTCAAGAAGAGATCCGTTTACTGCATGCGAGATTGGCCACGGTGTGTGGGCCAACAACGAGAAACGTTAGGCAAAAAGCCGTAGTTTCGCTAAGCGATAGCGTCGAGGATCGAGAGTCTAGAACTCCAAGTAATAAGGTGTGTAGTTAACCATTGTTTCCGGGATTTGCGTGATAAATGTCTATTTTATATGTATGCTAACCAGTGCAGTTAAATGTGAAAATGGTACCCTTAAGGGGTATGAAGATGATCAGGTTAGTAGCAAAGTTTGTAAATATGTGATCACTGATTTTATTATGTGAGTATGCCTATGATTGTGAATAGCATGCACATGCATCATCTTCGCATTATATTATGTTACATGTGCATGGGTGGGTTTATGAAAGAAGGACAGGGTGTACTTCGAGCACGTGGTTGATGTCGACTTTGTGCTACGCATCGTGGATTAGCGCTTGGCGAGGTCGCGTTGTGGATCTTTGCGATTTAGTTCGCGTGGTTACCTTGATTGATATGGGCTTTATGCCATATCGTGGCTTGATGGATTGCTTTGTGCTCCATCGTGGTTTGATGTTAGCTATCGCGACATCATGGATGGCATTGGTTGCCTTTTGGAGGAAAAAGGAGAGGGTGACTCGATAGTCCCCGGTGTGTGGTAAATCGGATAAGGGGGTGTGTAGCGGATGGACCTTAGGTTTGGGTTGGGTATCATGATTGCATGGTTTCGTTATGAATTGATATGGAAATGGGCCAAGCCCAATATGACTTGTGGATTTGTATGTTTTGAGAACATACGTGGAAATGGGCCAAGCCAGTGATCGATGGATTGATGAGAAAGGGCCTAGCCCAAAGTATTTGATATGATTTGATTGTGGGCCAAGCCCAGTTGTAGTAATGTTTAAATGATTATATTTATGCATTTTATAATTGGGTTGATTTGTGGCTAACATGTGGGTGGATATCAGCTGGTTTAATTACACATCCCAGTCCGTATGACTCACCCAATTATTTATCCAACATCGCAGTGAGTCGTGAGTAATGGACCGGGTTGGAGTAGATACAAAGGTGGCCATGCGATGCGATTTTCATGCAGAAGTAGATGTGATCTTTTTTTATATTATCCGTATTTTGGGAATTTATTTGATGTAATAAGGGCCACTTTTAATTAAAGTACTCTATTTATAGTTGATAAAGGTTATATCGTATTTAGTAATATTTTTACAAAGGATTTATATTATAATAAATTATAATAAAGTTTTAATTCAAACCAAGCTTATAATATTTAATAATTTTTAATGGACTTACTTCCCAAAAGTTAACAAAATTTTCAAGTTTTACTCTGAAGTCAAAGATTTTTAACCGTCATTCCGCAGTGACATAACCAGATCCGGACGAGACTTGTGGGCCGGGTTTGGGGGTGTTACAAATAGGCTCTTTTACAACCTTAGAAAATACACCCATTAGATATTAGAACTCATAACACATTTAGAGAATTTTGTGTTTACGTTTTGAGGGTTCTTTGTTTTAGGGTTTTCGGGGTTTAGTTTTATCTCCATCTTTTGTACTCTTCGTTCTGTTGCCATTATAGTAAAATTATCTTTGCCCGTGGTTTTTTATCCTCTTTGGAGGGGTTTTTCCACGTTAAATTTGTGTGTCCAATTTCTCAATTTATTCCACTACTTTTACTTGTTCGTTGCTTAATTGGGTCGATCCTAACAAGTGGTATCAAAGCTAGTTCAATTTTCATAGATCAGCCCATTCAGATATGTTAGCAACAAGGTTTGAAATTGAGAAGTTCGATGGTGAGACAAATTTCAATCTATGGCAAGTTCGGATGATGGCAATTCTAGTTCAAACCGGCTTGAAAAAGATTGTTACCGAGAAAAAGACTGAGAATCTAAATCAAACAGAATGGGAAGACCTTGATGAAAAAGCTTTGTCTGCAATCTAGTTGTGCCTCGCGAATACTGTATTGCAGGAGGTATTGATGGAGAAGACCTCATCTGGCTTGTGGAAAAGGTTAGAAACTCTTTATGCGACTAAGTCTCTGGCTAACTGTTTAGTGTTGAAACAACGTCTATTTACGTTTTGCATGAACGAAGGTGAGCTTCTTAGAGATCACATCAGTCAATTCATTACTCTTTTAAATGATTTAAAGAATGTTGAGGTTCATATTGATGATGAAGATCAGACTATGCTATTATTGTGCTCTTTACCCCCTTCATACAAGTCTTTCAAGGAGACCCTGATTTATGGCAGAGACAAACTCTCGCTCGAAGATGTGAAGGGTCATTTGTTGAGTAGAGACTAACTTGACAATGAGCTTCATTTGGATAGCAAGACAGATAGGCAAGCTTAGCGTTTGATAGCATCAAAGAAAGCGAGACAAAAGGTGTCGCTAAGCTATTGTAAAAAGTTAGGTCACGTCAAAGCGATTGTTATAAACTGCGAAAGAAAAGAGCTGCTGAGAGTAACGAGGAAGATGTAGCTGGTGCTAATTTTTCTAATGAAAGCGACGATGATTTCTTGTCAGTGTCAACGACCGATAAATCCAAGCTCACATCCGAGTAGGTCCTATTCGGGATGTTCTTTCCACATGTGTCCCAATAGAGAATGGTTCTCCACGTACAGTTCGGTTGAAGGTGGAGTTGTGTGCATGGGAAACGATTCATCTAGTAAGGTAATTGGTATTAGTATTGTTAAAATTAGGATACACGATGGGACGATAAGGACACTCTCAGATGTCAGGTATGTACCTAATTTACGAAAGAATCTCATCTCCTTGAGTATTTTAGACTTGAAAGGATGCAGAATCAACATCGAGTCGAGCGGCAATAAAGTATCTTGTGGATCTCTCGTTTTGTTAAAAGGTAAAAGAACTGGCAGTCTTTATATTCTGTGTAACACCCCAAACCCGGCCCATGCGTTAAGACCAGATCTGACATGTCACATGAGAAAAACATGTTAAATCCTTTTTAGAAAACGAGTTAATTTGAAATATTTGATTAAGTACTACTAACCTCGAAGGTTGTTTGATAAATCAATAATTTAATCTAGAAATCTTTATAAATCGTGACTTTTTAAAATATCGTTGATAGTTCGAGAAAAACTTTCCGAGTTAAAATATTTGTAAAAGTTTGTTATGAAATCCATTTGCTAATCTATTTTGGAAAACCTTTATTTAAGTTTTTAGAAAAATACCCATTTAAAATCATTCAAGCAAAATAGTAAGTACGACAAGCATAAAGCAAAAATAAAATATTCCAGAGGCCTTATTACAACATAAAAACCCAAAATAGTAAGAGTAGTAAAATAAGCGAAAATAGAAATCTAAAGTTCAATAACATCATTACTGAAGTATGGCCTCCATCGAGTCATCCATGGCCCAAATCCACATCACTTAGCATTACCTACAAGGGTTAAGAAAAGGGGAGTGAGTTACAAGAACTCGGTGTGAAATCCATTACCAGTCATCCACCGGGCACGAACCCATATAGCAATATCATGGGCCTAAGCCCTTTTACATAACAATCTTAAAATGAAGCAAATGTATGAATGTATGCAACCCAACCCATCCATCCAACACACCCCGTACCAACCATCACACTGTGAGGATCAAGTCAACCCACCCCGCCATCACACCAAAACGCAGCGATTCGTCATTTAATAATATTTGCGTTGAGCCACGAGTCATAATTATGCATGGCATAGCCACTATCTGATTGTGGCGAGCCACGAGAATATCATATACGGTAATATAATCGGCACACACACCTTGGTAAAAAAATGATCGACACAGTCGTTAATTCATATGTTAGGCACATAGCCGGGTAAATACGTTTAGCACAAAGACATAATCACGATGGCACAAAGCCATATTTAGGTTGGCACATAGCCATTATCGTAATTTGTGTGCGAGCCTCCGAATCGAGAATGAAACATAATAACAAACATTTTTGTGGCAATGCCACCGGGCTACACTTCTCTTCAACATTTTTCCCATCCCATGCAAATTATGTAAATGCAACATACATAATAAAGCATACATAATAAAGCATTGAAACACCCCAAACCCGGCCCACAAGCCTCGACCGGATCTGACATGTTCCTTCAGAAAAACTTAACTTAATTTTGTTTCCTGTTCTAGTAAAATAAGTCGATTATTAAAACAAGTTTGAAATTTTAACGAGTTGAAAACCAAGTTGTCGTTCAAGTTTGTATTTCATTAAAACGTTTCCTTCATATTTCGTAAATTAAAAGAATTGCCGAATTTTAGGGCTTATTAAGTTGAAAACCGTAAGTTGATTAGGTGATAAAACATTTGAAGTTGTTTTAAGAAAATATTTGATTACTCAATTGTTTACCGTCGCATAGACATGAAGTTTAAATGCAAAATTTAAAATGAGTTAAATAGTGGCCTTATTACAAAGTAAATACCCAAAATAAATCCCGAAAGAAAAGTATGCTAAAGAAAACGTAAAGTTCAACCATACGGAAACTCAAAAACGCTGAGCATGGCCACCACATAGTCCTGCCGACCGGTCCACAAAGACTAGGTATCACCGCAAAATGTTAGCCCACAAAGGGTGAGTCAACAGGACTCGGTGGTGTAACGGCTACACCAAAACCCAACCCGATCATAGCCTTAACCATAACATTTCGCAAAGCCCATTTTAGTCACATTCGACCATAAGCCCACACATAGCATATCGGATCATAGCATATCAAATCACATTTTAATAAGATGAAAATGCAATCCCGAGCCAACCTAGATATCCATCCTCTACACACCACCCGTACCTGCCAATCACACCGTGGGGATTACTAAATTGACCCTCCATCCGCTACACACCCTCGAAGCGCTCGATGCGGACAACTACACATCGCTTTTATAATGTGGCATAGCCACGGATAATGTGACAGAGTCACCAGATTCATAATATGTGACATAAGTCACTTGGATAACGTGGTAAAACCACCGGAACACTTCCCCTTTTATCATTATCACCCATGTGCCCATGCATCATACAAAATATACAGATATCATGCAATATACCTTACCCCAAAGCCATAACGAAATTACACATATTTTCATATCAATGTTTATAAACATTATTAACGGAGTGTTAAGGGGTAACGTACCTGAACGCACTATACCATTGAATGGTACCCTTAGCCATGTTATTCGTATTTTTATTAACACATATTTAACGTAATACTATTAATCTAGCGAGAATTAGCGTAGGGTTACACACCTGATAACAGTGAGAATGACACTCTTGATATCGACACTCTCACTATCAGGGATAACAGCGATCTGCTTATCCCTTTCCGATGCTGGCCCACAACCCGGTGGAAAATCATGTACGGCAGAAACCGAGTGTTTCTTAAATCTAGGGGTAGGAACTACCCCTTTCTCTCCTCCACTGGTATTCGTATCCATCGAATATCACTTAATCAAAACCCGGTTAATTAACATGTAAGATCTAAATGAAACATAATCTATAACTTAAACACCCTTACCGAAATAGATCTAAATCCCGAGACTCCTGCTTTATCTCTGTCGAAAACCCCCTAAAATACCATAGTTAGAATCGGCCATCCCTTAAAAACAATATGGCCTTTGGCCGAATACTACAACTCCCTACCTTCCTCGATTAAATCCCGTAAATCACACCGCCCTTGGAAGTTGTCGAATCCTACATAACCTATGTTAGATTCAATTCTAACATTAATGGATGAAAAGTAAGTGGCCTTCGACCTAAGGTCATACTTTTCTTACCTTGAATATCAAAATCCCGAAAGATCTCCACTTTGCTCCTAACGTTTGCTTCCAAGAAGGGTTACTGAATCCAAAACCTTGCATAGATTCGGCCATAACATCATTATAGGATTAGGCCTCTAATTTCGGCAGAGCTAGAATAATCTGAGAGATTCGGACCAAAGAGATCTCTTACCAAAAAGAGTGACCAAACGCAATGATCAACTGGCTTCTAAGAAATCGACAAGAGGAAACCCAAAGTAGAGAATTCGATTCAGAGGAGAAAGATGATCGACTTTTAGTGCTTAAGAACAATCGGTTTCAAAGGGGTAGAGTGCAATGAGACGTTCGACTATGAAGAGTAATGGCAAAAGATGTGGGATTCGGCTTCAACGTTTAATGCTTGGTGATCGGCTATGGTCAAAATGTGCTTTTGGCTTTTGAAGACAGAAGAAAGCGGTGTGAAGAAAAAGAGAAAGATGAAGAAAGTGACCTTAATGGTCTTCCCGAATTCGGCTAAAGCAAAGAAAATAGAAAAGGCTTTGAAAGTTTTCTGACTATCACTTTCGGCACAAGTCTAAGGAAGGAAAAGAAAACTAAAATGCACCTTAACCCTTAAGCAAATTCGGCACCTAGCTCCCCCTTGCATTATCGAATAAGCCCCCCTCCAAAGTCCTACATTCGGCCAACTCTCACCCTCTTCTCATCCCCTCTTTTCTCTCCACTTTTTCCTCCTAATTCTTCTCTTCTCCTCTCATTCAAAAGTGTTTGAATGAGTCAACACTTATCTTCCTCTCTTAGCCGAATTTTCAAATGAATTTGACCAAATCAAATGCTCATCCATTTAGTGTCCCTGTGCCATCCAACACTGCACTTCCTTGCCAAAAAAATAAAAGCCCAAAACGCTACCTGCGCTGCTCGAACCTAAGTCCCTTCACACTCCCTAAGGCGTCACTCTCTTGTGTTCTAAGTGGCGCCTCCCTTGCCACTTTACCAGTTAAGTTCTTGTGTCTTAATCCACATACTAAACTCTTTAAGGCCTAGTTCCCTTAGCTCTCCTTTAAGCCTTAAAAATCCAATATTTTTCTAAGGCATCTACCTACTCCCCAGGGTTCCCGAAGCCCCCAAAACACATACAAACCACACACAAGCATGCTACTACATACATTCAAGTTAAAACGCATAACCCCTAAATCCTGGATATTACAGTTCTACCCCCCTTAAAAATAATTTCGGCCTCGAAATTACCTGACTAGAATAGGTGAGGGTATTGCTGCCGCATTGCTTCCTCCGGCTCCCAAGAAGCTTCTTCCGATCCATGGTTATGCCATAACACTTTGACTAGAGGAACTGATTTCCTCCGTAACACCTTCACATCTCGTTCTAGAATCACAATTGGCTCTTCCTCGTAGGACAAGTCGACTTCACTCCACCTCCTCAATCGGCACTACATGAGATGGATCCGATCGGTAACGACGTAGCATCGAAATGTGGAACACATCGTGCATCCGCTTCAGTCAAGGCAACTCTAACTAATATGCCACTTGTCCAACCCGCGAACCCGATAAGGTCCTATAAACACCGGGACTTAACTTACCCTTTGCGACCAAATCTCATCACCTTCTTCCACAATGAAACTTTCGAAACAACTAATCTCCCACAAAGCAAACTCTATTTCTTTCCGCTTGAGATCTGTATCGACTTTTTGTCCAGCGGATGCCTTCTTCAACCGTGCCCGAATTACCTTAACCTTTTCTTCCGATTCTGCCACAATCTCCGGACCCAAAATATGACGTTCCCCCAATTCTGTCCAACACGTAGGAGTATGACACTTCCGTCCATACAGTGCTTCATACGGTGCCATCCGAATACTTGCTTGATAGCTGTTGTTGTACGCAAACTCTGCTAAAGGCAAGAATTCCTCCCAGCTTCCTCTGAAGTCTATCACGCAACCCCTCAACATATCCTCTAACACTTGAATTACCCGCTCAGATTGGTCGTCCGACTGCGGATGAAATCCCGTGCTGAAATCTAATCTGGTGCCCAATGCCTAATGCAAGGCTTTCCAAAACTAAGACGTAAACCTCGGATCCCTATCCGAAATAATCAACACTGGCACTCCGTGCAGCCTCACAATTTCTGCCACATACAATTTTGCCAACTTCTGCAGAGAATAGTCAACCCTCACTGGTATGAAATGTGCAGACTTTGTCAACCGATCCACTATCACCCATACCGAGTCCTTCTTAGTAGGTGTAAGGGGAAGCCCACTAACAAAGTCCATGGTAATTCTCTCCCACTTCCACTGCGGAATCTTTATTGGTTGAAGCAACCCCGAAGGTACTTGGTGTTCAGCCTTGACTTGCTGACACGTTAAACACTTCCCTACAAATTCTGTAACTTCCCGCTTAAGACCAGGCCACCAAAACTGATCCCGCAGATCCCTGTATAACTTACTTCCTCCAGGATGCATAGCATAAGGACTACTATGCGATTCCCGAAAGATTCTCTGTCTTAGTTCCTCATCCTTCGGTATACATACCCTACCCTGGAAACACAATACTCCGTCGCTGTTTACCCCATAGTCTCCCAATTCCCCGCGACTGCACTGCGGTAGCTTAGCACTCGAGATCATCATCTACGGTTGTTTTTCTTTCACTGACTTAACCATGTCGGCTTCACCTGTAACTCTGCTAGCAAACTTCTGTCGTCATAAAGGCTAAGATGTGCAAACATCACCCTCAGATCCGACACTACTTTCTGACTTAGGGCATCTGCCACTACATTCGCCTTACCTGGGTGATACTCTATAGAACAATCGTAGTCTTTCAACAACTCCACCCACCTTCGTTGTCTCAAATTTAGCTCCTTACGAGTCAACAAATACTTGGACTCTTGTGGTGCGTGTAGATCACCGACCTTTCTCCATATAAATAGTGCCTCCATACCTTAAGAGTAAAGACTACCGCTGCCAATTCCAAGTCATGCGTCGGATAGTTAACCTCATGTGGCTTTAATTGCCGAGACGCATAAGCGACCACCTTCCCGTCTTGCATCAGAACACATCCCAATCACGTGTGAAGCATCACAATACACCATAAAATCCTTCTTCCTGCCTCAAGCTGAATCAAAACCGGAGCTTCTGTCAAAACCTTCTTAAGCCTTTCGAAGCTCTGCTGCTGCTTATCTGCCCATACGAAAGGTACCTCATTTCTCAACAATTTCATCAGAGGTGCTGCTATTGATGAGAATCCTTCTACGAACCTTCTGTAGTAGCCTGCTAACCCCAAGAAACTGCGAACCTCAGCCACAGACTTAGGTGGTTTCCAATCTAGCACTGCCTTAATCTTCCGAGGGTCTACTCTTATCCCTTCTGCAGACACCACATGACCCAAAAACGCAACTTCCTTCAACCAAAATTCGCACTTGCTAAACTTAGTATATAACTTCTTCTCCCTTAACACCTGCAATACTACCCGAAGATGCTCATCATGTTCTTCCTCAGACTTGGAATACACCAAGATGTCGTCTATGAACACAACGATTTAACCGATCCAAGTAGGGTTGGAAAACCGATTCATCATATCCATGAACGCAGGTGGGGCGTTTGTCAATCCGAACGGCATTACTAAGAACTCATAATGCCCGTATCTTGTCCGGAAAGCTGTCTTATGGATATCTGCTTCCTTCACCTTAAGCTGATGATATCCTGACCTTAGATCTATCTTTGAAAATACCGCAACCCCCTTAAGCTAATCAAACAAGTCGTCTATCCTCGGCAAAGGGTACTTGTTTTTTATGGTCAACTTATTCAACTGCCGGTAATCTATGCACATACGCATAGTCCCGTCCTTCTTCTTCACGAATAGGATCGGTGCTCCCCATGGAGACACACTGGGTCGGATAAACCCACAATCGAGTAACTCTTGGATCTGGGCCTTGAGCTCAACCAACTCCTTTGGTGCCATTCTGTACGGAGCGATAGATACTGGCGCTGTACCGGGCAACAAGTCAATCCCAAATTCCACCTCACGATCCGGAGGCAATCCTAGAAGTTCTTCCGGAAAGACAACCACAAACTCTTTTATCGTCCTGACCCCTTCCACAGCTGCTTCTTTAGCCTCCAAGGCACTAACCAACATCAGAAAAGCCATACATCCCTTCCTTACCATCCTCTCCGCCTTAAGGGCAGACACTACATTCGACAGGTAATTCCTCCTCTCACCCATCACCACAATCTGATTGTCATCAGAAGTCCTCAACGAAAAGCACTTAGCAGCATAGTCCACAATCGCATGGTACTTCACTAACCAGTCCATGCCTAAAATTAAGTCAAATTCCCCGAATGGCAACTCCATTAAGTCAGCCGAAAACTGTTCCCCCTGAACTTCTAAAGGCACTTCCCTAAGGAGTTTGTCTACTACTACTGATTGGCCTAAAGGACTAAGTATAGTCATCTTCCTAGGTACAGTCTCAAAGTGCACATTCAGAGTTCTAGACACTTCACTAGCGATGTAAGAATGAGTTGACCCTATATCTATCAGAGCAATAAAATGTAATCCAAAAATAAGGAACGTTACCGTTATGACGTCGGTGCATCACCATCCTCCTCCGACGAACCGCATATACGGACTTGGCTGTCTGCGCCTCCGTGTTACCACCACCTCTGCGGTGTTGTTCGACCTCTACGGAAACATTACCTCTGCCAATCGAACCACGACCCCTCGGCGATTTCTTTGTCCACCTCTGCCGGCTGATTAAAACCACGACTGTTGGTGGCCCCTATCTGTATCCACCGGATAGTCTCTAATCATATGATCTTTGGACCCACACTTAAAACATCCCCCTGTCTTTTTCCAACATTCTCTCGGGTGCATCTTTCCACACTGAGCACAAGTACAGTACTGTCCTCCTACAGCAACATGCTGACCTCGCGGCCCATCAACTCTAGGTCTCTTTTGAAAATTCCCGGATGACCCTGATGACCCATAGCTCTTCTTATTCTTACCCTGACCTCTGTCCCAGTTCTGTCTCTCGGTCCACTTAACTTCTTCCGCTATCCGAGCTTTATCCACTAAAATAGCAAAGTCTCTTTCCCGCTGCCGGGCAATCAACACTCGCAGCTCATCTCGCAATCCATCTTCGAATCTGACACATCGCTCATAATCAGTAGCCACAATCCCTCTGGCATACCGGCTTAACTGCAAAAACTTTGCTTCATATTCCGCTACCGACTTGCCTCTTTGCACTAAATTTAGAAATGCCTTCCTCTGTGAGTCTATGTAGCTAGCTCCGACGTATTTTCCTCGAATTTAATTTTAAAATAACCCCAATCCACTCGATCTGTAGGGGTACCCTCTCTCAAAGTGAGCCACCACTTTGGTAGGCCTCATCCGGCTAAGCAAACGCAAAGATCTTTCAGACTTCTCCTCAACGATCTGCGATCCAAATCATCCATGATCCTCTCGGATTGCCTCTAACCAATCGCCGCTTCGTTCGGAGCTACCCCAGATACTCCTCTAAAAACCTCGGCTCCATTTGCTCTAAGTCTCTCAGATACTGACTTTCGACCCCATTTCCCATACTAGCTCCTGTCACTCACTCTAAAACTCGTAGCATAGCTGCGATCTGGCGTCATCTCCTCCTGTCGTGCTCTCGGAATTCCGCCACTACACCTGGGTGGCGGCGCCTCATTCTGGAACCACGACCGGATTGTGGTTCGACACGATCATTACGCCTCTGCCGCGCCCACGAGTATTGCGACCACATCCCCTAGAACTCATGTCTCTCATCACGTTTTATCTCGCTTTCTGAAATTTTTATGCATTAGGGTCTTTCCACTTCTTGTTTAAAGAGAAGTTTTATGCAGAGAGATTTAATCGATGGTTTTCCGCGAAATACACATATACCTAGAGTTCATGTCTCTATAGTATAGTTTCCTAAGCCTATCATCTATAGTATCATACATTAGCACATACAAATCAACTTATCATCTAAAGAACTTACATGGCGGACTTGGGCCGAGAACTCGGGTGCCATGCTTCCATAGGACCATTTTAACAAAAATTTCAAAAACCTATTTTTTTTTTTGCTCAAATTTTGGAAACATTGTGGGCTTCAAAACCCAAGGCCGAGTGTTTAAAATTGGGCTTTGATACCAAGTTGAAACACCCCAAACCCGGCCCACAAGCCTCGACCGGATCTGACATGTTCCTTCAGAAAAACTTAACTTAATTTCGTTTCCTGTTCTAGTAAAATAAGTCGATTATTAAAACAAGTTTGAAACTTTAACGAGTTGAAAACCAAGTTGTCATTCAAGTTTGTATTTCATTAAAACATTTCCTTCATATTTCGTAAATTAAAAGAATTGCCGGATTTTAGGGCTTATTAAGTTAAAAATCGTAAGTAGATTAGGTGATAAAACATTTGAAGTTGTTTTAAGAAAATATTTGATTACTCAATTGTTTACCGTCGCATAAACATGAAGTTTAAATGCAAAATTTAAAACAGTTAAATAGTGGCCTTATTACAAAGTAAATACCCAAAATAAATCCCGAAAGAAAAGTATGCTAAAGAAAACGTAAAGTTCAACCATACGGAGAAACCCGAAAACGAGCATGACCACCACATAGTCCTGCCGGCCGGGTCCACAAAGACTAGGTATCACACCGCAAAATGTTAGCCCACAAAGGGTGAGTCAACAGACTCGATGTGTATAGCAGCTACACCAAAAACCCAACCGATTATAGCCTTAACCATTACATTTCGGTAAAGCCCATTTTAGTCACATTCGGCCATAAGCCCACACATAGCATATCGGATCATAGCATATCAAATCACATTTTAATAAGATGAAAATGCAATCTCGAGCCCACCTAGATATCCATCCTCTACACACCACCCGCACTGCTAATCACACCGTGGGATTACTAAATCGACCCTCCATCCGCTACACACCCTCGAAAGCGATCATTTGCAGACAACTACACATCGCCCTTATAATGTGGCATAGCCACCGGATAATGTGACAGAGTCACTGGATTCATAATATGTGACATAAGTCACTTAGATAACGTGGTAAAACCACCGGGAACACTTCCCTTTATCATTATCACCCATGTGCCCATGCATCATACAAAATATATCTGATATCATGCAATATACCTTACCCCAAAGCCATAACAAAATTACACATATTTTCATATCAATGTTTATAAACATTATTAACGGAGTGTTAAGGGTAACGTGCACGAGCGCACAATACCATTGAATGGTACCCTTAGCCATGTTATTCGTATTTTTATTAACACATATTTAACGTAATATTATTAATCTAGCGAGGAATTAGCGTAGGTTACACACACGATAACAATGAGAAATGACACTCTATCATCGGCACTATAACGAGACCAATATTGACCCTAATCGGACGGTGGTTTGGGACCACGAATCCGAGCACGAGTAATATTTTAATATTATATTTCGTGTTTATTATATGTGATTTAGTGAGTGTGAAAGTTTCGTAGAAAAATTTAGTCATTTAAGTGCTCAATTTGATAAAAAGGATTTAATCGAGAAAAGAGCAAAAGTTGCATACTAAAGTGAAAGGTACTAAATTGATTGTGGCTTTTTAAGTGGATGTACTAAAGGGCAATTAGCCCATATACTACAAAGAGGGACGGTAATGGGCCACTTTAATTACAAATTTGATGTTATTTTAGTATTAGTATAAGTTATATTAGTGAGTTAATAAATATTGTTAATATATGTGTGTTGTTTTAACATATAATAATAAAAACAAGTGGGAAGAAAGAGAACCTTACCTCATTCATCTTCTTGGCGAAAGTTAGAGGAAGAAACTCCATTGTTGGAGCTTGAAATTTCGGCAATTTGGAGCTTAATTAGGGGTATGTATTTTGCTTAGTTTTTGATAATTTTTACATTTTTGGAATGGTTGCTTTGAATGCTATGCAACCCATGTGGAAATTTTGAGATTTTGGCACTTTAAAATTCGGCTATGGTTGTATAGGCATGGTTTGAAATGTTTGATAGTAGATTTCAATTAGTATGTGTTAAATCATCCTCTTTTGAATTAGAAGTTGTGATGAAATTGGATGTTAGGGATTTAATTGAAAAAAATAAATATTTTGAAGGACTAAAACATGAAATAAATGAAATGCATGAACACATAGGGCTATGGGAAGATTCGGCCAAGCTATAGTGTTGGAAAATTTTTCATATTTTGTGTTTTGTGCAAATTGGACCAATTTGTAAAAATGGGAAACATTAGGGGCAAAATGGTAAATTGCCCATTTGTGTGTTTTGGGACTAAATTGAGATGAAATGCGATTAAATGAGCTAAATTTTAATGTGTTTTAGATCAAGAGCAAAGAAAAACGGAATTAGGCAGGGGAAGAGCGACGAAGGTTCTCGAATAGCCAGATTCGCACGGACTATCAACAACCGAGGTAAGTCCTTTAGTTAAATCGTGTCAAAGAATTAATTATGGTTATCTTGAATATTAAAAATTGATGGATGTTAGTATCCATTTACATCATGGCCGAATGTATATTGACATATTAGGTTGATGATTTATGTTGAGTATGTGATGGGAATTGTTGGATTGTATAATGATAAAATGGTTTTGTTGGTCCAATGTGAGTGAGCCCAATTGAATTAGATGAGTTTATAATAGTTATGAAGTGTGTTGGTAATGTTTAAGCGTATTGACGTGACTCGGGCTTTTCGCCCTAGCGAGCCTTGTGCCGTGTTATTTATCGGGCTTTTATGCCTAGCGGGCCTTGTGCGGTGTTATTTATCGGGCTTTACGCCTAGCGTGCCTCGTCTGTGCGGTGTTACTTTTCGGGCTTTTCGCCTAGCGGGCTTGATGCTTGGTGATGTATTTTACAAAAGAGAAATCAAATCTTTGTTCAAGACAACATAAAGCTAATTTATTGAGTATATGGTTCTGTAAGCATGTAAGGTATGTTATGCTTAATATCACTTGAGTCGAATTAATATTATGAGAATTGTGTTATATGTGTTGAAGTTAATATTGATGGGTGTAATATGATGGAATTCGAGTTAGAATGTGCTATTATGGAACAATTGGTTTTCAAAGTATAAATGCTAAGAAAGGAGATTTTCATGCGATATGCTTATATGAATTTTAATGAAATGATTTCTACTTTACTTGGGTTATTGAATTTCTAGTATTCAGCCTTGTATAAGTAATTGACTTAAGTGCTTATGTGGAATACAATAAGTTGGAAGTTTAATTTCAATTATTTGTATGTTTTATTATCATGAGATTAGGACTTACTAAGCTAGTAAGCTTACTAGTGTGAAATGTTCTCCTTTGTTTTATAGATTAGGTGCAAGCTACAAGCTCGTCGGGATCGTTCGGAAAGTCGTCCACACTATCAAATTGTTTTGGTACTCTTTCATTTTGGTTTTTCCAAAGAAGGCATGTATAGGAAAGACTTTATTTAAGTTTGACGGAAACTTTGGTTCATGTATGTAATAGCCATGCGAATATGGCTAAATTTTTAGTCAAGTATGCTTTTGGGACTTTTGTTATAAATGTTGGTGCTCTTTTAAATCGATGATGTTATGATATTATGCACGAATGATTTAGGTATAAGCTAAATTAAGTAAATGGTTAAGATGCATGGATGAGTACGAATTATATGTGAGTATATTCGGTTATAAGCTAGTAATCATATCTTGTAAAGAAACAGTCTTTAGTAACAGCAGTGATGTAGTTTTGATAAATCACCAAAAATAGGATAACTTGAATTAGAAGGTGAATGAGGTATAGAACCAAAGCTTATTGTGTCTATTTTGATATGAAAGAAACAGAGTAGGCAAAGGAGTTTTATGTTATGAGATATTTAAATTTTAGTGAGACTTGATCTGAATGAGTTCGTGAATCCATGTTCTGTCTTGGAAAAATTGTTAAAAATTGTACAAAAATAATTAGGGAGCATGTTTTATATGTTTGAAATCCTTGATGAGTCTATTTTTAATAGGAGTAAACAATAACATTATTGAAAATTTTTGCTATGAGATAAATGAGTTTTTGTAATGACAGGTCAGAATCGTCAACAGTGAAATAGTGGAAACTTTGATGAATAAAATGTACTAATTGGCCACATGAAAATTCTGGAAAAATTATGGTAAATTCTTATAAGAGTCTAGTTTCAAGGAAAATTTACGGATCTAAATTTCAAGTTTTGTAACTCGAGTTATGATCAATTTAGTCAGCATGATGCAGTTTGACAGCTTTAAATTTTTATGTTCCGAACTTGTAGTCGAGTCTTGTAATGCCACATACTCGACCCCGGCAAAGGTCTCGGGTAAGGGGTGTTACATTTGATTGGTATCAGAGCTTACGGTTTAGTCGATTCTAGGACTACCGTATGCGCGTGTGAGTCTAGCTATACATGCCTTTTATATATATTGATAGTGTGGTGACTTCGACGGCTGAACTTTGTTTTATATAGTAAATGGACTCGATCCTGAAGAACCGTAGGCGATGATGTAGAGAGTGTAGCACCTGACCGTACACACGGATCAGCGCAGAGTAGACTCTCGACCTGTTTTCGGGTAGCCACGAAGGAGAGGCTAAACAAGCCTTTTATCGGATGATGAATGAGTGGTTTGCCCAATTTATTCAAAATAACCGGTGTACACCAACCTCCACCCCGAATAATCCAACTCCGATTCCTTCAAGCACTTCGATGATAGATCGGGTGAGATCCGATGAGGCCCCTAGTTGATAAAATCCAAAAATTTGGGGCGAAGATTTTAAAGCCAATGATGATGATGACGCAGAGAGAGCCGAAATGTGGCTCGATAACACTATTCGGTACTTGATGAGCTATCTTGTACTCGGGATGAATGCACAAGTGTGCTATATCTTTCTTTGCGGGACCTTTGCATATCACCGTGGAACACACTAGTATCGATGGTTCCGAAGAAAAAGTGACATGGGATTTCTTCCGAATGAATTTCGTAAGAAGTACATCGAGCAAAGATTCATTGATCAAAAGCGAAAGGAGTTCCTTGAGTTGAAACAGGCGAATGACCGTAGTGCAGAATATGAAAGAAAATTTGTCGCCTCGCAGATATGCTAGAGAGTGTGTTTCTCTTGAAGCTATTATGTGTAAAAGATTTGAAGATGGCCTGAATGAAGATATAAAGATGTTTGTTGGCATTCTTGAAATTCAAGAGTTTGTGACTTTAGTTGAGAGAGCTTGCAAAGTCTGAAGAGCTCGGGAAAGAGAAAAGAAAGGTGAGAGAGAAGTTAGAGATATCCGTAAAGATCTTGGGTAAGGTCTTCCATTCCACAACCAAGAAGTCCAGAGATGACTACAGCCGGCATAAAGCTACTACAGATCCACCTAGACGGGATCGATCTCCTATGAGCTCTCGAGCTACCTCGATAGCCAGTGTTGGTAACGTTCCCCAGAATAGAGTAGAATGCAAGCACTGTGGAAAATGGCACTCAGGGAGTTGTAGATTTCATGATCGGTCTTGCTATAAATGTGGATCGTCAGATCATTTTATTAGAGAATGTCCGAGGTTAGCTGAGCAAAATACAGTTCAGAACACTAAGCCGAGCAACACGTCGATGCGAGGTAGACAACCCAGACATTCCGGCAATGTAGGTGGTAGTTAGAAAGGAACGAAGAACACTACAGTACGATCTGAGGCTAGAGCCCCAGCTAGAGCTTATGCTGCACGAGCCAGGGAGGATGCTTCCTCCCCCGACGTCATTACCGGTACTTTCACCCTTTATGACACTACTCTAATTGCATTAATCGATCCTAGTTTGACTCACTCATATGTGTGTGAAACTTTAGAATTTGGAAAGACTCTGCTAGTTGAGTCTACTGAGTTTGTGATTCGTGTGTCCAACCCTTTGGGTAGATGTGTGCTTGTTAATAAAGTGTGTAGAGATTGCCCATTGATGATTCGGGATTATTGCTTCCCAGCTGATTTAATGTTGTTGCCCTTTGACGAATTTGATATAATCTTGGGTATGGACTGGTTAACTTCACATGAAGCGAGTAGTGGATTGTAAAAGAAAGCTTATTGATTTGAAATGTCGAAGCAATGAGACCATCATAATTAAATCTGTGACATAAATGGGTTGCCTCTGATAATATCTTCAATGTTAGCCCGGAAGTATGTGAGAAAAGGGTGTGAAGCTTATTTGGCTTATGTCTTGGACAATAAAATGTCCGAGAAACAAATTGAATCGATATCGATTGTATGTGAATACCCCGATGTGTTTCTGAAGAACTCTACCAAGTTTACCCCAGTCACGAGAGAGATTGAGTTCGGCATTGAGTTAGTGCGGGTGCGACTCCGATTTCGATAGCTCCGTGCGAATGGCGCCTCTACCGAATTAAAAGAATTGAAAGCGCAGATTGCAAGAGTTGATAGATAGGGGCTTCGCGACCCCGGTTTCTCTCCTTGGGGTGCACCGGTTTTATTTGTGAAAAAGAAGGATGGGACTATGAGAATGTGTATCGATTACGGTAACTAAATAAGGTAACTATAAAGAATAAGTACCCGTTACCTCAGTTGATGATTTATTTGATCGATTGAAGGGGGCTTGTGTTTTGAAGATAGATTTGAGATCGGGCTATTATCGATTCATGCAGTCGAGATTCGGATGTGCTGTGAAGACTCGCATTCGAGCGAGTACCGGACATTATGAGTTTTTAGTTATGCCTTTTGGACTCACTAATTCACCTGCTATTTTTATGGATCTAATGAACCGAGTCTTCCGGCGCTGTTTTTGGATCGGTTTGTAGTAGTGTTTATTGATGATATATTGATCTACTCCAAAAATGAAGCGGAACATGCCGAGCATTTGAGAGTAGTACTACAAACTTTGAGAGATCAGCGGTTGTATGCAAAATTCGATAAGTGTGAGTTACGGATGAATGAAGTCGACTTCTTGGGTCATGTTGTTTTTTGTCGGTGTTGGGTAGATCCAAACAAGATAGCAAACTATACTCGATTGGAAACCACCAAAGAATGTTTCGAGATCCGAAGTTTCCTAGGCCTTGTGGGATATTACAGACGATTTGTAAAAGGCTTTTACTGTAATAGCTTCACCTTTGACGAGACTACTACGAAAGATGTCAAATTTGATTGGTCGAGAAAAGTGTCGAGAAAAGTTTTGAACAGGTTGAAAGCCCTTTTGACCAGAGGCTCCAGATGTGCTTTCGGCTGAATCGGGTAAAGAATTTATTATTTTTAGTGATGCTTCCTTGAATGGGTTGGGTTGCGTTTTAATGCAAGAAGGCAGGGTGATAGCCTACGCTTCGAGACAATTGAAGCCGCATGAGAAAAATTATCCAACTCATGATCTAGAGTTAGGAGCCATTGTGTTCGCATTGAAAATTTGGCGTCACTATTTATTCGGCGAAAAATGTCATATTTATTCAGATCACAAAAGTTTAAAATATTTGATGACTCAGAAAGATCTAAACTTGAGACAACGCAGATGGTTAGAATTGCTGAAAGACTATGAATTAGTGATTGACTATCATCCGGGGAAAGCTAATGTTGTTGCGGATGCTTTAAGTCGAAAATCATTATTTGCTCTTCGTGCATTGAACGCACAGGTGGCTATGTCTGATGATGGTTCGATCATAGCCGAGTTGCAAGCAAGACCGATGTTTATTCAGCAGATTTGTGATGCACAGAAAGTTGACAAAAAGTTGATTGCTATTCGGATTCAGTGTGGAAATGGTACAGAATCAGATTTTCGGATTGATGCAAACAATTGTTTGAATTATAAAAGCCGATTTTGTGTTCCAAAGAACTCAGGTTTGATACAGATGATCCTGAGTGAGGCCCATAGTGGTCCATCTATCGATACACCCGGTAGCACTAAAATGTATAACGATTTGAAGCAGTTCTATTGGTGGCCTGGCATGAAACGGGATATATCTGAGTTTGTTTCCAAGTGCTTAATTTGTCAACAAGTAAAAGCCGAGCATCAGGTACCGTCCGGATTACTTCAACCAATCATGATACCCGAATGGAAATGGGATAGAATTACAATGGATTTTGTATCCGGTCTTCCTATGACACCGAGTAAGAAAGATGCCGCGTCTGGTTATCGTTGATAGACCCGACTAAATCAGCCCATTTTGTACCGTGCGTCTCGACTATTCACTTGATAAGCTTGCCGAATTGTATGTGTCGCAAATTGTAAGGTTGCATGGTGTACCAAGTTCCATTGTTTCGGATAGAGACCCGAGATTCACATCGCGGTTCTGGAAGAGATTGCAAGATGCTCTAGGTACTAAACTTCATTTCAAGATCTGACCTTCCATCCATAAATGCAGGCCGGTCGATCGAGCGAACTATTTTGATACTTGAGGACATGTTGAGGTGTTGCGTTCTCGAATTTGAAGGTGCGTGGGAGCGATACCTACCTTTGGTTGAATTTGCTTATAATAATAGCTTCCAATCTAGCATAAAAATGGCACCTTATGAAGCCTTGTACGGGCGAAAATGTCGCACGCCGTTATATTGGACTGAACTCAGTGAAAATAAGATACACGGGGTTGATTGGATTAAAGAAACAGAACAAAAAGTGGTTGTTATTAGGAGTAATTTGAAAGCCGCATCGGATCGTCAAAAGTCTTATGCCGATTTGAAACGTAAGGACATTGAATTTCAGGTCGGAGATCGGCTGTTCTTAAAAGTTTCTCCGTGGAAGAAAATACTCCGATTTGGTCGGAAAGGCAAGTTGAGTCCGAGATTTATCGGACCGTATGAAATCACAGAGCGTATAGGGCCTGTTGCTTATAGATTGAAATTGCCCCGTGACTTAGAAAAGATACACAATGTATTTCATGTTTCGATGCTTCGCAAATATAGATCGGATCCGTCCCATGTGATTTCACCGTCAGAAATTGAAATTAGATCTGATTTGACATATGATGAAGAACCGATCCGTATCCTAGCTCGGGAAATAAAAGAGTTGAGAAATAAAAGAATTCCATTAATAAAGGTTTTATGGAATCGTCACGGAGTTGAAGAGGCTACGTGGGAGCCTGAGGAGCCAATGAGGCAACAATATCCGACCTTGTTTAACGGTAAAATTTTCGAGGGCGAAAAATTCTCAAGAGGGAGAGTTGTAATGAGACCAATATTGACCCTAATCGAGCGGTGGTTTTGGGACCACGAATCCAGAGCTTTGAGTAATATTTTAATATTATATTTACGTGTTTATTATATGTGATTTAGTGAGTGTGAAAGTTTCGTAGAAAAATTTAGTCATTTAAGTGCTCAATTTGATAAAAAGGATTTAATCGAGAAAATAGCAAAAGTTGCATACTAAAGTGAAAGGTACTAAATTGATTGTGGCTTTTTAAGTGGATGTACTAAAGGGCAATTAGCCCATATGCTACAAAGAGGGACGGCAATGGGCCACTTTAATTACAAATTTGATGTTATTTTAGTATTAGTATAAGTTATATTAGTGAGTTAATAAATATTGTTAATATATGTGTGTTGTTTTAACATATAATAATAAAAACAAGTGGGAAGAAAGAGAACCTTACCTCATTCATCTTCTTGGCCGAAAGTTAGAGGAAGAAACTCCATTGTTGGAGCTTGAAATTTAAGCAATTTGGAGCTTAATTAGGGGTATGTATTTTGCTTAGTTTTTGATAATTTTTACATTTTTGGAATGGTTGCTTTGAATGCTATACAACCCATGTGGAAATTTTTGAGATTTTGGCACTTTAAAATTCGGCTATGGTTGTATAGGCATGGTTTGAAATGTTTGATAGTAGATTTCAATTAGTATGTGTTAAATCATCCTCTTTTGAATTAGAAGTTGTGATGAAATTGGATGTTAGGGATTTATTTGAAAAAAATAAATATTTTGAAGGACTAAAACATGAAATAAATGAAATGCATGAACACATAGGGCTATGGGAAGATTCGGCCAAGCTATAGTGTTGGAAAATTTTTCATATTTTGTGTTTTGTGCAAATTGGACCAATTTGTAAAAATGGGAAACATTAGGGGCAAAATGGTAAATTGCCCATTTGTGTGTTTTGGGACTAAATTGAGATGAAATGCGATTAAATGAGCTAAATTTTAATGTGTTTTAGATCAAGAGCAAAGAAAAAGCGAATTAGACCGGGGGAAAGACGAAGGTTCTCGAATAGCGATTCGCACTCGGACTATCAACAACCGAGGTAAGTCCTTTAGTTAAATCGTGTCAAAGAATTAATTATGGTTATCTTGAATATTAAAAATTGATGGATGTTAGTATCCATTTACATCATGGCGAATGTATATTGACATATTAGGTTGATGATTTATGTTGAGTATGTGATGGGAATTGTTGGATTGTATAATGATAAAATGGTTTTGTTGGTCCAATGTGAGTGAGCCCAATTGAATTAGATGAGTTTATAATAGTTATGAAGTGTGTTGGTAATGTTTAACTGTATTGACGTGACTCGGGCTTTTACGCCTAGCAGGCCTTGTGCCGTGTTATTTATCGGGCTTTACGCCTAGCGTGCCTTGTGTCAGGTGTTATTTATCGGGCTTTACGCCTAGCGTGCCCTCGTGCGGTGTTACTTTTCGGGCTTTTACGCCTAGCAGGCTTGATGCCGGTGATGTATTTTACAAAAGAGAAATCAAATCTTTGTTCAAGACAACTTAAAGCTAATTTATTGAGTATATGGTTCAGGTAAGCATGTAAGGTATGTTATGCTTAATATCACTTGAGTCGAATTAATATTATGAGAATTGTGTTATATGTGTTGAAGTTAATATTGATGGGTGTAATATGATGGAATTCGAGTTAGAATGTGCTATTATGGAACAATTGGTTTTCAAAGTATAAATGCTAAGAAAGGAGATTTTCATGCGATATGCTTATATGAATTTTAATGAAATGATTTCTACTTTACTTGGGTTATTGAATTTCTAGTATTCAGCCTTGTATAAGTAATTGACTTAAGTGCTTATGTGGAATACAATAAGTTGGAAGTTTAATTTCAATTATTTGTATGTTTTATTATCATGAGATTAGGACTTACTAAGCTAGTAAGCTTACTAGTGTGAAATGTTCTCCTTTGTTTTATAGATTAGGTGCAAGCTACAAGCTGCGTCGATCGTTCGGAAAGTCGTCCACACTATCAAATTGTTTTGGTACTCTTTCATTTTGGTTTTTCCAAAGAAGGCATGTATAGGAAAGACTTTATTTAAGTTTGACGGAAACTTTGGTTCATGTATGTAATAGCCATGCGAATATGGCTAAATTTTTAGTCAAGTATGCTTTTTGGGACTTTTGTTATAAATGTTGGTGCTCTTTTAAATCGATGATGTTATGATATTATGCGAATGATTTAGGTATAAGTTAAATTGCGTAAATGGTTAAGATGCATGGATGGTACGAATTATATGTGAGTATATTCGGTTATAAGCTAGTAATCATATCTTGTAAAGAAACAGTCTTTAGTAACAGCAGTGATGTAGATTTGATAAATCACCAAAAATAGGATAAGTTGAATTAGAAGGTGAATGAGGTATAGAACCAAAGCTTATTGTGTCTATCTTGATATGAAAGAAACAGAGTAGGCAAAGGAGTTTTATGTTATGAGATATTTAAATTTTAGTGAGACTTGATCTGAATGAGTTCGTGAATCCATGTTCTGTTTTGGAAAATTTGTTGAAAATTGTACAAAAATAATTAGGGAGCATGGTTTATATTTTTGAAATCCTTGATGAGTCTATTTTTAATAGGAATAAACAATAACATTATTGAAAATTTGTGCTATGAGATAAATGAGTTTTTGTAATGACAGGTCAGAATCGTCAACAGTGAAATAGTGGAAACTTTGATGAATAAACTGTACTAATTGGCCACATGAAAAATTCTGGAAAAATTATGGTAAATTTTTATAAGAGCCTAGTTTTAAGGAAAATTTACGGATCTAAATTTCGAGTTTTTTAACTCGAGTTATGATCAATTTAGTAAGCATGATGCAGTTTGACAGCTTTAAATTTTTATGTTCCGAACTTGTAGTCTAGTCTTGTAATGCCACATACTCGACCCCGGCAAAGGTCTCGGGTAAGGGGTGTTACAGACACTCTCGCTATCAGGGATAACAGCGATCTTCTTATCCCTTTCCGATGCTGGCCCACAACCCGGTGGCCAATCACGTACGGCAGAAACCGAGCGTTTCTTAAATCTAGGGGTAGGAACTACCCCTTTCTCTCCTCCACTGGTATTTGCATCCATCGAATATCACTTACTCAAAACCCGGTTAATTAACATGTAAGATCTAAATGAAACATAATCTGTAACTTAAACACCCTTACCGAAATAGATCTGAATCCCGAGACTCGTCCTTTATCTCTGTCGAAAACCCCCTAAAATACCATAGTTAGAATCGGCCATCCCTTAAAAACAATATGGCCTTTGGCCGAATACTACAACTCCCCTACCTTCCTCGATTAAATCCCGGAAATCGACACCTGCCCTTGGAAGTTATCGAATCCCTACATAACCTATGTTAGATTCAATTCTAACATTAATGGACGAAAGTAAGTGGCCTTCAACCTAAGGTCATACTTTGCTTACCTTGAATATCAAAATCCCGAAAGATCTCCACTGCTCCTAACGTTTGTTTCCAAGAAGGGTTACGAATCCAAAACCTTGCATAGATTCGGCCATAACATCATTATAGGATTAGGCCTCTGATTTCGACAGGCTAGAATAATACAGAGAGATTCAGACCGAAAGAGATCTCTTACCGAAAAAGAGTGACCAAACGCAATGATCAACTGGCTTCTAAGAAATTGACAAGAGGAAACCCGAAGTAGAGAAGTCGATTCAGAGGAGAAAGATGATCGGCTTTTAGTGCTTAAGAAAAATCGGTTTCAAAGGGGTAGAGATGCAATGAGACGTTCGGCTATGAAGAGTAATGGCAAAAGATGTGGGATTCGGCTTCAACGTTTAATGCTTGGTGATCGGCTATGGTCAAAATGTGCTTTCGGCTTTTGAAGACAGAAGAAAGCGGTGTGAAGAAAAAGAGAAAGATGAAGAAAGTGACCTTAATGGTCTTCCCAAATTCGGCTAAAGCAAAGAAAATAGAAAGGGCTTTGAAAGTTTTCTGACTATCACTTTCGGCACAAGTCTAAGGAAGGAAAAGAAAACTAAAATGCACCTTAACCCTTAAGCAAATTCGACACCTAGCTCCCCCTTGCATGACCGAATAAGCCCCCCTCCAAAGTCCTACATTCGGCCAACTCTCACCCTCTTCTCATCCCCTCTTTTCTCTCCACTTTTTCCTCCTAATTCTTCTCTTCTCGTCTCATTCAAAAGAGTTTGAATGAGTCAACACTTATATTCCTCTCTTAGCCGAATTTTCAAATGAATTTGACCAAATCAAATGCTCATCCATTTAGTGTCCCTGTGCCGTCCAACACTGCACTTCCTTGCCAAAAAAATAAAAGCCCAAAACGCTACCTATGCTGCTCGAACCTAAGTCCCTTCACACTCCCTGAGGCATCACTCTCTTGTGTTCTAAGTGGTGCCTCCCTTGCCACTTTACCAGTTAAGTTCTTGTGTCTTAATCCACATACTAAACTCCTTAAGGCCTAGCTCCCTTAGCTCTCCTTTAAGCCTTAAAAATCCAATATTTTTCTAAGGCATCTACCTACTCCCAGTGGTTCCCAAGCCCCAAAACACATACAAACCACACACAAGCATGCTACTACATACATTCAAGTTAAAACGCATAACCCCTAAATCCCGGATATTACAAGCATAATATCCACAAATATAAACAACAATAATTGATTCAGAGATTTATTACGGTAAATCGGCCAATTATAGAACTTTGTAAATCGGTCCACTAAAGCATTCTAGCAATTCGGCCCATAGGAGCATTTTGGTAAATCGGCCCGTAGGGGCATTTTCATAATTCAGCCCATAAGGGCATTTTGGTAATTTGGTAATTTTACCCACTAAGGGTAATTCAGTAATCTTGCAACCCAGGGGTATTTCGGTAATTTACCCCCAAGGGTATTTTGGTAATTTTGCAACCCAAACTTAACTACTAATGTGGGGCATAAAAATTGAAACTGTCCATCTGCATTATATTGACTAAACTGACTATAACTCGATCAAGGAAACTCGAAATTTAGATCCGTAAATTTTCCTTGAAAATAGACTCATATATATTCTTACAAAAAATTTTGTAGAATTTTTGGCTTATCCATTTAGTACAGTTTATTCATTAAAGTTTCCCTTGCTTCACTGAACAATGATTCTGACCTCTCTTACCCTAAATTCACATATCTCACTGTACAGTTTTCAGATGTTGCTCCCACTTGTTTCTATTGAAAATAGGCTCACTAAGGAATCTATAAATATAAATTATAACTCATAATTCACTTTGTACAATTTTAAACGATTTTTACAAGATAGAATAGGGAACCACAAAGTCAATCAGAACCAGTCTCACTAAAATTAAAATATCATAGAATATAGAATTCCTCTTCCTCCTCTGCTTCTTTCATATAAAAATAGACACAGTAAGCTTGATTTCTATATCTTATTCACTTTCTAATTCCCTTTCTCCTATTTTTTGTGATTTTTCAAAATCACGTCACTGCTGCTGACCAAACTGTTTCATTGCAAAATATGGTTACCACTACGAATATACGCACGCCCGAGTGGTCAAGGATGTCGGTTTCCGGTTTTTCTTCGGTATTTCGACCGAATCACAGAACATTTCATGCAAACTTTTAGAGGGGTATGAGATTACACACCATTTCAAACAGGTGTTCGGAAGGGTACGGGATTACACACCTTATTTGGAATCCGTAACATGATACTCTCCGCGGCACCTAAAGGTACAATCGGTCAACAATTAGTCCAAAGCCTAATTTACAACTTCAACCAAGTATTGCGATTGATTAACAATCTATATCACTTACCAACAATCCGAGTCTCTTATTACGAGGGATAGGTGATCGATTGGCCCTCTGATAAAGTACTTCGAGATTCTACTTACCAACCCTCTTTCGAAAGCCAAAGGCTAGAAAGTTGACAAGAGTGTAAGCTAACACTCTACCGATTCGGCCCACACCAAGAGAACCAAGAGAATGGAAGTAGCGGGGAATAGATTCGGCCTTGCAACCACCGAAAACCCAAGAAGGCAAAGAAGCTTCGGCAACCACAAGAACCAAGTTTTGGCTATAAGATGAAGTTGATGTTTCAGCTATGGTGAAGAAAAGAGAAAGTGGGAGGGTATGGAATTTGGTAACAAAGAAAAACAATGAAAGAAAAGAAAATGAAGAAGAGGAAGAAAAAACCACAAATAAAATTCAGCAATCACAAGTTGAGAGAAATGAACAATGATGGATTAAGGCTTACGACACAACAAAGGGACAAGATGAACAATGACTAGGTATTTTGGCCAAAACAAGGGAAAAGAAGTTGGTAAAGAAAATGCCAAAATGAACAAAGCTTAGCAAAATAGCCAAGAGAGATTCGGCTCTCACACTGCCTAACAAAACCGTGTGCCTACTACACCAAAAGGTCATGGTTGACCCAAAATTTTCTTTCCAAAACATCATCCCCAAAATCAGCCAACATGTTCCCTTCCCTTACCTTTTTCCTTCATTTCATTCCTTCATTATCCCCTATCTTCCTCCTTACCATATTCCTTAGTCATCTTTCCCAAATTAAAAAGTCTTCTTTTCCTTATTAAAGCCTTGACCGACACTTACCTTATAATACAAAAATTTAATCCAAAATATTTGCACTAGATGGGATTCGAACCTTAAACCATTAGTACACTCCACACGCCACTTTCCACCTTTACCAATAGACTCCTTGTGCTAGCAAAATGCACATTTATTTCCTTAAGCATTGATGCCACTTACCTTCTCTCCTTAAAGTGCTTAACCATAAAAATTTTGCTAAGGCCAAATTTTGAACCCGGAACTTCCTAGAACCCCGTAACTTTCCAAAATCACCTTCCTAATAAGTCCAACTTGAAATAATGTCATTCTCTTATTCTCAAAAATTTTAAACACTCCTACTCCCCAAGGCCCAATGGGCCCAATTCTACTAGGCCCAATTTCGGGTCGTTACATTTTGGAAGGTTCTACAGTGATCGGTGAAATTGGATGTCCCTCGTCCATTACAGAGTCGAAGTCAACTCATTCAAAGCAAAGGCAACTTGGTCATAGGAGGGAAAAAGGTATGACCGTTTCGTTGAAGAGAGGTTCTCTTTTGGATGTAGGTTTTGAAAAGTTAGGGCACTGTGTTCATGAAAATCAAACCCGGGTTAGTTTTAATTTGGCAGTGTACAAGTCGAAGGCTAGAAGTCTTCCAGCTTCTAAGCACAGTTCGACTCGCTTAATTCCTGCATGGTTCAAGATAGGCTCGTGGCGGGCTTTGGCAAAGATGGCATTGTGGAAATATGAGTCAAAGTGGAGATTTGTTAATTATGACTCCTATTTCAGTCAAATTTGAGAAGTAATCTTCTAGTTAAACTCTGTTTATTTGTTTCAATCAAACACTGATTAGTTAGATTATTTTATTATTATTTGACCTATGAATTTAGCCTATAAATAGGCTCTTTTACAACCTTAGAAAATACACCCATTAGATATTAGAACTCATAACACATTTAGAGAATTTTGTGTTTACTTTTTGAGGGTTCTTTATTTTCGAGTTTTCGGGGTTTAGTTTTATCTCCATCTTTTGTACTGTTCGTTATGTTGCCATTATAGTAAAATTATCTTTGCCCGTGGTTTTTTATCCTCTTTGGAGGGGTTTTTCCACGTTAAATTTGTGTGTCCAATTTCTCAATTTATTCCGCTACTTTTACTTGTTCGTTGCTTAATCGGTTCGATCCTAACAGGTTTAAATGAACTAAATTTTATCACATTTCGGCTCTTTGTATTGATGTGTATACTAAAAGATTTGAATTCATAGCAAAAGTTTATTAATAGCAAAGATTTAAATTGAAAAATAATTGCTTTTATGTAATATGAATAAATATATTAATTACAATTGCATTGAATTTGTTGGTATGCTTTAAGCGGTGGCGCTAGGGGTTTTTGGGACAGGGCTGGAACATGGAATCGGGTTTAATTTGCCACTAGTTATAGGCTTGACATTCAAACATTGGGATGTTGCGGGTTCAGGTCCGGTGTGCTTAATATCAATGTCCGCAAGTTCCACATTTTGACATGGCGAAGAACCGCTGCAAATAAACTTGACAGCTTCTGGAAGCGCAGATGTGCCACGGATGTTCTTGAAGCTAATGTTGCTTAGTTTAACTTTCGATTCTTCCTGCATCAACACAACAATGATTCAATGATCGATTAAATATTGTCACTCTATTAGGATTTTGATAAGAATGTACATACATTTTTCTTGCATTTATTCCATGGGCAATATTGTTGATCAATTAGGATAGGGGAAGAGACATTATTCACGGTAATATCCTCAAAATGTATTTCTGATACTATCCCAGGATATTCGCCTGGCCAAGTTTTGATTCGAGCTCCATTCGAAGTATTAGTGATGGTGCAGTTTGAGACTTTAATTCCCTCAACTGGCTCCTCATTTTGGAACTTTCCAAGACTACCGATACTTATACCATGTCCTGGTCCACAAGTTACTTCTTTTATGTCCACATTTTTAGTTCCATCTCCGATAGAAATACAATCATCACCAGTTTTAATGTCACAGCCAATAATATTGACCCCGTCTGATTTGCCCATGTGAATCCCATCTGTGTTTGGGCTCTCTGCCGGTGCCTCTACCTTGAAACGTTCGAGGGTAATGTTTTTGCATGCAAAAACATTAACGTGGAATAGTTTACTGTCTTTGCTAGTTATATCTTGTATCAATGCGTTGGTCACAAAGTCAGACCTTATATTCTGTGTAATTTTGGAGTTAACAAAGTAACACACGAAACAAAGATGTTAGTTATACTTATATTTTGATAATAATATTAAGAGGAAAAAGAATAAATAAATTCTGGCAAGAGGGAAGAAAGCTGACAACGGGAAGTTTGGAACGAAATTCACGATTGTCGCAAGTATTCTTCTCATAAGCAATGCTTCCCTGACCATCGAAAATTCCTCCGCCAGACATTTTGAAATTTTCAATACTATAGAATCTAACCCAATTAGGGTCCTTGAAAGCACTAGGATCAGCCGGAGCCTGTATAGTGCCCTGAACATTAATCTCAATAGGAGCCTTGCATGGACCTTCTAAGTTTGCTTTAGTTAATAAATATGTCCCTTTAGGAATCACAACTGTTGATGGGGTTACAGAGGCACATGCTTATTTCCAAGCATCCAAAAATGGCTAAAATGAAATGAATAAAGACATCAGTTTGAAATATAATTTTTTTCATATTTTCACCTTTGGGGTACAAAGATAAGAGCAATTGAACTTGCCTTACTCAAATCCGTTTTCCCGTCAGATTTTGCGCCAAACTTGGAAACAACATCAAAAGCATCTGATTGAACTTTAGAGGCTGAAATGAATAATAATAAAAGTACAAACATGGAAGGAACATTATTAAGGTGTGGTGCCATGTTTTTATTTTGTTTGGAAATTAAAGGAAGAATGGCTTTTCCTTTTGTTTTGTTCCAAATATATAGAAAGTTTGAGAAAATTACAACCAATCAAATATATTACTATTTAATCAATGTGGAAAAGTCATATGGCCAAGCTTTAATTTCTATGATTAGCTTGTTTCTTTAATATCAACTTTGCACGGTTAGATAGTTTTGTGGTTAATTTTTTCACAAACCTCGACTAGTTAAAGCGTAGGCTCTAAACCATGAACGGATGAAAGCTATGAAAACTTTCTATTGATGTTGGAGTGGCGAATATCGATGTCTCTTTATGGGCCAAAAATTGAAAAAGTAAACATTCAAATTTAGATTTTTTTTGGAAATTAAATCTGAATAAAGTTTTACGATGTCGGTGCTTCACATCGTGTGTGGTTGACCTAGCCTATAGTCACTATTTATAGAAAAATCGCAAGAGTCTTGGTCGAAAAAGAAGAAGAAAAAATATAATAACATTTTAAGAGAGACTACACATAATTCTCTAGTAGGAATATGTATGGGCTTCAACACCATCTCTTTAGAGATAGGGTTGTCGCCCATCTTACATGACATGGGTCATTGGGTCTATATCATGTATTGGGTATAATTATATGTGTTATTTATAAATTTATTCAACTCATATAATTTAACCAACTAAATAAAAAATTTTCTATTTCCCAAAATATTAATAATTTAATTAATTAATTTAAATAAATTTTACTAATTCACAAAATTAAATTATTTTCCAAACCTAGTTCTAATTCCGTTAAATTCATGACATGTTTACCACACTAGAATCTATGAGTAAATGAATTTAGTTATCTTGTTCAACAAGACTAGGCTAATTAATTAATTTAATTTTTACTTCAAACATCAGTTAAGTGATTACTATTAATTAAATAATAATTCGAATAAAATAATTTAGTCTTTAAGTCATCTCTCTTTTTTAACGAGAAATTCCATTCACTACGGATATTGATACATTCGATCTTTTTCTTTAATTCATCAATTTTATTTATTTATCTCATCAATTCAAATGCAAACCATCAAGGTTGTATAGAGCTAGTAGAGGGGCCAATTGGATATATAATTAGAGCTCAAATAGTTTGTAATTAAGTGTCATGACCGACCTCTCCTTATTATATATCATTATGAAAACAACTCACCAAGTGCTCGTCCAATGAATTTTTCGTATGTGCTTTAGCCTCATAGGATATCCTCAATCCCTTTAATTTATATCTGTTCACCCAAAATGATCTTATCATATCTCATGGTAACCATCACATCTTCTTCCATGAAAAATATAATGTCAATAGAAAAAGAAACAAACCGATGCACAAATATAATCATATGTTAAGCACACAAATAATACAGGAATATGTTGTTCAAAAAAATTGGACGACGAACTTTTATTTTAATTAGAATATCGAATTTAATATTTTATTTTGCCTTAAAAGTACTATGTTGGAAGATGGTTTTTATAAAAAAAATATACTTAGATAAAGAAAACTTCAGCAATTAATTCTAATTCAATATAGAAACTTAGTAATGGTTTTGTTATTGGTTTAAATGAACTAAATTTTATCACATTTCGGCTCTTTGTATTGATGTGTATACTAAAAGCATTGAATTCATAGCAAAAGTTTATTAATAGCAAAGAGTTAAATTGAAAAAGAACTGTTTCTATATAGTATGAATAAATATATTAATTACAATTGCATTGAATTTGTTGGTATTGTAACACCCCTTGCCCGTTTCAACGCTGGAACCGGATACGAGGCATTATCGATCTTAACTTGCTCAAACATATAACTTCGGGGTATAACATTTCGTTTCAACTTAAAAAGTCATATTCATAACATCCCTATTACGGGTCTACAAGACCATAAACATACATACGAAATGGTTCGAGACTAAAACGGAAACTTTTACACACTTAGAAAATTCTTGCCTGAAACAGGGCCACACGCCCGTGTGGAATAGAACACGCCCGTGTGGGCAGGCCGTGTGGTCACACACGCCCATGTTCCCAGCCCGTGCGGATTTTATTTTTCATTTCGAACCTACAGGGGTTTTCACACGGCCTGGCACACACCCGTGTCTATGGCCCGTGTCCCTCATACGACCTAGACATGCCCGTGTCCTCACTCGTGTGTGAAAACCTTGGTATTCTGTTTATGACGTCAGCAAACACTAAAGGGGCACACGACCTAGTCGCACGCCCGTGTGCTTACCCGTGTGACGAATTAAATTTTCGAAATTTTGATGCAGGGGACACACGGCCTATCACCACACCCATGGGGCTGACCGTGTGTCACACACGCCCTAGACACACGCCCATGTGTCTACCCGTGTGGACAATTATAAGGCTATTTACCATGTAACACCCCAAACCCGGCCTAGATGTTACGACCGAATCTGACATGTCACATTGAAGTGTTTTTTGAAATCCGACTTGTTGAGAGAAAACTATTTTTAAACGATTTCCATGTTTGTTACTGTTGGTTTCTTAGTTGGTTAAAAAAAAACCCCGCGTAAGCTACTCTAAGGAATGTCATTTTGAAGTTTGAGAATGTGTGTTCGTCTTTTAAAACAGTTATTATTTTTGAAAACTTGTTTTTATCAGTTTGGCAGTTTCAAAATAAGAAATTAAACCCAATTAAAAGAAATTAAAATCACCAGAGGCCTTATTACAAAAATATCAACCCAATATAAAAATTTAAATGACTAGGTCTAAAATAAAATATTAGCGAACGTGTGGCCACCTCCGAGTCCCTCGCAGCTCCAAATCATCTAAGGCTGGGGATTACCTGCACAGTTAAAGAAAAGGGTGAGTTACGAGAACTCATTGTGTAATCCCCTATCATGCAGTAACAGTCTGGGCCTGAGCCCTATTCAATAACAGTACAGTGTGGGCCTTAGCCCATTACAGTAGTCAATGTGGTGCAAATATGCAACCCACCCCACCCCAATCCAACCAACACACCACCCGTACCAACCAACACACATGTAGGGATAAAATCGACCCACCCAGCCAACACACCAATATTGCTTCATAGCTGCCAGTAATAATAACGCAGCAGAGCTGCAAGTAACAGTATATGTGGCAAAGCCACCAAAGATGTGATATTGCAAAGAGAGTTGCGATGACGATGTTGCAAAAAAAGCGCCATGCGCGATTTGTGGCAAAGCCACCAGTAACAGTACACTTCCTCCATAACAGTATCCCAACCCCATGCAGTATGCCATGTCATAAATATCTCGTGTATGCAGTATGTCCCACTCAATACAGTCATACAATAATATGCATTCATCAGTCGACTTACCTCTAGGGGTAAAATGGTAATTTCCATCTATTAGGGGTAAAATAGTAATTTTACCCTTTAGAGGTATTTTAGTCATTTTACCTATTTTAGGGTTTCAGTGCAGATAACGACCTTTCCAAAGGTCCACAGTCACCTCGAGCGAGACAGATAACCTATATGATCAAAGTGGTGCAAATGGGCCCAAAGCATAATATTCGGCCCAAGTGGGCCCACACGCTCATGTGGCCCATCCAGCCCAAATTCAGTCACGGCTATGCGGACTACATAGCCCAATCCATTATCTGCCACTTTTCATGGATTTTATCCGTGTGGGGCCCACGAACCCATTGGGCCCACACGACCCATTTCAGCCCAACGAGGCCCATAACGGCCTAAGAGCACGAGAGCGCTCGTGGTGGCCTCTACAGTTTATCGCCCATGATTTGTGGCTCGGTTTACCACAAGAGCGATCTGTAACACCCCAAACCCGGCCTAGAAGTTACGCCCGAATCTGGCGTGTCACATTGAAGTGTTTTTTGAAAACCATGTTTTCATTGAAAACCCTTCTTGTTTAAAAGTTTAAGTAACATTGAAAGATTATTAATTTTATTCCCAAAATATATTTCCAGTTGCGGAAGCTAATTTTGAAAGTAATTGATTTACGAAAAAGATTAAGTCGTGAAACCACTTCGAAAAATGTTGCGAAAATGTTGTGTTGTTTTAAAAACAGTTAACATTTTGGAAAATTGTGATTTACTTCTAACGGATATAATTCAAATTAAAGAAAAACCCAAAGTTAAAATCCAGAAACTTAAAGAGGCCTTATTACAACCCAAATCAAAATACTTGAATGTAAATAATCAAAACGGAAAACACAAGCAGTGTGTGGCCTTCTCCGAGTCCCTCGTAGCACTGATCCGTCTAAGGCTTGGGATTACCTGCATAGTTAAAAACGGGCTGAGTTTACGAAAACTTAGTGTGTAATCCCCTTACTAGAGTAACAATCAAGATATAAAAAGCAGAACTCGAAGCGATGCAGGCCAAAGCCCTTTAACAATAATGATGCATCCAGTTCAAAGCATACGTGGGCCATAGCCCACTACCATATCATTTGGGTCACACCCTATACAGAATTAATTGGGCCTAGCCCAAACCAATAATAGCACAAGTGGGCCTAAGCCCAGTTGTAACATCCTGAAAAGGGCCTATGCATTTTTGGTTTAATTGTACGAAATGACATATCTTATGTGTTATGAATATATTTTGAACACTTTTGGAAACCTGGAAATGTATGGAAATGTTAAGTTTAAAAGAGGAAAGTGAACATTTTTAGAACCTTGGAAATGTAAGGAAATGTCTTGTAAGGAAATGTCATGGAAATGTAAGGAAATGTCAAGTTTACAGAGCCGATCGAAAATTTTTGGAAACTTAGAAATGACCTAGAAATGACGAGTTTGAAGGTTTAAAAGGGGAAATTAAGGCAAGGTGGCCTTAAAAGAAAAAGTTTGTGGAATTTGACACACAAACAGGCTTGGAAAAGTGGTCCAAGATGCCACTTAGGGCCTATGGAAATGGCGCCATATGCAAGAGGAATGGGCCTAAGTTCGAGTCACATGGGAAGCAAATAAAATAAATTTTATTTTGCTACAAGGAGCAGAGAGGTGGACGGCACATGGCTATAAATTAGGAGCTTTTATTATTTTATAAATAGTGGATAAATAAGGGATTTATTTATCATTATTTTCAAGAGATAATTGTTGGATTAAATTCTTTTAATTTGAATAAAGAGATAAAGAGGAAAATAAGGGAGAAGTGATGGCCAAGTAAGGGACTTTGAGTTTAATAATTTATTTCTAAGTAAGGATAGTTGCTTGAATTATCTTTTATTTTAAGTGATAATTAAAGGATAAAGTTATCGACATAGAGGAGTGGTGGCCAAGTAAGGGACTCCTTAGATGATAATTTCGGCTATAAAAGGAAGGAAGGAGGGCTACTCATCAATTTGTGCTTCCTCCTTTCTCTGCACGAATTCTTAGTGCTCTCTTCTCTTCTTTTCTTTCTTTTATTTTTGCCAATCCGAAATACCTTGTGTTCTAGCCGAATCCTCCATCTTTATTCTTCCTTCTCTTTTCTTTCTAATCCCTCCAAAAGCCGAAAGTTGTGAGATCATCATCTAGCCATAGCCGAATCTCTGAAGGTTGAAGTGAAGGTGCAATCGATTTCTTCAAGTAAGGGTAAGATCTCATTCGGTTTCATCCTTTTTAAGATTTGCCAAATCTAGGACTAACCCCATTAGTATCTTGTTGCCGAAACTTTGAAGAGATCTTTGGGATTTACTAAGTGTCGACTACAAGGAAGGAGAAGTTCTTTTCCCGAAGGTACACCATAGGCCACGTGTTCCTAGTTATTCGGTGAGTTTCGGGATTTAAAATCCACAAGGTAAGTTTAAGTATACTAATCCTACTAGGATTTGGATTTATGGCCGAATGGCTTTTATTAAAGTAGTAGGTGATTAATCAAATGTAGGGATTAAGGATCCAAGCATTAGATCAAGCTTTTCGGGATCTCAAGGAAATTTTAAGCGAATCAGGTGTGTACCCCACACTAACTTTTAATAAGATTGATGGTAATATGTAAAATATGCATGTTTATAAGAATGTGGCTAAGGTACCATAATATGGTACAAAGTACTCAGGTACGTTTCCTACTTCCACTAGGATTATGAAATATGTTATTTATAACATGTGAAAATTTATAAGAATGTGAATTTAAGTATGATATGCATGATATGAATAATATGGGTCATTCGGGATATATGAAAAGGGGAAGTGAAGGTGATGACTACGGTCTCACCATCCGAATGTGGTGACTTCGGTCACATTATCGAATGTGGTAACTTCGTTTACATTATTCTGAATGTGGTGTCTCATGACACAATTATCCGTGGCTATGCCACAAATTTTATATGGGCGATGAGCACGTCGATTGCAGGCGGCGCGCTTCGATGGTGTGTAGCGGATGGAGGGTCGACTTAGTAGTCCCGGCGGTGTGACCGCAGTGCGGGGTGTGTAGCGGATGGACAACTAGGTTTGGGTTTGGGAATGCATCATAACTTTTGTATTCTATGTTTTGAATGTGTAATATGTGATATGCCTGATTCTATTATGATTTAGTGTCGTGTACACATTGAGTCTGTTTGACTCACCCCGTTGGGGAACATTTTTCAGGTAATGAACAGTGATGGCCGGGACCGGCAGAACTTGTGGTGGCCATGCTCAACATGAAGTTTATATTTTTGAGGACTCTTGAATTTATTTTAGTACTTTGAATTATTTTTGGAATTATTTGATGTAATAAGGCCATAAGGCCATAGTTGAATTACTTTACACTTATTTTTATTTATTATGATTATGAATTTTATCTATTAAAATTTAATTAAAATTTCTTTTAAACTAAACCCTAAATATTTTGTCACTTAAGATAAAAGGGATTTCAATATAAAACGGACCTGTTTTCAACACAAGCCCAACCCAAAACAATATTTTTCTTAAAATCACACAAGTTTTCCTAAGAACAAAAGAATTTTGAACCGGTTTACTTGAGGAACATACCAAATCTGGTCAAAGCTCGTGGGTCGGGTTTGGGGTGTTTCAAATTGGTATCAGAGCCCAGTTTTAAACTCTCAGCCTGTGGGCTAAGTGTAACACCCCAAACCCGGACAGGACACCACGTCCGAATCTGGTATGTTACGGGGAAAACGTTTTTGAGAGATAAGATTTTTCGTTTAAAAGCGGGGCGAAAACATAGTGAACTTGAAGAAAATTGGAGTAGGCCTGTTTGATTAGATTTTGAAAACTTATCCAAAGTATATAGTTAAAAACGAGTTGATTTCATCTAGCATTTCCAATAGTTTCTTAGTACTATTTTGAAACATTTTTTTTGACTTAGTAGAATATCGAGTTTGGTTTGAAAATCATTTGAGTTTACTTTATAGCCAAACCTAGTGAGATACCCGATGGTATAGTTTAAAACACATTGCGTTATAGTTTTGAAAGCATTATCTTACCGAATTTTTAGTAAAATTTCATACCAAGTTATTTGTTAAGCAGGTTGAGAATCTAATTAAAACATAACCATCATAAAACATAATTTAAAGGCCTTTTACAAACCCAAATTAAATCTCAAATAAAAATAAATAAGCTAAAGTACCCAAAGTGAATAGTATGAGCAGAACTTTTATTAAAGCATGGCATGTGCACCTCGAGTCCACCCCGGCTCCATGTCCGCGTCTACGGGTCACCTGAAATGTCAAAGGAGAGGGTGAGTCGAATGACTCAGTGCATAAATCCCGCTCCCGATGAAACAACATGCTAACACACATCATACATAGCAACATAATTAATGCAACCCGATCCTAACCATCCGTATCTCCTTTTTCTACCCCGTGTGGTGCCAAACCACTGGTGGTGCCAAACCACTGGTGACATATAGTCACAATGTGTTACCAAAACACTAGTGTCCCAAAGACACAATATCCATCAATGTGGTGCCAAACCACTTTGGTGTCCCAAAGACACGTTTGTGCTACCAAAGCACCGGTGATCGAAGTCACAAATCCAATGATGGGGCCAACCCATCGTGTGATACCCAATCACTAGCGACGATCCCATATCTCATGTGGGGCCAACCCACGGTGGTGTAAACCACGAGGACAAGTCGCAATGAGGTGCCCAACCTCTGTGTCCCAAAGACACAAATGTGGTACCAAACCACTGGTGACCGTAGTCACAATAATCGGATGATGGGGCCAACCCATCGTGTGATACCCAATCACTAGCAGACGATCCCATATCTCATGTGGGCCAACCCACGGTGGTGTTAAACCACGGGGACGCAGTCGCAATGAGGTGCCAAACCTCTGGAGGTGCCAAACCTCACGTGACCCAAAGTCACAAAGTGTGTTACCAAAACACTGGTGCTCGTCAGCTCAAAATATCACTGCTCCCTCCACTCATATCACCCATCAACATACCATACTCATGTGATAATGCTTATCATACAAGTCATGCCTATCATGCTAATATGTTTGACTCATACCCCATATCACATACATACATAGTCATGATACCATATAGATCATCAGTAAACTTGTAACAATACTGACTTACCCGAGTCCAAGATCATACCCAAAAGGGTATCATATCAATCCATCAAACTGCCATGATTTTAATAGGCAAACCAGTTTAATAATAATATTACTAGGTATCAGTGTGTTAGTTTACACACCTGAAATAACAAAGGCTTTAATCCCAAAGAAACGATCTACAATCTTTAAACTCCTTGCTCCTAGAATCGGCCAAACTTAGGGGTTAAGCATCTAAGACCATTCAGCCAAAGACTAAATAACCAAAGGGATCAATATTAAGCCATTACCTTACTCTTGCGAATGGTTTGGTTTCCAACCAAACCTCGAACCAACAGTGGTTCTCCTTCCAACAATCGGCACCCTATAAGACAAATAATTAATCCCTAATCACCTTTGACTTGATCGGAAACAAAAGATTGAACTAACAATACTAACACCAATCACTTACCCTCCACTTACCAATCAACCAACTAAATAGTAACAGTTCCTCTTGCTTGCTTCCACACTCCAATGACCCTATAACGAAGAGATTAATACCCTTCCAAAATAACCATATTCGGCCCTTAACCAAACCATAACCAAAGAAAAGACAAGAGAGGGACAAATGGCCATTCGGCCACCCCACTTACCTTGTTCAAGGATTGAACAACCAACCAAGATCCACCCTTCACTGATATTCGGCCAAGAGAGCTACAAGGGAGAGGAGAGATTCGGCCAAAATGAAAACACAAGCTAGAAGGAAATTTCGGCAATCACCAAGGGAGGATTCGGCTACAAACTAGAAAAGAAAATAATAAAAGAAATAGATGTGGTTTAAGAGAAGAAAGAAATCGGTCAATGGTTGAAGAGATATTAGGCTCAAGTGCTTCAAGAAATGGGAGAAAATAAATGGAAATTCGGCTAAGAGAGCAATGTGAATTCGGCACTAGTGTATTAAGAGAAAAGAGACGAAAATATGATAAGAAAAGGTATTAGTTTCGCTATCAATGTTTTTAAGTCAACGAAAGAATTATGGAGAAGAGAAAATACCATTCGGTTTACACAAATGACAAAAAGAAAAAAAGAACATGAAGAGGGGATATTCGGCTACCAAGAAAACTTAAGAGAAAACAGGCAAATTTCAGTTGAATGCTCTTGAACTCTCGGTTTCAAAAGAAGAAAATGTCACAATTTCTTTGACAAAAGTGACCGAACACACCCAAAATGCCAAATGCATTTCGGCCCCTCCAACACCATACCATGCCGTCCACTTCCCCCACTCCCCACTCCCCAAATTCAAGCTAAATCCCCCAATAGCTCCCAACCACTCATTTCAAATGAGTTTACCAAGTCTTACTCCTACCATCACTCTCCACCTTTCATTTGAAAGTGAAGACCAAGTCAAAGGAGGAATTTAAACTTCATCCAACTCTTCCCTCCTATGCCGTCAAAAATGAAGCCAAAATGTGAGGTCTTTGCGGCTCGAACACTAGACCTCCACCCCATGCAGATTGACGCCACACCTAGCTCCCCAAAGTAACGCATGCTTGCCACTTTGCCACTCACTTTTTGTTCAACAAAACACCAAATAAAACTCTTATACCCAGCTCCAACAGCTCCCGACTTAACACCCAAAACCAAAATTTTCCCATTCACTCGTGCATACTCCTAGACTTCAATCAAACCCCTAAAACACCGAAATAGCAACACAAACACACTAAACTCATGCAATATCATGCAACAACAAAACAGCCCCTAACCCGGATATTACAGTTCTACCCCCTTAAAAATAATTTCGGCCTCGAAATTACCGATCGTAAGAGTTGCGGGTATTGCTTGTCTCATCATATCCTCGGGTTCCCACGTAGCTTCTTCTACGCCATGATTTCGCCAAAGTACCTTAACCAAAGGCACGAGACTTCCTACGCGAGAACCTTCACATCCGATCAAGAATGCACAGGTTCTTCTTCCATGGTCAAGTCTGGATCTACCTCGATCTCTCCACTTTGCTACCACATGTGACGGATCGAACGATAACGCCAAGCATCAAACGTGAAAAACATCGTGAATCGACTAAGCTCTGCTGGCAACTCAAGCCGATACGCCATCGGTCCAACTCGTCTCGATTACCTTATACGGTCCAATAAACCTCGGACTTAGCTTGCCTTTCTTCCCGAACCTCAACACCTTCTTCCAAGGCGAGACCTTCGAGAAAACTCGATCCCCACAAATAACTCTATATCTCTTCGCTTAAGATCGGCATAAGACTTCTGCCAGGTCCAAGCTTCCTTCAATCTAGATGAATCAACTTAACCTTGTCCTCGGTCTCGCCTACTAACTCGGGTCCCAACAATCGGCGTTCACCTAACTCAGTCCCAACACGTAGGTGAGCGACACTTCCTACCATACAACGCCTCATACGGTGCCATCTTGATGCTCGCTTGGTAACTATTGTTGTAGGCAAACTCATTAATGGCAAAACTCCTCCCAACCGCCTCAAATCCGGACACAACCTCTCGGCATATCCTCTAAGATCTGAATAACCGCTACGATTGACCGTCGATTTGCGGGTGAAAAGCCGTCTTTGAAATCCAAACGAGTACCTGAGCTGATGCAATGCTTTCCAGAACCTTGACGTGAATCTAGGATCCTCGTCCGAGATTATCGAAGCCGCACACCGTGCAACCTCACTATCTCGACACATACACGACGCTAAGCCGAAGTGAGTAGTCAACCCTCACCGGAATAAAGTGAGCTGATTTAGTCAGACGATCCACCACTACCCAAACTGAATCCTTCTTGCTTGGCGTAAGCGGTAACCCACTGACGAAATCCATGGTTATCCTTTCCCACTTCCACTGAGGAATCTTCACAGGCTGAAGCAAACCGACGGCAGCGATGCTCGGCCTTGACACATTGACAAGTCGGACACTTCCCAACAAACTCTGCATCACCTCTTTCTTCAAGCCGTGCCACCAAAATCGCTCTCTAAGATCCCTATACATCTTGCTACCTCCAGGATGCATAGCATGAGGACTGCTATGTGCGTCCCAAGAATCTTCTCGCCTCGACTCAACATCTTTAGGCATACAAGCCTTACCACAAAACACAACACCTCATCATTAGACAAGTCAGAACCTTTCAAACCACCATTCTGCACTTGCAACTTTCGCGCACTCGGAACCTCATCCAATAAGCTGCTTCTCTCGGATCACTCCAACCCAAGTAGGCAAACTCGCAACTCTGCGAGAATACTCCGTCGTCATACAAACTCAAATGGGCAAACAAAGCTCTTAAGTCCGAAACAACCTTACGGCTCAATGCGTGCGCCACCACATTAGCCTTGCCCGGATGATACTCAATCGAGCGATCGTAATCTTTCAAAAACTCAACCCACCCTGCGCTGCCTCAAATTCAAATCCTTCCGAGTCGGAAGATACTTTGAGACTCTTGTGATCTGTGTAGACTATCGATCTCTCCCGTTACAAGTAGTGCCTCCAAATCTTTAAAGCGAAGACTACGGTGCGCCTCCCAAATCGTGCGTCGGATAGTTGACCACATGTGGCCTCACCATCGAGAAGCGTAAGCCACAACCTTACCTTCTTGCATCAAAGACACAACCCAAGCCCGTATGTGATGCGTCACAAAAAGCGTGTATTCCTTACCGGCCTCGGGTTGAATTAGAACCGGAGCCTCGGTCAAAATCTTCTTTAACTTATCGAAGCTTTCCTGCTTGTTTCTCGGTCCAAACAAATGGAACTCCTTTCCTTAGCAACTTGGTCATCGGCGCATATCAACGAGAAACCCTCAACAAACCTTCGGTAGTATCCGGCCAAACCCGAAAACTCCGAATCTCACCAGCGACTTAGGCGGCTTCCAATCCAAAAAGCGCCTCAATCTTACGAGGATCTGCCCAATCCTCTGCGCGACACTACATGACCCAAGAAAGTCACTTCTCTAAGCGAACTCGCACTTACTAAACTTAGCATAAAGTCGCTTTCCTCAAAATCTGCAACACCACTGCAAATGCTTATCATGCTCTTCCTCTGTCCTTGAGTACACCAAGATGTCGTCTATGAAAACCACGACGAACTGATCCAGATCTTCTTTGAAACACCCTATTCATCATATCCATAAACGCTGCGGTCGTTAGTCAACCCGAACGGCATTACGGAAATTCATAGTGCCCATACCGAAGTCCGAAACGGCTGTTTTATGGATATCGACCTCTTTAACTCTTAGCGGTGATACCCGGACCTCAAGTCGATCTTGAAAATACCGCAGCGCCCTTCACCGATCAAACAAGTCATCTATCCGTGGCAGCGGATACTTGTTTTTAATCGTCGACTTATTCAATCTGGCGGTAGTCTATGCACATCCGCGTACGTGCCATCTTTCTTCTTGACAAAGAGTACCGGCGCACCTACGGCGGCGAAACACTAGGCCTAATAAAACCCCGATCCAATAACTCCCGAATCGAGCCTTAAGCTCCACCAATTCCTTTGGCGCCATCACATGCGGAGCAATAGACACTGGCGCGATCCGGGTAACAGATCAATCCCGAACTCCACCTCTCGATCGGCGGCAAACCCTAAGCTCCTCGAAACACATCAGCAAAATTCCTTAACAATGCGGACCTTCTCTACAAAGACTCTTTTAGCCTCCAAGGCATACACATGAACTACATACGCTTCACGCGCCCCTTCACGACCATCTTCTCGCCTTGAGCGGATACCACATTTGATAAGTAATCTCTCCTATTACCTATCATAGCCACCTCATCACCCTCAACCGTCTTAAGAACCATGCGCTTGGCGCGCAATCCAATCTCGCTGGTACTTGACCAACCAATCCATCCCAAGAATCGAGATCGAACTCCCCAAACGGCGGTTCCATTAGATCGTGCGAGCAAACACTACCCCTTGGAGTTCTAGGGGTACCTCTCTCTAAACAGTTTATCTACTACTACGGAGTGACCTAGAGGGCTAATTACGATTATCCGCCTAGAAGATATCTCGAGTCTAAATCCATGGTCTCTACTATACTCACGGCAACATAAGAGTGCGTTGAACCCGCATCAATCAAAGCGATATAAGGAGAACCAAAATCAAAAGCGTGCGATTATGACGTCCGATGCGTCGCCGCCTCCTCTCGGCGCCTCGTAGCATACACTAATCCAGTACATGCGGCATCGAACTACCCGCACCTCGCGCCGGTGCTCCACGGCCCCGACGAACCATTACCACCTCCCATTACCACGGCCCCTCTGCGGTGGCGGTCTATTACCTCTGAATCGATTACGGCCGACTCCGGGATCAATCTCGCCAACCTACGCGGGCAAGTCCCTCACACGGTGCTCCAGAGAACCACACTCAAAGCAACCCTTTCCACGGTCCAGAACCACCCCAATGAGATTTTCCACATCGATCACATCTGCGGCGGTCCCGCTTAGCAAACAACAAACCTAGTAGGGTGATTCGGCCCACTCGGTCTAGCTCTCTTCTGCGGATTACCGACGATCCGAGAAGACCCAAAGCTCCTCTTATGTCTATTTCGATCCATACCCTGCCTCACTGATTCCTTAACACCCTCGGCTACCTTAGCCTTCTCAACTAAGATAGTAAACTCGCTCCTGGCGAGGAGCAATCAAATTTCAACTCGTCTACATGCCCCATCCTCGAAACGAACACACCTCTCATGCTCGGTGGCCACAATGCCCCTGGCATACCTACTCGGCCGAGGAACTCGACCTCGACTGTGAAAGCAGTTTACTCCCAACAAGCCTCGAAATGCCTTTCTGCGGGAGTCAATATAACTATCTCAGATGTACTTCTTTTGATATGCAACCTGAAATAATCCCATGTCGGATCCTCTGCTGCCACAATCGCTCGAACCGTGAGCCACCACGATATGACTCATCCCGGAGAAGCGATACGATGCCCTTCACTTCTCTTGACCAGATCAAGTCCGGATCGTCCATGATCCGCTCGGTTGCCTCTAGCCGGTATTCAGCGATTGCTAGGACCAACACGGATACACCTCGAAAGGATTCGGCCCCATTTGCCCGAAGTCGCCAGAGCGCAATTTCTAACTCCTGCACCACCACCTACACTAGCTACCCTTTCCAACACTCGCGGCATCGCTGCGACAATCTGCGTCGTCCCCGTCGATCTTGGAACTCACCACCTCCACCGGTGGCGAACCGGTATCTCATTTTCGAACCACGACCAGATCCTACGGGCTCGAAACCGTCATCCTACCCCTACCTCTACCACGAGTATTACGACCACGTGCGCCTCGAGTGCTCATGACTAATCTTTCTACGTATCTGATTAAGAGTTTTATGCATCAGTATTTATTCCACTGTTTTAAAGCAAGTCTTATGAATATTAAAGAGGATTTGTTCTCGCGAGTTCACAAAATCCTATCAGTTTCAATCTCTAAAGTAGTGTACTATTGCTATTCATCAAATCATATCACATCCAATCAATTCACAAGCAATGGTAAGGGTACTTACCTGGGCGAACTGGTGCCGGAGACTCGGTGCCATGCCTTTCAAACCATACAAACACTTAAAAACTTTTTGGGCCTCAGGCCCACAGCCGAGCCTTTGAACTTGGCTCTGATACCACATTGTAACACCCCAAACCCGGACAGGACACCACGTCCGAATCTGGTATGTTACGGGGAAAACATTTTTGAGAGATAAGATTTTTCGTTTAAAAGCGGGGCGAAAACATAGTGAACTTGAAGAAAATTGGAGTAGGCCTGTTTGATTAGATTTTGAAAACTTATCCAAAGTATATAGTTAAAAACGAGTTGATTTCATCTAGCATTTCCAATAGTTTCTTAGTACTATTTTGAAACATTTTTTTTGACTTAGTAGAATATCGAGTTTGGTTTGAAAATCATTTGAGTTTACTTTATAGCCAAACCTAGTGAGATACCCGATGGTATAGTTTAAAACACATTGCGTTATAGTTTTGAAAGCATTATCTTACCGAATTTTTAGTAAAATTTCATACCAAGTTATTTGTTAAGCGAGTTGAGAATCTAATTAAAACATAACCATCATAAAACATAATTTAAAGGCCTTTTACAAACCCAAATTAAATCTCAAATAAAAATAAATAAGCTAAAGTACCCAAAGTGAATAGTCCGAGCGAACTTTTATTAAAGCATGGCATGTGCACTCGAGTCCACCCCGCTCCATGTCCGCGTCTACGGGTCACTGAAATGTCAAAGGAGAGGGTGAGTCGAATGACTCGATGCATAAATCCCGCTCCCGATGAAACAACATGCTAACACACATCATACATAGCAACATAATTAATGCAACCCGATCCTAACCATCCGTATCTCCTTTTTCTACCCCGTGTGGTGCCAAACCACCTGGTGGTGCTAAACCACCAGTGACATATAGTCACAATGTGTTACCAAAACACTGGTGTCCCAAAGACACAATATCCATCAATGTGGTGCCAAACCACCGGTGTCCCAAAGACACGCTTTGTGCTACCAAAGCACTTGGTGACCGAAGTCACAAATCCAATGATGGGGCCAACCCATCGTGTGATACCCAATCACTAGCGACGATCCCATATCTCATGTGGGGCCACCCACGGTGGTGGTAAACCACGTGGACAAGTCGCAATGAGGTGCCCAACCTCCGTGTCCCAAAGACACAAATGTGGTACCAAACCCACTTTGTGACCGTAGTCACAATAATCGGATGATGGGGCCAACCCATCGTGTGATACCCAATCACTAGCGAGACGATCCCATATCTCATGTGGGGCCAACCCACGGTGGTGTTAAACCACGAGGGACGAGTCGCAATGAGGTGCCAAACCTCCGAGGTGCCAAACCTCTGGTGACCCAAAGTCACAAAGTGTGTTACCCAAACACTGGTGCTCACAAAGACAAAATATCACCGCTCCCTCCACTCATATCACCCATCAACATACCATACTCATGTGATCATGCATATCATACAAGTCATGCCTATCATGCTAATATGTTTGACTCATACCCCATATCACATACATACATAGTCATGATACCATATAGATCATCGATAAACTTGTAACATTACTTTACACGAGTCAAGATCATACCCAAAAGGGTATCATATCAATCCATCAAACGCCATGATTTTAATAGGCAAACCGGTTTAATAATAATATTACTAGGTATCGTGTGTTAGTTTACACACCTGAAATAACAAAGGCTTTAATCCCAAAGAAACGATCTACAATCTTTAAACTCCTTGCTCCTAGAATCGGTCAAACTTAGGGGTTAAGCATCTAAGACCATTCAGCCAAAGACTAAATAACCAAAGGGATCAATATTAAGCCATTACCTTACTCTTGCGAATGGTTTGGTTTCCAACCAAACCTCGAACCAACAAAGGGTTCTCCTTCCAACAATCGGCACCCTATAAGACAAATAATTAATCCCTAATCACCTTTGACTTGATCGGAAACAAAAGATTGAACTAACAATACTAACACCAATCACTTACCCTCCACTTACCAATCAACCAACCGAAAAGTAATGGTTCCTCTTGCTTGCTTCCACACTCCAATGACCCTATAACGAAGAGATTAATACCCTTCCAAAATAACCATATTCGGCCCTTAACCAAACCATAACCAAAGAAAAGACAAGAGAGGGACAAATGGCCATTCGGCCACCACTTACCTTGTTCAAGGATTGAACAACCAACCAAGATCCACCCTTCACCGATATTCGGCCAAGAGAGCTACAAGGAGAGGAGAGATTCGGCCAAAATGAAAACACAAGCTAGAAGGAAATTTCGGCAATCACCAAGGGAGGATTCGGCTACAAACTAGAAAAGAAAATAATAAAAGAAATAGATGTGGTTTAAGAGAAGAAAGAAATCGGTCAATGGTTGAAGAGATATTCGGCTCAAGTGCTTCAAGAAATGGGAGAAAATAAATGGAAATTCGGCTAAGAGAGCAATGTGAATTCAAAGACTAGTGTATTAAAAGAAAAGAGACGAAAATATGATAAGAAAAGGTATTAGTTTCGAGCTATCAATGTTTTTAAGTCAACGAAAGAATTATGGAGAAGAGAAAATACCATTCGGTTTACACAAATGACAAAAGAAAAAAAGAACATGAAGAGGGGATATTCGGCTACCAAGAAAACTTAAGAGAAAAACAGGCAAATTTCAGTTTAATGCTCTTGAACTCTCGGTTTCAAAAGAAGAAAATGTACAATTTCTTTGACAAAAAGTGACCGAACACACCCAAAATGCCAAATGCATTTCGGCCCCTCCAACACCATACCATGCCGTCCACTTCCCCCTCCACACTCCCCCAAATTTGGCTAAATCCCCCAATAGCTCCCAACCACTCATTTCAAATGAGTTTACCAAGTCTTACTCCTACCATCACTCTCACCTTTCATTTGAAAGTGAAGACCAAGTCAAAGGAGGAATTTAAACTTCATCCAACTCTTCCCTCTATGCCGTCCAAAATGAAGCCAAAATGTGAGGTCTTTGCAGCTCGAACACTAGACCTCCACCCCATGCGGTTGACGCCACACCTAGCTCCCCAAGTAACGCATGCTTGCCACTTTGCCACTCACTTTTTGTTCAACAAAACACCAAATAAAACTCTTATACCCAGCTCAACAAATCCCTGACTTAACACCCAAAACCAAAATTTTCCCATTCACTCGGGCATACTCCAAGACTTCAATCAAACCCTAAAACACCGAAATAGCAACACAGCACACTAAACTCATGCAATATCATGCAACAACAAAACAGCCCCTAACCCGGGATATTACACTAAGGCCCAAAACATTTTCAAATCGAGCCCAAATGAGTTTTATGAAAGTATTTTTGAAAATGAGCAGGTTTTCTGGCATGGCACCTAAGTCTCCTACCCGCAGTCCACTAGGTAAGTACCCCTAACCATTTGTGTGATTATGTGGTTTATGTTATGAATTATGGAAGGGTAGAAGAGGAATGGAACGCAGAATAGTATGATAGGAACTTGAACCCTAGGATTAGACTACTCAAACACAAAACACATAAGACTTAATGCACTAAACAAACCTATGGCTAGGTCACTGAGCTAGGGTGTGGTAACTCCCATGCGCGCATGTCTAAGATTGGATCCGAGAAGAGCACAGGTATTTAAGCCGTCCCCGGTGACTCACCTCCTCTTCATAGGAATCCTGCAGTGCGTAGCTTCTGTTCACCCTAACTCGGAGGGGCTCAGTGGTGTGGCAACCTCTCATGCGCATGTCTAGGAATGGTTTCGGTGGGAGCTTGGTATTTAAGCGATCCGCGTGACTCACCTCCTCTCTATTCGAATCCTGCAGTGCGTAGCTTTGGTTCACCCCGACCAAGAGGGCTCTTGGTCACGAGCTAAACATAATGACTAAAACCCAAAAGGGAACTAGCCATGTTTTTATAAAAAACCCTAGTTTTAAAACTCTTAAAATTACCTTTTCAATTTGTAAAAAAAAAAAAAAAAACTATCTTTACAACAATTTTCCGAAAAACTCCTGATTTGTGAAAATTACAAAAATACCTTTAGTGGTAAAATTACCAAAATGCCCTTGGTTTATAAAATGACAAATTACTCAACAGTTTTACCAAAATTTTGCTATTTTATAAGTATTCAAAAACCCTAATTTGCAAACTATCAAAAATATCTTGGTTTTGGAAAATTACGAAATTGCCCTCAACTTACAAAATTACCAAAATGACCTTGATTTTCAAAGGTTCTGCAACATCACCGTTTTGGAAAGTAAAATTCTCAAAAAGAACCCTCAAAGTTTTGCAAATTTTGAAATATTCCTGATTTATTAAACTTTACAAATTTACCCTGGTTAATTACCAAAATACCCTCGAGTTCCAAAATTACCGAAATACCCCCGAATTTTAAAATTTTTCAAAATACCCCCGGGATTTCAAAATTACCAAAATACCCTTATTGAAAAAATCACCAAGGAACCTTATTTTGACAAATTACGAAAATACCCCTGTAGGACAAAATTACGAAAATACCCCTGGGTAGTGGAGAAACAATAACAATGAAAACTACAACGTTTCTCTGAATGAACGAAAGTTCATAATTGTTTGATGGATGTACGAATGAATGGAAAGACTGTGTGCATGTATGAATACGAAAGAACCACTCCTAAGATTATTTTCATAAAACTTCTTCGCGGGTAATCAAGTGAAACAAGGACTAATTCATAAAACTTTTTGATTAGATTAAATCGCGACGTTAGAAATGAGTGCTAGGGGACGTGAACTTAGAGACTGTGCCTAGAAAGTATGATGGTTCTATTAAGATCAAAGTGCGCAGCATAAGCGTAGTGCGGTGAGTTAAGATGTCACGATTATTCGTTAATAAGTAATTTCGAGGATGAAATTATTTTTAATGAGGGTAGAACCGTAACATCCTGAAAAGGGCCTATGCATTTTGGTTTAATTGTATGCGAAATGACATATCTTATGTGTTATGAATATATTTTGAACACTTTTGGAAACACGGAAATGTATGGAAATGTTAAGTTTAAAGAGGAAAGTGAACATTTTTAGAACCTTGGAAATGTAAGGAAATGTCTTGTAAGGAAATGTCATGGAAATGTAAGGAAATGTCTTGGAAATGTAAGGAAATGTCTTGTAAGGAAATGTCATGGAAATGTAAGGAAATGTCAAGTTTACTGAGCCGATCGAAAATTTTTGGAAACTTAGAAATGACCTAGAAATGACGAGTTTTAAGGTTTAAAAGGGAAATTAAGGCAAGGTGGCCTTAAAAGAAAAAGTTTGTGGAATTTGACACACAAACAGGCTTGGAAAAGTGGTCTCAAGATGCCACTTAGGGCCTATGGAAATGGCGCCATATGCAAGAGGAATGGGCCTAAGTTCGAGTCACATGGGAAGCAAATAAAAGAAATTTTATTTTGCTACAAGGAGCAGAGAGGTGGACGGCACATGGCTATAAATTAGGAGCTTTTATTATTTTATAAATAGTGGATAAATAAGGGATTTATTTATCATTATTTTCAAGAGATAATTGTTGGATTAAATTCTTTTAATTTGAATAAAGAGATAAAGAGGAAAATAAGGGAGAAGTGATGGCCAAGTAAGGGACTTTGAGTTTAATAATTTCGACTAAGTAAGGATAGTTAATGAATTATCTTTTATTTTAAGTGATAATTAAAGGATAAAGTTATCAGATAGAGGAGTGGTGGCCAAGTAAGGGACTCCTTAGATGATAATTTCGGCTATAAAAGGAAGGAAGGAGGGCTACTCATCAATTTGTGCTTCCTCCTTTCTCTGCCGAATACTTAGTGCTCTCTTCTCTTCTTTTCTTTCTTTTATTTTTGCCAAGCCGAAATACCTTGTGTTCTAGCCGAATCCTCCATCTTTATTCTTCCTTCTCTTTTCTTTCTAATCCCTCCAAAAGTCGATAGTTGTGAGATCATCATCTAGCCATAGCCGAATCTCTGAAGGTTGAAGTGAAGGTGCAATCGATTTCTTCAAGTAAGGGTAAGATCTCATTCGGTTTCATCCTTTTTTAAGATTTGCCGAAATCTAGGACTAACCCCATTAGTATCTTGTTGCCGAAACTTTGAAGAGATCTTTCGGGATTTACTAAGTGTCAACTACAAGGAAGGAGAAGTTCTTTTCCCGAAGGTACACCATAGGCCACGTGTTCCCTAGTTATTCGGTGAGTTTCGGGATTTAAAATCCACAAGGTAAGTTTAAGTATACTAATCCTACTAGGATTTGGATTTATGGCCGAATGGCTTTTTATTAAAGTAGTAGGTGATTAATCAAATGTAGGGATTAAGGATCCAAGCATTAGATCAAGCTTTTCGGGATCTCAAGGAAATTTTAAGCGAATCAGGTGTGTACCCCACACTAACTTTTAATAAGATTGCTGGTAATATGTAAAATATGCATGTTTATAAGAATGTGGCTAAGGTACCATAATATGGTACAAAGTACTCGAGTGTACGTTTCCTACTTCCACTAGGATTATGAAATATGTTATTTATAACATGTGAAAATTTATAAGAATGTGAATTTAAGTATGATATGCATGATATGAATAATATGGGTCATTCGGGATATATGAAAAAGGGGAAGTGAAGGTGATGACTACAGGTCTCACTATTTGAATGTGGTGACTTTGGTCACATTATCCGAATGTGGTAACCAGGTTACATGATCTGAATGTGGTGTCTCATGACACAATTATCCAGTGGCTATGCCACAAATTTTATATGGGCGATGAGCACGTCATTCGCAGATGACTACCTTCGATGGTGTGTAGCGGATGGAGGGTCGACTTAGTAGTCCCACGGTGTGGCTAGCGAGTGCAGGTGTGTGTAGCGGATGGACAACTAGGTTTGGGTTTGGGAATGCATCATAACACGTATTTTATGTTTTGAATGTGTAATATGTGATATGCTGATTCTATTATGATTTAGTGTCGTGTACACATTGAGTCTGTTTGACTCACCCAGTTGGGGAACATTTTTCGGTGATGAACAGTGATGGACCAAGGACTACAGAACTTGTGGTGGCCATGCTCAACATGAAGTTTATATTTTTGGGGACTCTTGAATTTATTTCAGTACTTTGAATTATTTTGGGAATTATTTGATGTAATAAGGCCATAAGGCCATAGTTGAATTACTTTACACTTATTTTTATTTATTATGATTATGAATTTTATCTATTAAAATTTAATTAAATTTTTTTTAAACTAAACCCTAAATATTTTTTCACTTAAGATAAAAGGGATTTCAATATAAAACGAACTTGTTTTCAACACAAGCCCAACCCAAAACAATATTTTTCTTAAAATCACACAAGTTTTCCTAAGAACAAAAGAATTTTGAACCGGTTTACTTGAGGAACATACCAAATCTGGTCAAAGCTCGTGGGCCGGGTTTGGGGTGTTTCACCAGTACAGTGACAGATCTCAAAACAAGTATGCAACAGTATGAGGATGCATCCCACCCCGATCCAGCCAACACACCACTCGTACCAACCCTACACTTACGTGGGGATAAATCGACCCACCCAGCCAGCACACCAATGTTAGAACCGGTTGCGGCCCTAACCAAAATCGCAGCAAAGCTGCTAGTATACATATACGGCTCTAAGCCTTCAGTAGCGGTATTATAATTGGAACAAAGCCATCAGTAACTGTATTATGTTTGGCACATAGCCATTAGCGACGGTAATTGATCGTTGTGTTTTGCAATGTCAAAGTCTTAAAATTTATAATGAGAATGATCGAACTTGGAAACTAACTATGACAACGATTTGAGGCAAGCGCACCTATCGAACAGTAATATAGTTAAGGCAAGACCAGAATGTCGAACCTAAATGAACTAAAAGTACTAATACCAACTTTCTTTTTATTATCTAGCCTAAAATAAAGGGAATTTTTTGTTTAATCTAAATTAACTAATTATTAAACTAAAGACTCTAAGACAAAGAAGAATGAATTTTGGGAAAATACTTGTGGGAAAAACCAATTGATTAAGACGATACCTGTAACAGACCGAATTTGACCCTAATCAGAATGGTGGTTTCGGGACCACGAATCCGAGTCTGAGAAATATTTTGATATTATATTTTGTGTTTATTATATGTGAATTAATGTGTGTGAAAGTCTCGTAGAAAAATTTTATCGTTTGTGTGTTCAATTTAACAAAAAGGATTAAATCGCGTAAAGAGTAAAAGTTGTATACTATAGTCTAAAGTGCTAGATTGATGATGGCTTTTTAATATGGGGCATTAAAAGGGCAATTAGCCCATTTTCAAGTTAGTGGGTGGCATATGTCATAACTAACCTTAAGTTTTATATTAGTTTTATTTTATTTTAAAGGTTAAATTAGTAATTAAATAATTATTTACTTTATATGTTAAAAGATTATAATAATAAGCCATCATCTTTTTCATCCATCTTTGGCCGAATGTGGGAGAAAGAATGAAGCTTTGAAACCCTTTAATTTTCGGCAATTCTAAGCTAAAATTCAAGGTGAGTTTTTAGTCGGTTTTTGTTAATTTTGACGTTTTTGAGATCGTTGCTTCGAACGGTAGCTTACCCATGTTGAAATTTTTGAATCTAAGCATGTTTGATATTCGGCCATTAATGTGTTCATGTAGTTTTTGATGTTTGATAATTTTATTTTAAAGATATGTTAAAGATTAGTATATTTTGTATTGGAAATTTTAGTGAATTTGAGTATTTTGGACTAAATTGCAAGAATAAATTTTTAGAGGGGCTTATTTGCAAAATAAATGAAAGAAATGGACTTGTATAGTCCCTATACATATTCGGCCCTTAAGTAGTGTTGAGAAATTTTGTGTATTTTGTGTTTTATGCAAATAGGACTAAATTGTGAAAATGTGAAATAGTAGGGGTAAAATGGTAAATTGCCTAATTATATGCTTAGGGACTAAATTGAGATGAAATGTACTTGAATGAGCTAAATTTTAATGTGTTTAGACCAAGAACAAAGAAAAACAGATTTGGATCGGTGGAAAACAAAGGCTCTCGAGTAGCCGGTTTACGCGGTCCGTCGACAGTCGAGGTAAGTCCTTAAGCGAACATATGTTAAAGAATTATTTACGAATTTAATGAATGATGAAATTGATATATTTATAGTATAAATTCTTGAGTTGGCGAATGTGAGGATAATAAGTTGGTTGATGGTAATTTTATTTAATGTGATTCGAATAAGTATACTTGGTTTGATATATGATTGTAATTTGTGAAATATGAATGGTGGTGAAGTTAGCATTATAAAATGCGGAATGAATGGTTAACTATATTGATAATCGTGCTTCGTGCTCTAGCGAGCTTAGTGCCGGTGTTATATTCGGGCTTCGTGCTCAGCGTGCTTAGTGCCGGTGTTATATTCGGGCTTCTTGCCTAGCGAGCTTAGTGCCGGTGACATATTCGAAGCTTCGTGCCTAGCGAGCTTAGTGCCGATGACATATTCGGGCTTCGTGCCTAGCGAGCTTAGTGCTTGCGGTGTTATATTCGGCTTCGTGCCTAGCGTGCTTAATACACGGTGATACTTTAAAATGAAGGAACCATAAATTTCTCGAGTTGTAAAGTAGTTAATCTATTAAGTTAAAAACTCAGGTAAGCATAAGTCTAATTTAAATTCATCATAAGTAAGGTAAGTTGTGATTAATGTTACTTGATTTGAAATATTATGTTAAGAACAGTGTTATGTGAATTTGAGCTTATGATCGACGTGTATGAATATAGAAATAATAGAATTTTTAGTGTGATAATGTAATGGATATGAATGTTAAATTTATATGATTATAAACATGCGATTCATGTAATACATGTACTTTGTGCCTTGATGAGTTGCATGTTGATGAAAGTGAAGTATAAGTAATTGAGTTAATATATTACTAGTATTCGGTTTTGTATTAATTGCATATCGAAATATACATATATAATGTACTACAATTTATTGATTATAAATGTTAAAGTGCTTGATTAGTGAATTATCTTTTGCTTAAGACTTACTAAGCTAGCGAGCTTACTCTGTATGTGTTTGTATTTACATTTTATAGATCATTGATTCAACTACGGCCTCGTGAGGATCATCAAGAAAGTCAACCACACTATCACTCTCTTTGGTATATATATATGTTTTTTTTTGAATCAAAGGGATGTATAGGCTGTATTTTGATAAGTAATGAATGATGTTCGGTTTTGTAAATGTATATATATATGGCCTTGCGAATAAGGTCATATTATCTTTAGGTTAAACATCGTTTGTATGTTTGATATAATCTTCTGCTTTAATCTTTGATATAAGACGTATGCACATAAGGCTTGGAAGTTAGATGTAGTTGTATAGAAATGATCATATATATATATAAGTATGCTTATTATGTCGTATGCGAATATCTCTACTTAGATTATTATGTGCTTGGTATAATTCAGGGATGATCATGAAAATGTATATACTAATGCTTTGGGTTGATCATTGAAGTTTTATTTTGAGAACCGAATATATGATCAATGAATTGGTTGTATTTATATATAAATTGAATTAGTCACATATCATGTGTGTTTGGTAGGTTATTCAATGATCTTGTAACCATGGATTAATAAGGTAAAATGAATTGAAAATTTTGGATTGACATGGCTTTTGTTTAGGGACAATGCGCATATTATGGTAGTATAATGTGTTTGTTTGGTCATGCTATACTCGTCCGAAAGTGTCATATGTGTGAATGACAAGTTATTTAAGTATTATGGACCTATTCGTTTTAATATGCATATTTGCAGTAAAGTATAGAATAATATGCTGATATTCTACTAATGAGATAGATGTACTTACATATGTTTGACATACCTAAAATTTGAGGTTTGTTAAGTGGAAGCTTGATTCAAACTTGTATAGATTATGAGTTATGATGTATTGCATTATGAAACATGGTTTGTAATGTAAGTCTTGTTTATTATTGTGGATATGGAAAAATTTAAATATACGTTATAGGGTTTATTCCATAAATGACTGTGAAAAAATGTGTCTAGTTCCTGTAATGCCTCATAACCCTAACTCGCGATTTGTACAGGTTAAGGGGTGTTACATTTAATTGGTATCGAGCTACGGTTTAGTCGATTCTAGGACTACCGTAGTGTGTATCAGTCTAGCTATACATGCCTTTGAATTGTATATATGATAGTGTGGTGACTTCTAACAATTTCAATTGTATTTTATATAGTAAATGGATCCTGATCCCGATAGAGCCGTAGCTGATGATGTGGAGAGCATTGCGCCTGGTCTCACGTGTGGATCAGTGCCATTAGACTCTCGCCGGTTTCTGTAGCCATGAGGGGAAGGCTAAACAAGCCTTCTACTAGATGATGAACGAATGGTTTACCCAGCTTTATTCGCACTAATCCACTGTACAACAACCTCCACCCCCAAATAATCCGACTCCGGTACCTTCAAAGACTTCGATGATAGATCCGATGAGATCTAGCAGCCTCCCGCTGATAAAATCAAGAAATATGGGGCCGAGGAATTCAAGGCCAATGATGATGATGACGAGAGAGAGCCGAGATGTGGCTTGATAACACTATTCGGTACTTGATGAGCTATCTGCACCCCGGATGAATGCCTAAAGTGTGCTATATCTCTACTTGGGACACGCTTATCATCGGGAACACACACTGTATCCGTGGTTCGAAAGAAAAAGTAACTTGGGACTTCTTCCAAATTGAGTTTCGTAAGAAATATATCACCAAAGATTCATCGATCGAAACGCGAAAAGAATTTCGAATTAAAACAGGGTCGCATGACCGTGACGTAATATGAGCGGAAGTTTGTCGATTGAGCCACATGTTCGGGAGTGTATATCTACCGCCATTATGTGTAAAAAGATTTGAAGACGGCTGAATGAAGACATAAAGTTACTTGTTGGCATTCTTGAAATCAAAGAGTTTGTGACATTAGTCGAGCGAGCTTAAAGTCAAGAGCTCGGAAAGGAGAAAAGAAAAGTCAAGTAGAAGCTAGAGACACACGAAAAGACCATCGAGTAAAATTTTCCATTCTCAGCATAAGAAGTTCGAGATTACCCCAGTCAACATAAAGCGACTTCAGACTTGCCTAGACGCGTGATCGACCTCTAGTGAGTTCCCGAGCCACTTCGATAGCTAGTGTCGGTAATGTTCCACAGAACCGGGCTGAATGTAAACATTGTGGGAAATGGCATCCTGGGAGTTGTAGAGTTCGTGATCGGTCCTGCTTTAAATGTGGATCGTCGGATCATTTTATTCGAGAGTGCCCGATGCTAGCCGAGCAAAATACGACTCAAAACACTAGACCAGAAGCGATTGTGCCGCTGCACGGGTAGACCACTCGCATATTGAGGCAATGTAGGTGGCAATCGAGAGAGGACTAAGGACACCGCAATACGATCGAGAGGCTAGAGCTCCACTAGAGCTTATGCTACACGAGCCGAGAGGATGCTTCCTCCCGATGTCATTACCGGTACTTTCACCCTTTATGATACTACTATGATTGCATTGATTGATCCCGGTTCGACTCATTCATATGTGTGTGAAACTCTAGTATTCCGTGAAGACTCGCCAGTTGAGTCTCACCGAGTTTGTGATTCGTGTGTCCAACCCTTTGGGTAGATGTGTACTTGTTAATAAAGTGTGTAGAGGTTGTCCGTTGATGATTCGATTCTTGCTTTCCAAATTGATTTAATGTTGTTGCCCTTCGATGAGTTCGATATAATTTTGGGAATGGACCGTTAGCTTTGCATGATGCGATGGTGAATTGCAAAAGAAAGCTTATTGATTTGAGACGCCGTAATCTGTGAGATCATTAGAATTGAATCCGGTGATTTAAGTGGGTTTCCTCTGAGTAATATCCTCGATGTTAGCCCTAAGTATGTGAGAAAAGGGTGCGAAGCTTATTTAGCCTATGTCTTCGGATAATAAAAGTATCCGAAAGCTGCGATTGAATCAGCATCGGTTGTGTGTGAATACCCGGATGTGTTTCTGAAGAACTACCGGTTTACCACCAAGACGAGATATTGAGTTCGGGTTTGAATTAGTACCGGGAACTACTCTGATTTCGATAGCTCCGTATTGGATGGCACCTACCGAGTTAAAAGAGTTGAAAGCACAGTTGCAAGAGTTAACAGATAAGGGCTTTGCACGACCGAGTTTCTCTCCTTAGGGTGCACCCATTCTTTTTGTGAAAAGAAAGATGGAACGATGCGACTCTGCATTGATTATCGACAACTGAATAAGGTAACTATAAAGAATAAGTACCTACCTACCTGGATTGATGATTTGTTTGACCAGCTTGAAAGGGGCTTGGTATTTTTGAAAATAGATTTGAGATCGGGTTATTATCGATTCTGCAGTCGAGATACAGATGTGCCAAAGCCTGCATTTCGGACGAGGTACGGACATTTTGAGTTTCTGGTTATGCCTTTTGGACTCACTAATGCACCTACTATTTTTATGGACTTAATGAATCTAGTTTTCCGACAGTTTTTGGATCGGTTTGTAGTAGTGTTTATTGATGATATACTGATCTACTCAAAAGATGAAACCGAACACGCTGAACACTTGAGATTAGTATTACAGACTTTACGAGATCAGCAGTTGTATGCAAAGTTCAGTAAGTGTGAGTTCTGGATGAAGGAAGTCAGCTTTTTGGGTCATGTTGTTTCAGCTTTAGGTATTCGGGTTGATCCGAACAAATTATCGGCTATACTTGATTGGAAACCACCGAAGAATGTCTCTGAAATTTGGAGCTTTTTGGGACTTGCGGGATACTACAAACGATTCGTCAAAGGCTTTTCCATGATAGCTACACCTTTGAAAAAGCTACTACAGAAAGATGTCAAGTTTGAGTGGTCGGAAAAGTGTCAGAAAAGTTTCGAGCAGCTGAAAGCCTTTTTGACCGAAGCTCCAGTGTTTGTAACATCCCGAATTGTGCCATTACACCACAATTGTAACACCCCATTGTATCTTATGTGGCGTCACTTTGCCACTACACCACACACTCCACTTGTGCCATTTTCCTCTACATTTTATTCTTAGTTTATTGCTTGACTTCAGGTTTTTCACCTAAAACCAAAAATTTCCCCAAAGCTAATATTTGATCCCGATAGAAGCCCCAACCTTCAAAAACTTACACCTAATAAGTCTAACTTGCATTAACACGCTCTCAAAAAATTTAAAACAAGGCCCATTGGGCGAAAATTGGGCCTAGTAGGATTGGGCCCAATGGGCCTTGTTTTAATTTTTTGAGAACCATTAATGCAAGTTAGACTTATTAGGTAAGTTATTTTGGAAGGTTAGAGGGCTTTATGAAGTCCCGGATCAAATATTAGCTTTGGGGGAAATTTTGGTTTTAGGTGAAAAAACTGAAGTTAAGCAGGTAGGCAAGAATAAAATGTGAGGAAAATGGCACAAGTGGAGTGTGGTGTAGTGTAACAAAGTGACGCCACCTAAGAGACAATGGGTGACATCATAGGGAAGGAAGGAGGTCAAAGGTTCAAGTCTTGGCTTTTGCATTTTGGTTTTCTTTTACTTGGACCTCGAAATTTGGCTATAGATTTATATTTAGTTGCGCATGGTTTAAGACACAAGAGGAGCTTGTGGCCAAATCGTTAGCATGGATTATGTTGCAAGGGAGCACGGGTTCGAATCTCATGAGAAGCAAGGGAGTATTTATTTTGCGATCCTGACGGGAAGAGTTTCAGCTTGAATTTAAACTCTACTGACGAAGGGATCCCACATCGGAAAGATACAAAGAAGGAAGGTGTAGAGCTAGCTATATAAAGAGCATTCCAGAGGAGGTTGACACACCTTGGAAGGCGCTTGGGCACGTGGAGTGGTCGGAGCGCGATTAACACCAGAGTCCTATCAGTGTGTAACTCTCTACTCTAGTTGTAGAGCGGCAAATGCCGGCGTCGATCACGGCAATAGTAGCTTACACGAGCGTGCGGCGCACCGCACGTGGGGGGCTTCGACTTCGATAGTTGAGGCCATCGGTAGTATTCTTGTGGGTTGGGGTCGCTGGCCGCAATGGGCCGGCGGGCCCAATGGGCCCGTGAGGCCCTTATGAGTAAATTGTGCGATTGTGTAGTATATAGTGAACTAGACTAGGTGGAAGTTATATACATGGCTAGATTTGTGCTAGGTGGGCCACGAACAGCGTGTGGGCCCGAATGGGCTGTAATCGAGTTTTAGGCCCAATCGTCCTAAGACGACCCAGGAAATGGTAGCCGAGTCGCTCGGGGTGACATCCGGGCCTTTGGGAAAGGCCATTGTAGGTGCAAAATTACGAAAATACCCTTGGTGGGTAATTTACAAAATACCCTTGAATGGTATATTACTTAAAAATACCCTTAGTGGGTAAATTACTCGAAATACCATTGAAGGGTAAATTACTTAAAATGCCCTTGGTGGGTAAATTATCGATATACCCTTGGTGGGTAAATTACGAAAATGCCCTTGGTAGGTAAAATTACTGTTATACCCTTTTTGTGAGGTTGATTAGGTGATTATGTTGTTTTATGTCTATCCGATTATGATGGTAATTCATGTTATACTTATATTTGATATATGTCTAGCATAATCGTATACACTGAATTATTATGTCATATTGCATGGGTATGATGAGAGGAGGGGGAATATGATATCCGTGTCTTTGGGACACTGTGTCTTTTGGGACACCGGAGGTTTGGCACCTCCAAAGGGTTTGGTACCACGAGTTGATTTTGTGACTTCGGTCACCAAAGTGATTTGGTATCACATTTGTGTCTTTGGGACACCGAGGTTTGGCACCTCATTGCGACTCGTCCCCCGTAGTTAACACCACCGTGGGTTGGCCCCACTTTGAGATATGGGATCGTCACTAGTGATTTGGTATCACACGATGGGTTGGCCCCATCATCGATTTTGTGATCATGCGGTCACCGGATTTGGTATCACATTTGTGTCTTTGGGACACCGCAGGTTTGGCACCTCATTGCGACTCGTCCCCTCGTGGTTAACACCACCGTGGGTTGGCCCCACTTTGAGATATGGGATCGTCGCTGGTGATTTGGTATCACGCGATGGGTTGGCTCCATCATTGGAATATTCGTGACTTTGGGTCACCAAAGTGGTTTGGCACCACAATTATGGATATCGTGACTTTGGGTCACCAGTGGTTTGGCACCACCAAAGTGGTTTGGTACCACACGGGTAGAGAAAGGAGCATTGGATGGCTAGGTTTGGGTGCATGATATGCATATTTTCATATGATATTGTGTAAGGGCCTATTGGATGGGGATTTACACACTGAGTCTCGATGACTCACCCCTTAGTTAAATTTTGCAGGTAATCATTAGATCGCGGATTTGGGAGCCGAGGTGGACTCGTGGAGGCTATACATATGTTTACTCAGAAATTGCTTTCTTTTATTTGGACTTATTTTTATTTGAGTTTTTGTTATGTAATAAGGCCTTGGGTATTTTATTTGGTTTCACTTTCAATTTGTTTATTGCTTATTAATAAATGATCAATATGGGATTTTCCTAAAATGATAATAAACCATTTCTTATTCAAAATTACTTAAACTCGATTTCTCACCACAACTATAAAGAATATGAACTTTTAACGAATGCACGCTTTTAGACATTCCTTCCATGTGACATGCCGATTCTTACAGTAACGTTTAGGCCGGGTTTGGGGTGTCACAAAGGTTAGCTCACCTTGAATCGGGTAAAAATTTGTCGCTTTTAGTGATGCTTCTTTGAATGGGTTGGGTTGCATTTTGATGCAGAAGGCAAAGTTATAGCCTACGCCGAGACGCTTGAAGCCGCACAAAAGAAATTATCCGACTCACGATCCGGAATTAGCGACCATTGTTTTCGCATTGAAAATTTGGCATTATTACTTATTCAAGCGAAATGTCACGCTTATTCGGATCATAAAAGTCTAAAGTATTTGATGACTCGTAAAGATCCGAACTTGAGACAACGCAGATGGTTAGAACTATTGAAAGACTATGAGTTGGTAATTGACTACCATCCGAGAAAAGCTAATGTTGTGGCGTATCGTTAAGTCGGAAATCATTATTTTTCTCTTCGTGCGATGAACGCATGTGGATGGTTATGTCCGTGATGATTCGATCATAGCCGATTTACAAACAAGACCAATGTTTATTCAAAGAAATTTGTGATGCACGAGAAGTTGACAAAGATTTGATTGCTAGACGAATTTAGTGTGAAAAAGATGCGAATCGAGTTTCAAATTGATGCAAATGACTGCTTTGAACTTTAAAAGCCGAATGTGTGTTCCAAAGAACTCTGGATTTGATTCGGATGATTTTGAGTGAGGCTCATAGTGGTCGATTATCGATACATCCGGTAGCACGAAAATGTATAATGATTTGAAATGGTTTTATTGGTGGCACGGCATGAAACGAGATATATCCGAATTTGTGTCAAAGTGCTTAATTTGTCGCCAAGTAAAGCCGAGCATCAAGTGCCTTCGTTTTGCTTCACCGATCATGATACCTGAATGGAAATGGGATAGAATAACTATGGATTTTGTATCCGGTTTGCCTATGACACCGAGCAAGAAAGATGCGATCACTGGTTATAGTAGATAGACTCGACCAAATCACTCATTTTGTACCGGTTAGTCATTTTACTTTTCACTAGATAAACTTGCTGAGTTGTATATATCTCAAATCGTGAGATTACATGGTGTGCCGAGTTCTATTATCTCGCATGAGACCCGAGATTCACATCGCGATTGTGGAAGAAGTTGCAGGATGCTTTAGGTACTAAACTCTATTTTAGCACCGCTTTAACCCGCAAATAGACGGTCAGTCTGAGCGAACTATTCAAACACTTGAGGACATGTTGAGATGTTGCGTTCTCGAGTTTGAAGGTGCGTGGAAAAGGGTACTTACCTTTGATTGAATTTGCTTATAATAACAGCTTTTCAATCAAGTATCAAAATGGCACCCTATGAAGCTTTATATGGCCGCAAGTGTCGACGCCTTTGTAATCGACCGAGCTCAAGGTGAGAATAAGATATTAGGGTCGATTTGATTAAAGAGACTGAACAGAAAGTGGCTATAATCAAAGATAGTTTGAAAGCTACATCAGATCGTCAAAAGTCTTACGCTGATTTGAAACGTAAAGATATAGAATTTCAAGTCGGAGATCGAGTATTCTTAAAAGTATCTCCGTAGAAGAAAGTACTTCGTTTTGGTCAGAAAGGCAAACTGAGTCCGAGATTTATCGGACCGTATGAAATCATCGAACGTATTGGGCACATTTGCTTATAGATTGAAGTTACCTTCGAAAGTTAGAAAAGATACATGATGTATTTCACGCTTGATGCTTCGTAGATACAGATCAGATCCATCACATGTGATTACTCCGTCTAAAATTAAAATCTGACCCGATATGACGTATGAGGAAGAACCGATCCGTATCTTAGCTCGGGAAATAAGAGAGTTAAGAAACAAAAGGATTCCATTAGTGAAAGTACTATGGAATCGGCACGGAGTTGAAGAGGCTACATGGGAGCCCGAGGACTCAATGAGGCAACAATATCCGACGTTATTTAACGGTAAGATTTTCGGGGACGAAAATCCTTAAAGGGGAGAGTTGTAACAGCATCGAATTTGACCCTAATCGAATGGTGGTTTCTGGACCACGAATCCGAGTCCGAGAAATATTTTGATATTATATTTTGTGTTTATTATATGAATTAATGTGTGTGAAAGTCTCGTAGAAAAATTTTATCGCTTGTGTGTTCAATTTAACAAAAGGATTAAATCGCAGAAAGTGTAAAAGTTGTATACTATAGTCTAAAGTGCTAGATTGATGATGGCTTTTTAATATGGGGCATTAAAAGGGCAATTAGCCCATTTTCAAGTTAGTGGGTGGCATATGTCATAACTAACCTTAAGTTTTATATTAGTTTTATTTTATTTTAAAGGTTAAATTAGTAATTAAATAATTATTTACTTTATATGTTAAAAGATTATAATAATAAGCCATCATCTTTTTCATCCATATTTCATTGAATGTGGGAGAAAGAATGAAGCTTTGAAACCCTTTAATTTTCGCAATTCTAAGCTAAAATTCAAGGTGAGTTTTTAGTCGGTTTTTGTTAATTTTGACGTTTTTGAGATCGTTGTTTCAACGATAGCTACCCATGTTGAAATTTTTGAATCTAAGCATGTTTGATATTCGCCATTAATGTGTTCATGTAGTTTTGGTGTTTGATAATTTTATTTTAAAGATATGTTAAAGATTAGTATATTTTGTATTGGAAATTTTAGTGAATTTGAGTATTTTGGACTAAATTGCAAGAATAAATTTTTAGAGGGGCTTATTTGCAAAATAAATGAAAGAAATGGACTTGTATAGTCCCTATACAAATTCGGCCCTTAAGTAGTGTTGAGAAATTTTGTGTATTTTGTGTTTTATGCAAATAGGACTAAATTGTGAAAATGTGAAATAGTAGGGGGGTAAAATGGTAAATTGCCTAATTATATGCTTAGGGACTAAATTGAGATGAAATGTACTTGAATGAGCTAAATTTTAATGTGTTTAGATCAAGAACAAAGAAAAACGAATTTGGATCGGGGGAAAACAAAGGTTCTCGAGTAGCCGGTTTACGCGATTCCGTCGACGATCGAGGTAAGTCCTGTTTAACATATGTTAAAGAATTATTTACTGAATTTAATGAATGATGAAATTGATATATTTATAGTATAAATTCTTGAGTTGGCCGAATGTGAGGATAATAAGTTGGTTGATGGTAATTTTATTTAATGTGATTCGAATAAGTATACTTGGTTTGATATATGATTGTAATTTGTGAAATATGAATGGTGGTGAAGTTAGCATTATAAAATGCGAAATGAATGGTTAACTATATTGATAATCGGGCCGTGCCTAGCGTGCTTAGTGCCGGTGTTATATTCGGGCCGTGCCTAGTAGGCTTAGTGCCTGGGTGTTATATTCGGGCTTCTTGCTCCAGCGTGCTTAGTGCCAGGTGACATATTCGGACTTCGTACCTAGCGAGCTTAGTGCCGGTGACATATTCGGCTTCGTGCCCAGCGTGCTTAGTGTCGGTGTTATATTCTAAGCCTTCGTGCCTAGCGTGCTTAATGCCTGATACTTTAAAATGAAGGAACCATAAATTTCTCGAGTTGTAACGTAGTTAATCTATTGAGTTAAAAACTCGTAAGCATAAGTCTCATTTAAATTCATCAAGTAAGGTAAGTTGTGATTAATGTTACTTGATTTGAAATATTATGTTAAGAACGGTGTTATGTGAATTTGAGCTTATGATCGACGTGTATGAACATAGAAATAATAGAATTTTTAGTGTGATAATGTAATGGATATGAATGTTAAATTTATATGATTATAAACATGCGATTCATGTAATACATGTACTTTGTGCCTTGATGAGTTGCATGTTGATGACAGTGAAGTATAAGTAATTGAGTTAATATATTACTAGTATTCAGTTTTGTATTAATTGCATATCGAAATATACATATATAATGTACTACAATTTATTGATTATAAATGTTAAAGTGCTTGATTAGTGAATTATCTTTTGCTTAAGACTTACTAAGCTAGCGAGCTTACTCTGTATGTGTTTGTATTTCTGTTTTATAGATCATTGATTCAACTATGGGCTCAGGGGATCATCAAAAAATTCAACCACACTATCACTCTCTTTGGTATATATATATGTTTGCTTTTTGAATCAAAGGCATGTATAGGCTGTATTTTGATAAGTAAGGAATGATGTTCGGTTTTGTAAATGTATATATATATGGCCTTGCGAATAAGGTCATTATCTTTAGGTTAAACATCGTTTGTATGTTTGATATAATCTTCTGCTTTAATCTTTGATATAAGACGTATGCACATAAGGCTTGGAAGTTAGATGTAGTTGTATAGAAATGATCATATATATGTATAAGTATGCTTATTATGTCGTGCGAATATCTCTACTTAGATTATTATGTGCTTGGTATAATTCAGGGATGATCATGAAAATGTATATACTAATGCTTTGGGTTGATCATTGAAGTTTTATTTTGAGAACCGAATATATGATCAATGAATTGGTTGTATTTATATATAAATTGAATTAGTCACATATCATGTGTGTTTGGTAGGTTATTCAATGATCTTGTAACCATGGATTAATAAGGTAAAATGAATTGAAAATTTTGGATTAACATGGCTTTTGTTTAGGGACAATGCGCATATTATGGTAGTATAATGTGTTTGTTTGGTCATGCTATACTGTCCGAGTGTCATATGTGTGAATGACAAGCTATTTAAGTATTATGGACCTATTCGTTTTAATATGCATATTTGCAGAAAGTATAGAATAATATGCTGATATTCGGCTAATGAGATAGATGTACTTACATATGTTTGACATACGAAATTTGAGGTTTGTTAAGTGGAAGCTTGATTCGAAACTTGTATAGATTATGAGTTATGATGTATTGCATTATGAAACATGGTTTGTAATGTAAGTCTTGTTTATTATTGTGGATATGGAAAATTTGAAATATACGTGATAGGGTTTATTCCATAAATGATCATGAAAAATTGTGTCTAGTTCGGTAACGCCTCATAACCCTAACTCTGCGACGGGTACAGGTTAAGGGGTGTTACAATACCCAAGGAAGAATCTACCTAGACTTCACTTGTTATCTAACTCTAAACCAGACGATTTATTCACTTGACTTGATCCGTAGGATTCCCTAATGTATATTAGACCCTCTGATAAACCGTAAAAGTAACATATTTTAATCCCATATTTAGTATGCTTTTGGATGAATTATCCCTTATTTTATGTAAAAAGGTGCTCTTAATCCTTTGTTTTCATGTTATACACGCAGGAAAGCACTAGGGGATGAAAAGAATGCAAAACGAGCTTAAAACGGGACAAATGGGCCAAAGCATGAAATTGACAAGGCCTGGACCATGATTTACACGGCCGTGCCTCATTAATAAAGTCCACACGGCCTGGCCACAATTCACACGGGCGTGTGACATGGGTGTGTCCCTGCCACGGCCAAGAGGAGTTTCACTCGGATTTGGATGCTTGGAGGTAAAGAAACACACTCCAAAGTCTAATTAAACCCCCAATTAGGAATTTCACTCAAATTAGGATACTTGGAGGCCAAGTAACACATCTCAAAGCCTATATAAACACCCTAGGGGGCAACTTAATCGGGGAGTTCGATAGAAACCCTCTGTCGAGGGGAATTGACAGTCGGTTAGCTAGGCCAAGGAGTCAAGCCGAAAAGGTCAGAGTTGTGGGAATCACTCGAAGGTAGCAAGTTGATCCATCTCAAGAAGCCAGGATTCTAGTCAAGACGGCAGATATCTCCTTCAATTCCTTCAGGGAGTTTTAGGGATTTCTTATGTTTTGTTTTATCTTTTCTCTTGAGATGTTTTCTTATTTAGTTATGAACTAATTCCTTCAGATACCTGAAGGGGATGAAACCTATGATAATTCTTGTTATTATTTTCTAAATTATATGATAATTACTTAGTTTGTTCTTAATTATGTGAGCTTTATCCAAATTTAATGTGCTTAGGTGGAGGAGGAATAGACCCTGCCTAAGAGTAGATCTAGCATAATTAGGCGGAGTTGATCGCACGCCTAGAGATAGGGTGACGAGATTTTGCCTGATTAGGGTGAAAGCTAATATGGGAGTCCATAGATCGATTTACTGCTATTCTAGGGGGTTATTATAAGAGAATGAGAGTTCCACTAATTAACCTAGGGTTAGACGTTATTCGCCTCGAGAGAGGGTTTAATATACGTTAGGGAGTCATACGGATCAAACTAAGTAAATAAAATCATATGGTTTAGTGATAGATAACAAGTGAAGTCTAGGTGGATTCTTCTTGAGGGTATCGTCTAAATCAACTGAGTTTTTCTAAAAGTTATCTCCCTAATTTTAGTCTTTTTTCGTCTTTGTGTCCTTAGCCTAGTAGTTCGTTAATTTTAGATTAAAAGCAACTTCACTTATTTTAGGTTAAATAATAAAAAGAATGTTAGTATTAGTACTTTTAGTTCCTTTGGGTTCGATAATCCAGTCTTGTCTAAGCTATACTCTTCAGTTTCGATAGGTACACTTGCCTTTGAATCGTTGTCGAGTTAGTTTCGGTTCGATCGTTCTATTTATAAATTTTAAAGCTCTGATTCACAGTGATCAAGTTTTTGATCTAGATAAAAGGACTCAAAGGTCCCCGGCAACGACGCCAAAAACTTGATCGCTGTGAATCAGAGCTTTAAAATTTATAAAAAGAATGATCGGACCTGGAAACTAACTCTGACAACGATTAAAGGCAAGTGTACCTATCAAACAGTAGTATAGCTTAGGCAAGACCGGATTATCGAACCCAAAGGAACTAAAAGTATTAATACTAACATTCTTTTTATTATTTAACCTAAAATAAGTGAAGTTGGTTTTAATAAAAAATTAACGAACTACTAAGCTAAGGACACAAAGACGAAAAAAGACTAAAATTGGGGAGATAACTTTTAGAAAAACTCAGTTAATTTAGATGATACCCTCAGGAAGAATCCACCTAGACTTTACTTGTTATCTATCACTGAACCATATGATTTTATTTACTTAGTTTGATCCGTAAGACTCCCTAACGTATATTAAACCCTCTCTCGAGGCGAATAACGTCTAACCCTAGGTTAATTAGTGGAACTCTCGTTCTCTTATAATAACCCCCTAGAATAGTAGTAAATCGATCTATGGACTCCCATATTAGGTTTCACCCTAATTCGGAAAAATCTCGTCACCCTATCTCTAGGCGTGCGATCAACTCCGCTTAATTATGCTAGATCTACTCTTAGGTAGGGTCTATTCCTCCTCCACCTAAGCACATTAAATTTGGATAAAGCTTACATAATTAAGAACAAACTAAGTATTTATCATATAATTTAGAAAATAATAACAAGATTCATCATAGGTTTCATCCCCTTCAGGTATCTGAAGGAATTAGTTCATAACTAAATAAGAAAACATCTCAAGAGAAAAGATAAAACAAAACATAAGAAATCCCTAAAACTCTCCTCAAGGAATTGAAGGAGAGATCCGCCGCCTTGAGTAGAATCCCGCTTCTTCATGGATCAATCTGGCTACTTCGAGTGATTCCCACAACTCGACCTTTCGGCTTGGCTCTTTGGCCTAGCTAACCACCATCGACTCTCTCTCGACAGAGGGTTTCTGTCGAACTCCCGATTAAGCTGCCCTCAGTGGTGTTTATATAGGCTTTGAGATGTGTTACTGGCCTCAAATATCCTAATTTGAGTGCAATTCCTAATTGGGGTTTAATTAGACTTTGAGTGTGTTTCTTTGCCTCCAAGCATCCAAATTTGAGTGAAACTCCTCTTGGCATGCGGCAGGACACGCCCATGTCACACGCTGTGAATCGTGGCCAGGCCATGTGGACTTTATTAATGAGGCACGGCCGTGTAAATTGTGGTCCAGGCCGTGTTGATTTCATGCTTTGGCCCATTTGTCCCATTTTAAGCCCGTTTTGCATTCTTTTCATCCCCTGGTGATTTCCTGGGTATATAACATGAAAAGAAAGGATTAAGAGCACCTTTTTACATAAAATAAGGGATAATTCATCCAAAAGCATACTAAATATGGGATTAAAATATGTTACTTTTACGGTTTATCACCCTCTCTCAAAGCAAATAACGTCTAACCCTAGGTTGATTAATTGAAATCTCTTTCTAATTAAAACCCCTAGAATTGCATTAACTCGATCTATGGACTCCCATATTAGGTTTCACCCTAATCCGGCAAAAACTCGTCACCCTATCTCTAGGCATGCGATCAACTCTGCTTAACTATGCTAGATCTACTCTTAGGCAGGGAATTTTGCTCCACCACCTAAGCACATAAAACTTGAATTAATATCCCGGAAATATCAACACAAGAATTAAGAACACATAATTAAGAACAAATCAAGTATTTATCATATAGTTCAAAGAAACGATAACAAGATTCATCTTAGGTTTCATCCCCTGTATCCGAGGGTTTAGTTCATAATAATAAAAGAGAACATCTCAGAAGAAAAGATAAAACAAAACATAAGAAAAATACTAAAACCCCTGAAGGAATTGAAGAGAGATCCTCCGTCTTAAGTATGACTCCGGCTTCTTGAGACGAATCAACTGGCTTTCTTCGAGTAAACTCCACAAATTTGCCTCCTTCGGCCTAGCTGGACGACCCGACAGAAGGCTTCTGTCCACTCCCCCTTTTAGGTCATACTTAGGGTGTTTATATAGGCTTTGGAATGTGTTACTTCGCCTCTAAGCATCCTAATCTGAGTGAAATTTCTCTTTGTCAAGGCAGGGACACGGCCATGGCACACGCCCGTGTGAATCGTGGCCAGGCCGTGTTCGAGGCTGCTGAAGGAGCACGACCGTGTGGTCTTGGGCCCAGGCCGTGTTGATTTCGTGATATGGCCCATTTGGCCCATTTTAAGCCTGTTTCTTGTTCTTTTCATCCTCCGGTGCTTTCCTGAGTATAAAACATGAAAACAAAGGATTAAGAGCACCAAATTACATAAAATAAAGGATAATTCATCCAAAAGCATGCTAAATGTGAGCTTAAAATATGTTACTATTTCAGTTTATCAAATACCCCCACACTTAAGCTTTTGCTTGTCCTCAAGCAAAATTCTCAACTCATAATTAAAACAAACTTCCTCGATTCATGATATTCATCAATAATGTTTCATCATAATTCAAAGATAATTCATACATGGATAATTCAACTCAAAGAGTCCTAAAGATTCAAACAATCTAAGTCATGCATTTATGGCATAAAACATAGGTGTTTCCCCTCATCTGAATAATTACCTCTGATTCAAAACCGACAAGGATTGACATCCTCACTAAAGATTCACTCAAATCACTAGAAGTGTTTAAGGTTCAGGAAAAAGCACTCATAAGTCGAACATGAGAAGTTAATCCCATAGGCTTACATGAAAATCAAATCTCCACCACTGAAATATGAGATGATACACAAATCAAAAGGTCTTTAACAGGGTTGTAACGGGGCTTTGTTAAAGGTGTGGATAAAGGCTGAATTAGAAGGTTAGAATCGAGACTGATCTGACAAATTATGTAACACCCCAAACCCAGTCCATGCGGTATGACTGGATCTGGCATGTCACATGAAGAAAGTGTGTAAAGAACTTATGATTCTTACTAATCTCGAGAGGTTGATTGGTGAATCGAAAATCAAACTAGTGAACTTTAAAAAAGATCGTGACTTTTGAAAATGATGTTGATAATTCAAAAAATCCTAGTTAAATTATCTGTATATATTTGTTATGAAATTCGCTTTGTTAATCAATTTTGGAAAACCGATGTTTAAGATCTCGTAAAATCCCCGCTTAAACAATTCATGGAAAATAATTAGTACATCAAAACATAAAGCAAAAAAAAATATCGAGGCCTTATTACAACTTTTTTTAAACCCAAAATAGTAAAAGTAACGTAAATAAAGCTTTAAAAGAAATTTACTAATGTTCAAAACATCATTCCTAAAGTATGGCCTCCACCGAGTCATCCATGGCCCCAAGTCCTCATTATCGAGCATTACTTGCAAGGATTAAGAAAAGGAGTGAGTTACAAGAACTCAGTGTATAATCCCCTTACTGTCCATCCATCGGGCCCGAACCAAGATAGTAACATTTGGGCCTAAGCCCATTTACATAACAAAGATTTATATGAAGTGAATGCAACCCAACCCATCCATCCATCACATCCCCGACCAAACTAATCACACCTGTGGGGACAAGTCAACCCACCCCGCCGCCACACCGATTTGCAATGAGCCGCTTATCGTATAGTATTTTTGTGGTCAAGCCATCAAAATCATAATTAAGCACAATAATAAACGAATTGTGGCTATGCCACCGTGCTACATCGCTCTCCATACAATTTTTCCCACCCCATGCATTATGTAAAGATGCATCATGCAAAAATATCCAAATATATATAACAACTATTAAACCAATGAAATATTTCTGAATCGACCCTTTAAAGCACTTTTGGCAATTCTACCAAAGATGGGCACTTTAATAATTTGACCCATCGAGGGCATTTTGGTAAATCAACCCTTTAAGGGCGTTAAAGCAATTCGCCCGTTAAGGGATTTCGATAAATCGCCCATGGAGGGCATTTTAGTAATTCTACTTTTAAGGGCATTTTTGTAATTAATCAAGTTAATACCAATTTTGACCGATTTTAGGATTAATGTTGTTTAAGCAAGTTACTCGATTCAAGCCATATTACTAAGTATTAGATTTGTAAGCAACAACGATCATTTTTTTAACAACATGATGGTGAATAACGAATCTACTGGATTTCGCAGTGAGATTACATACCGACACGTAGAGCACTAAACCTTCTTGATCGCTTCGGCACCTATGATACCATAACACTCGATTAACTAATGAAAAGAGTTTCTTAATCCATCTCTAAACATTCGGCTTATCACACTTACCTCACCACCGCTGAACAACAACAATCATTTATTCTCACCGGAATGTCGGCTCCCTTCCACAACCCTGGAAAATCCCGAATCGATACACGCCTTCGCTTGAACTTGGGAGTAGAGATTGCAAGTCCACTCCTTTTCGCCCTCCTATCGATTTTCCTTTAGTATCGCTACCACTTGCCTCCATTGGAAGAGTCTCGATCGAATAATATTATAATGAGAGAAGTAGTTGTCTAAGGAGAGGGTTTCGCTACCACTACCTCCGGAAGGATCAACGAGTAGAGGAGAACGAGTGATTTAGTCCCAGAATAATTTATTAGTCAAATCTATCGATCCGCTTAACAAAATAACCGCCAGATATCAAATGGACCAAGAAGAAACTCCTTACCTTGATTGATGATGAACCCGCTTCCACAAATTCGATTTATGGCTACTGCTATAAAACAAAAATGTGAGATTCAGACCCCACAAGATCACTAAAAAAAAAAAGAGAACACGAGATGAGGGAGTAGGAGGAGATGGTAATTCGGCTTTAGAGATAAATGAAACAATCGAATGATGAGGGTCAACATTCTGGCCATAGAGAAAAGAATATGAGAGGAGAGAATGAATCTACTTACCCATTCAACCAAGAAAGAAAGTGTAACAACCCAAACCCGCCCAAACACTATGACCAAATCGAAAGTTATTACGGGTAAAACCTTGTGATCGCTTTTTCAAAAACATTTAATTTTCTATTGAAACCTCCTCGCTTTGGCTTGTCTTGTTAAGCTAACCTTAGATCCAATTTGGGATTTTAATTAAGCCCAATTATTTAATCAGGCTTCAAGTGTACCCGATGGCACGATTAAACTTTTTCGTGTTTACTAAAAGAAAACATGTGATTTAATTTAATTTAATGATATAGTTTAAGTTTACATCCAACATATAAAAACCGCAACTATAGTTTATGGAGGCCTTATTACAACCCAAAATAAAAATTAAACAACTTTAAAGTTCTCAGAAATTAAAATCCTTTGCCTGGCCGCCTCGAGTCCCACCGCCCTCAACCGCCATCTACGAGTCACCGAAAAATATTAAAGGAGAAGGTGAGTCACCAAGACTCAAGATGTAACCCTTCCCTAAGCTAATACAACATTTCATACACCACATATAATACCAATTAAGCAAAGTATCGAGTACCCAACCTAGCCAACCAAACACCTTTGTCTACCCCACGTGGTACCAAACCATCACGTGACCGCAGCCACGATGTGTTACTAAAACACCGGTGGTGCTAAACCACCGGTGACATATAGTCACGATGTGCTACCAAAGCACCGTGTCCGTGAGACACAAATCGGGTGATGGGGCCAACCCATCGTGGTGATACCAAATCACCGCGCACGATCCCATATCTCAAGCGGGGCCAACCCACTGTGGTGTTAACCATGTGGACAAGTCGCTATGAGGTACCAAACCTCCGAGGTACCAAACCTCCGTGACGATAGTCACAAGTGCTACCAAAGCACCGGTGCTCACAAGACGTAATACACCGCCCTCCACTCAATCAACCCACATAGTCATCAATCACATATAGATTTATCATATGTATTATCACAAAGATGCTTCCCAAAAGCATAAAATAGCAATCATATGCACAGTGTACTTACCAGATTACCCCATATACCGTTATGGTATTCAAGCCATTGCTACATACATCAAGCTAGCAATTACATTACTTAGCATAATTAATAAGTTAAATGGTGTGTATGTACACACCTGCCACCAACAAGGAGTCTAAATCCGAGAAGAGAAGTCACCACACTCAAGTCTTTGCCCCTATATTCTACCAACTCTCAAGGTTAGTGATATGGCCCATTCTACCAAACCAAACAATTTAGGGGTCATACTTTGTACCCGAATCCTTACCCAATCGCTTTCGAGTACTAGCCTTAGCGTCCGATTTGCGAACTGGTTTACAACCTTGGTTAATTAATAACACTAATAACCACAGCCTTCGCTTTTAAACACCAATATAAGCCTTACCTATACTTACCCAGAGATCGAATTCTAGAGATCGGCTTTGAGTTGACCGCTTTACGCCTCCCAGAGCACCTCTGAGGAAATCTGCTACCACTTATTTAAAGGCCTTATAACCATTGCCCAAATCCAAGACTTCCCTTTATAGAAATCGACAGGATATGTAGAAGAGAAAACCATAAGTATTCGGCCAAACTCACCTTCACAATCGAGAGGAATCCAAAAGCCTCAATGCCAAAGAGGAAGTAGGGAAGAGGAGGTAGAGTTTCTACCAAAGATCAAGAATGGGAGAGTGAATGTTAATAGGATTTTCTACTTGAGAGAACTTGAAAGAGAATAGTAAAAGATGGGATGTAGGTTTGCCGAAATTTTATGAAGTAAGTCACCAAGGCATTCTGGCTTGTGTAAGGTTGAGCAAACGAAAATAGGGTGCTAGGTATGTGCTTTATATAGGATCTCACCCCTTTCAAGCTTGTCATTCAACCTTAAGTGCAACAAGGAGTCCAACCCCTAGCCAACTCCTTTCTTACCAAGAGCCCCACTTTCTACCATCACCTATTTTTTGCTCCAAACCACTCCATTTAATTTAATTCAAATAATTTTGAATTAGCCACCTAATAATCCCTTTAAAATAAAAATATCCTTGATGCAATTATCATATCTCTTATATTATCAAAAAGGTTTAAGCAAATTAAAAACTAATTAAAATGCTTAAATTATCCTTTGATAATTACACCTAAAAAAAGAGTTTGAAGGAGAAAACTCTCCTTGTGCCATCCAAATAAAACAAAAACAAAAGGGATTTCCGACTAACACAAGCTCTCCCTTTGCCCTTGGTGGCGTCACATGTAGCTCTTAAGTGGGCTTCTTTTGCCACTTATCCAAGGCCTATTTTTGTGTTAAAAATACCCACATTTATTCTTATAACACCACTTACCAAGGCTCCTTCTTTTTAAAAGTTAAGAACTAAAATTTTTCTACCAAAATGAGACAACTCAAGGCCTTAATTTAAACTCTCTTATTCCATAAGTAATATCCCAAAGAGTTCATACATAAGAAAATAATGAAATTTCAAATAACCCCTGCTTTTGGGATGTTACGCTTCTACCCTCTTAAAATAAATTTCGCCTCAAATTCCTTAACTAGAAAAGGTGGGGTATTGTCGCCTCATTACATCCTCTGCTCCCACGTAGCTTCCTCTATACCATGGTTCCGCCCACAAAGACCTTCACCAAGGGCACCGACTTCCTACGAGAACTTTCTCATCTCTGGCCTAAGATCCGAACTGGCTCCTCTTCAAAAAGATAACCGATTCACTTCGATTTCTGCATCGCACAACGTGCGGCATGATCCGACCGATACCGCCTCAAGATTGACACGTGAAAGACGCCATGAATTTGACTCGGCCCGCCGGCAACTCTAGCCGAGCAAGCCACTGGTCCTATTCGCTTTACAACAAGATATGGCCCAATAAACCTCGGGCTTAACTTCCTTTCCGCCCAAATCTCAACACCTTTTTCCAAGGCGACACTTTCTGTAAAGACCTTGTCTCCCCACAAAGATACTCCATTTCCTTGCGCTTGAGATCTGTGATAAGACTTCCGCCATCCGATGCTTCCTTGAGACGAGACCGAATCACCTTTGACTTTGTCTTCCGCCTCTTGCTACTACAGCCTCGACCCATAACTTGTCGCTCTTCCAACTCCGCCCAACATGTAGGAGTACGGCACTTTCGTCCCATATAGGGGCCTCAGATGGAGCCATTTGAATACTCGCTGATAACTATTGTTATGGCTGATTCGCCAATGGTAGGTACTCCTCCAACTACCACTAAAATCCAAGACACAAATTTCTTAACATGTCTTCTAAAATCAGATCACCCTTTCCGATCGTCCGGCCGATCGTGGATGGAAAGCCGCATCGGAATCTAACCGTACCCAAAGCTTGATGCAACGCTTCCAAAACCTCGACGTGAATCTCGGATCCCTATCCGAGATAATCGACACCGCACGCCATGCAACCTTACTATTTCACCCACATACAAACTTTGCTAGCTTCGGAGAGAGTAATCCATTCTCACCGCATGAAGTGAGTCGACTTTAGTTAGGCGATCCACAATTACCCAAATCAGATCCTTCTTAAATGGGCGGGGGTAGCCCACTAACAAAATCCATGGTGATCCTCTCCCATTTCCATTGGTGGATCTTTATCGCTGAAGTAGTCCCGATGGTGACTGATGTTCACCTTTAACCACGGCCGACACGCCGACACTTTCCTACCAACTCGCTATCTCACGCCAACCCCGCCACCAAAATCAAGCTTTCTGCAAATCTTCCATACATTTTGCTTCTCCAGTGGTGCATAGCGTATGGTCGCTATGTGCATCTTGGAGAATTTTTCGCTTTTAAATCTGATCCTTTGGCATACAGCACTCGTCCCTGAAAACAAAGCGCTTCCTTCACTAGTCGACTCGCACTTTTCCAAACCACCGCCTTGAACTTGTACCCTCTTCGAACTCAAGCCTTCATCCACTAATCGCTTCCCTTAATCTCCTCAATCCATGCTCTGCTTAACTTGAAGTTCTCGCTAAAAGACTCCCATCGCCATATAGATTTAACCGAGCTAACATCGCCTTAAGTCCGCTACCACTCTTCCGCTCAATGCGCCGCCATTACATTAGCCTTACCCGATGGTATTCAATTGAACAATGAGTCCTTTAGTAGTTCAATCCATCGACGCTGCCTCGATTCGTGATCCTTCTCGAGTCAAGATACCTCAAGCTTTTGTGATCCGTGTGTACCATCGACTTCTCTCCATACGCTGTAATGTCTCCATATCTTCAGAGCGTAAGACGCATCAGCCGCTAACTCTAAGTCGTGAGTTGGGTAGTTAACCTCATGCGATCTTAATTGACGGGGATGCATAGGCTACTACTCTTCCCCATCCTCGCATCAACACACATCCCAAGCCTGGCAGTGAGATGCATCACAATAAACCGTGAATAACTTTCCCGCTTCAGTCGTACTTCAAAACCTGAGCTTCCGCCAAAATCTTCCTTAACTTATCAAAGCTTTCTTGTCGCTTCCGCTCCATACAAATGGGACACCCTTCCTTAGCAACTTAGTCAACTACGCCAAGCATAGTTAGAGAGAATCCTTCCACGAATCTCCGATAGTATCCTCGCTAAACCCAGAAAACTGTATTTCAGCCCACCGCCCTAGGTGGTTTCCACTCCAATATCGCTCTCAATCTGTGGGTCTACTCTAATTCCTTCACCGACACTACATGACCTAAGAAAGCCACTCTCCTTCACCCAAAATTACACTTATCGAATTTGGCATAAATCGCTTCTCTCAATACTTGCGTAACTATCTCAGATGCTTGTCATGCTCTCTTCTCGCCTCTTGAATAAACCAATATGTCGTTTATGAATACTACGACGAATCGGTCCAAGCATCGCCGAATACTGTCATCAAGTCCATGAATGCCACCGGCAGCATTAGTCAACCCAAATGGCATTACCAAGAACTCAAAATGCCCATACCGAAGTTTGAAATGCCGCTTGTGAACATCACCTCCTTACCTTAAGTTGATGATAACTCGACCTAAGGTCTATCTTCGAGAACACCGAGGCACCTTTTCGCTTGATCGAACAAGTCGCCAATCCGAGGCAACTGATACTTGTTCTTGATCGTCAACTTATTTAATCGACGTAGTCGGCGCACATCCGCATAGAACCGCCCTTCTTCTTGACAAACAACACAGCGCCCCCACGGAGATATACTTGGTCGATAAACCCCTATCCAAGAGCTCCCGAATTTGAGCCTTCACCCACCACCTTTGGTGCCATTCTTGTATGGTGCTATGGACACAAAGCCGCCTGTAGCAAGTCTATACCGACCGACTTCCGATCCGAGGCAAACCCCTAAGTTCTTCCTGGGAACACATCAAAGAAATTCCCAACCGCTCTGACCTTTTCAACTTCCAACTCCTTAGCTTTCAAAGCATAGATTTGAACCAAATACGCCTCACAACCCTTCTGACCATCTTTTCAAATTTTTATGCCGCTCACTACGCTGATAGATAATTCCTCCTATCTCCTATCATAACCACTTCATCACCTTCCGCTGCCTTAAACTACCATGCGCTTTTGGTCACAAGAAACCAACCTTTGCTTGGTACTTAACCAACCAATCCATGCCAAGGATCAAATCGAACTCTCCAAATGGTAGTTCCATTAGATCGGCTACAAACACTACCCCTTGGAGTTCTAGTGGTACGCTCTATAGAGTTTATCTACGACTCACGAGTGACCTGGTGGCTAACTACAACCATCTCCTAGAAGCGCTTCAGCAGTCTAGGTCCATAGTTCCTACTACATTACTAGCAATGTACGAGTGTCGAGCCCACATCAATCAATGCAACATAAGGAAAACTAAAATTAAAAACGCATTCTAAGCATGACATCCGGCAAGGGCCACCTTCTTCGCGACACCTTGTCGCATAGACTAAGCCAGCCGCCTAGCCTCTCGTGTTGCCCTCGAACCTCTCGCTCTTGAGTTCCACGCACTTGCTTGGGACCGTTGTTTCTCTACTATTACCACGACCCTCTCCGTGGTCCTACATTTCTATCTTGTGTACTGCTCGCTTCTTCCTGGCCGCTTAGCTAGCTTTTGGGACACCCTCCGACGCGATGCTCCAAAGACCCACACTCAAAGCATCCTTATCACCGCCCAACAACCTCCCCAATGGGTCTTCCCACGATTGACCAGACCGAAGCCTGACTGACAGCGCCAGGGCCTTGTCGCCTCGATTGGGCCCACTTGGCCTAGCCTTTTTCTCGAGTACTACCGCTGATCCAAATTGACCAAAAACTTCTTCTCTCCGATTGTTTTATTATAATTCTGCGCCTCACACCTCCTTGATTCCCTCGCGCTACCTTAGCCTTCTCCACTAGGGATGAGAACTCACGAACTCGCCGTGGGGCAATCAAGAACCTTAAATCATCTCGAGTCCATCCTCAAAGCGACACACACTACCATGTTCAGAGAGTCACTATGCCTCTCGTGATACCTACTTAGCCTTAAAAATTCCGCCTCATATTCCGACACACCTGACTTAGTTCCTTGAACTAATCCTTAAAAGCCTTCACAAGCACAGGTAGCTAGTGCCCACATACTTTTTCTCCGATAAGGCTCAAATACTCCTAAGTCAAATCATCTACCAGTAGCCCCATCTCGAACCGTAAGCCACCACCGACACGCTTTCATCCTTAGAAGCGACACCGCTTCTTTCAAATTTTCTCTTCTTCAAAAGTCAAGGTCATCCATGATCCTCTCACTGACTCTAGCCAAAGATTCCACAGACTGGTGCCACTCCCGACACACTCCTAATACTCCGCTCCGTTAGATCGGAGTCGCCGGGATGATTCGAGCTCCAACATTTCCACCACTCTACCACTATCTCCCAAGACTCGCACACACGCCTTATGAGCACCGATTCGCCACCTGGCTCCCGCTCCCATTCTCACCTCTAAAAGTAGGAGGTGGTGGTGGCTGTGGTACCTCATTTTCTCGAGCCTTGTCCCGACTGACGACGTTCAGACACCGGCCATCCTACCCCTACCACGCCCACTGGCCCACGCCCCTCTAGAACTCATTCTATCTACCGCGCTTTAATCCGATTAAGAAAATTTTATGCGTTAGCATTTGTTTCACTTTATTACTCAAGAAGTTTTTATGGATGAGGTTTAATCGTGAGATTCTTTCGAGCAACCAATGTTTCGCTTTCCTATCCTAGTTCACAAAGAAGTCCATGCATCCATTCCTTAATACTTTCCATACCTATTCACCATCTGACATTTCCCTCGCCATTTCTAACCTGGGTATTTTCATTTTTTTCCTACAGTGGTATTTTCTGCATTTTTCCAGTGTGTACAAGATATTTTACCGACGATTCCTAAAGCTAATTATTGAATGTTTTATAAAATAGTTGAAATTTTTAGGCAAAATCATTGAATCAATATTTTAGGGTCGTGGGCATTTTGGTAATTTTACTCCTGGGGGTATTTCTGAATTTTCACAAGTCAAGTTTTCCGAGAAAACATGGTATACCTAGTGTTCTAGGTTTAAGAGGGTTATTGATACGCTTTTAAAACATTAGGCTTATTATTCTTCTTTTTCGTAAAATATGGTCATTCCCTTTTTTCGTTTTTAATCATCAGGTTTAGCCTATGACCGAGCCTCCTCCGGGTCAGTGTAGGAACCAAAGCTACGCACTGTGCAGTAATTCAAGTGAAGAGGAGGTGGGTCACGCGACCGCTTAAATACCAAGCCTCACCGAACCTTTCTAGACATGCGCATGCAGGTTACACACCACCGAGCCTTCTCGAAAGTTAGGTGGAACTGGCTACGCACTGCAGGATACTTCGCTAAGAGGAGGTGAGTCACGAGGATCGCTAAATACCAAGCTCTTCCGATCCAATCTCTAGACATGCGACATGTGGTTACCACACCCTACCTCATTGACTAAGTCATAGGTTGGTTTAGTTCTTAAGTCTTATGCTTCGTTGTGTTTGAGTAATCTAACCCTAGGGTCCAAGTCCTATAAGTCTATCTACTGCTCCATGCTTCCTACCCTTCTGGCTGCATAATATATATCACACAAAGGTTTAGATGTACTTACACTGGGCGGATCTAAGGTGTTAGAGACTCCGGGCCATGCCGCTTAAAACCCAGAAATCATACCATAAGGCCTACTAAAACATTTTTGGCCTTTGGGCCCCCACACCGAGCTTTGAACTGGCTCGATACCACTCAGAATAACCCAAACCCGCCCAAACACTATGACCAAACTGAGCATACGGTAAAACCTTGTGATCGCTTTTTCAAAAACATTTAATTTTCTATTGAAACCTCCTCGCTTCGCTTGTCTTGTTAAGCTAACCTTGCATCCAATTTGGGATTTTAATTAAGCCCAATTATTTAATCAGCTTTCAAGTGTAATTGATATACACGATTAAACTTTTTCGTGTTTACCAAAAGAAAACATGTGATTTAATTTAATTTAATGATATAGTTTAAGCTCGACATCCAACATATATAAAAACCGCAACTATAGTTTATGGAGGCCTTATTACAACCCAAAATAAAAATTAAACAACTTTAAAGTTCTCAGAATTAAAATCCTTTGCCCGGCCACCCGAGTCCCACCTGGCCCTCAACCGCCATCTACGAAGTCACCTTAAAAATATTAAAGGAGAAGGTGAGTCACCAAGACTCGCGAGATGTAACCCTTCCCTGCTAATACAACATTTCATACACACATATAATACCAATTAAGCAAGTATCGAGTACCCAACCTAGCCAACCAAACACCTTTGTCTACCCCACGTGGTACTAAACCACCGTGACCGCAGCCACGATGTGTTACCAAAACACCGTGGTGCTAAACCACCGTGACATATAGTCACGATGTGCTACTAAAGCACTGTGTCCGTGAGACACAAATCGTGATGGGGCCAACTCCATCGTGGTGATACCAAATCACCGCGCATTTCGATCCCATATCTCGCGTGGGCAACCTACTGCGCAGGTTAACTACAGACAAGTCGCTGCGAGGTACCAAACCTCCGAGGTACCAAACCTCCGTGACGATAGTCACAGCAGTGCTACTAAAGCATCAAAGCTCGCAAAGACGAATACACCGCTCCACTCAATCAACCCACATAGTCATCAATACATATAGATTTATCATATGTATTATCACAAAGATGCTTCCTAAAAGCATAAAATAGCAATCATATGCATGTGTACTTACCAGATACTTCTATATACCGTTATGGTATTCAAGCCATTGCTACATACATCAAGCTAGCAATCACATTACTTAGCATAATTAACAAGTTAAATGGTGTGTATGTACACACCACACCAACAAGGAGTCTAAATCCGAGAAGAGAAGTCTGGCCACACTCAAGTCTTTGCCCCTATATTCTACCAACTCTCAAGGTTAGTGATATGGCCCATTCTACCAAACCAAACAATTTAAAGGGTCATACTTTGTACCCGATCCTTACCCAATCGCCTTTAGTACTAGCCTTAGGTCCGCCGATTTGCGAACTGCTTACAACCTTGGTTAATTAATAACACTAATAACCACACTTTCTGGCTTTTAAACACCAATATAAGCCTTTACCTATACTTACCTGCAGATCGAATTCTAGAGATCGGCTTTGAGTTGACCGCTTCACGCTGCCTCGAGCACCTAGAGGAAATCTGCTACCACTTATTTAAAGGCCTTATAACCATTGGGCGAAATCTGTGACTTCCTTTATAGAAATCGATGTGATATGTAGAAGAGAAAACCATAAGTATTCGCCAAACTCACCTTCACAATCGAGAGGAATCCAAAAGCCTCAATGCCAAAGAGGAAGTAGGAAGAGGAGGTAGAGTTTCACAAAGATCAAGAATGGGAGAGTGAATGTTAATAGGATTTTCATTGAGAGAACTTGAAAGAGAATAGTAAAAGATGGGATGTAGGCTTGTTTAAATTTTATGAAGTAAGTCACCAAGGCATTCTGGCTTGTGTAAGGTTGAGCAAAAACGAAAATAGGGTGCTAGGTATGTGCTTTATATAGATTCACTTCCTTTCAAGCTTGTCATTCCCAACCTTGGCAACAAGGAGTCCAACCCCAGCCAACTCCTCTTTACCAAGGAGCCCCACTTTCTACCATCACCTATTTTTGCTCCAAACCACTCCATTTAATTTAATTCAAATAATTTTGAATTAGCCACCTAATAATCCTTTAAAATAAAAATATCCTTGATGCAATTATCATATCTCTTATATTATCAAAAAGGTTTAAGCAAATTAAAACTAATTAAAATGCTTAAATTATCCTTTGATAATTACACTAAAAAAGAGTTTGAAGGAGAAAACTCTCCTTGTGCCGCCCAAATAAAACAAAAACAAAAGGGATTTCCATGACTCTAACACAAGCTCTCCCTTTGCTCCTTGGTGGCGCCACATGTAGCTCTTAAGTGGGCTTTTTTGCCACTTATCCAAGGCCTATTTTGTGTTAAAATACCCACATTTATTCTTATAACACCACTTACCAAGGCTCCTCTTTTTAAAAGTTAAGAACTAAAATTTTCTACCAAAATGAGACAACTCAAGGCCTTAATTTAAACTCTCTTATTCCATAAGTAATATCCCAAAGAGTTCATACATAAGAAAATAATGAAATTTCAAATAACCCCGCTTTTGGGATGTTACTGTAAAGTGCCCAACACGCAAAAATGGAGAAGAGATAAAGGGTTAAGAGGGTTCTGGCTTATTTGGAGATGGAAACAAGGAAGATTCGACCACCAAATATTGTCGACTAAAAAAAGAGAGAAAGATAGAAGAAACAAAGTGAGAAAAGAGAAGAAAAGATAGAAAAAGAAGTGTCGAGAGTTTCTGGCCAACACCAAAGGAAAGATGAGCCAAAATGGCTTGGAGTGTTTTGCAAGTAAGTGGAAAAGTTTTGAAAAGAAAAGCACAAAAGTTTTGAAAGTAGCATACAAGCTACTATGCACTCTCCCGTAGAATCATATGCCTCGCTTCGTAATCCTCTAAGCATACAAACTCTTCCAAGGGAAACACAATACTCCATCACTATTTAATCCAAAGTCCCCTATCTCACCACTTTCCACTTGTGGAAGTCGAGTAGCCAACACTTCATCCGACAACTTCTTTTCCTTAACTGACTTATCGCATGCAAAGCCCACTTGAAGTTCAACCAATGTACTACCATCTTCATAAAGGCCGAGATGAGAAAACGCCGCCTCAAATCCGGATATCACCTGTGGCGACTAACGATTCCGCCACTACGTTAGCTTTACATGGGTGATACTCAATTGAGCAAACTATAATCTTTCAACAAATCTATCCACCTCCGTTGTCTTAAATTCAACTCTTTCATGGTAAAGGAGGTACTTCGACTCTTATGGTCCGTAAATAATCGACTTCTCCCCGCATGTGCAGTGTGTTCCATATTTTCGTGAGCAAACACCACTGCAGCTAGCTCCAAATCATGAGTGGGGATAGTTCACTTCACGCAGCCTTTTAATTGATTTAGATGCATAAGCCACCACTTTCCCTCTTGCATCAACACACATCCTAAGCCCGTGTGACGATCACAATAAACAATAAACTTTTTTACCGGCCTCAAAGTCAATCAATACTCGCTCGCTCGCATCTTTTCAATTTCTCAAAGCTCTCTTTGGTGCTTATCTCACCACACAAACGGTACTTCACGCAAATGTCACCTTAGTTAGGAGGTGCGTAAATCAACGAAACCCTCAACGAACCGCCTGTAATACCCAAACAAACCAAGAAAAACTCCGAATTTCTACCATCGACTTTGGTGGCTTCCAATTCAATACATGCCTTGATCTTCCAGTGATCAACTTCTAATTCCTACAGACACACAACATGCCCCAAAAAGGTCATTTCTTCACCAAAATTCACACTTACCAATTTGGCATACAGCTGTTTCTCCCTTAATATCTCGCAATACAACCCGTGAAATGCGAATCATGCTCTTCTTCGGGCCTTTTGAGTACACCAAGATGTCATCTATGAACACCACCACAAACCTGGTCTAGATAGTGCTGGAAGACTCTGCTCATCATGTCCATAAATACACCGGTGCATTTGTCAACCCAAACGACATCACCAAAAACTCGTAATGCCCATAACGAAGTTCAAAACGTTAGCTTTGTGTGAATATTCTCTCCTTTGACTTTTAACCGTGATACCGATCTCAAGTTCATCTTCGAGAGACCAAGCTCCTTTGGCAATTCGATCGGAATAGATCATCGATCCTCTCATAATCGATACTTGTTCTTGATCGCCAATTTGTTCAATTGTTCATAATCGATGCACATACGCGCATCGACCCATCCTTCTTCTTAACGAATAACACCGTGCTCCCCACAATGACACACTTGGTCTAATAAAATCCCATCGATCCATCGCCTCGGATCTCGAAGCTTTAAAGTTCCACTAGCTCCTTCGGCGCATTCTCGTAGGGGCTATGGACACCTGAGCCGCTCTCGCAACAAATTTCATGCCACCCCACCTCCCTGATCCAGCAGGCAATCCTGAGGCTCCTCAAGAAAGACTTCTAAAAACTCTTTCACCATTCTAACACTCTCTACTAACAACTCTTGGCATCCAAAGCAATCGATGAAGGCTAAGAACGCTTCTACACCCCTTTTCGTACTCAACCTTTCCGCTTTTAAAGCAAGATGCACCATATTAGATGTGATAATTTCTTCTTTCACCTATCATCATCACTTCCTTATTCTCTCAAGTTCTTAGTACATCCGCTGGCAAAGACAAATCTAAGTTCGCAGACACTGCTTAACCCAACCACCCATGCCTAATATAAGGTCGAACTCCCTTTACGGCGCTCCATCAAATCCCCTAAAAACTACCCCAACTTCTAAGGGCACATCCCAAACAACTTATTTACTACCACCGATCATTCCCTAAAGTGGCTAATCATGCGCTTGTTTCTCTAAAGAAGCAATCTCGTGATCTAATTATTCAAAGTTCCAAACGCAAAGACATGCAACATACGAACGGGTGGATCCAATGTTCATCTGAGCTGCAGAAAGGTACATCGATATGAAAACGTATTCTGCTATGACGCCCGGCATGTTGTCCTCCTCTAAACGCCCCTGACCGCATAGAACAAACCTAGTCGCCCTCGCCCCGTGTTACCCTTTTGTTACCTGTACTTACCCGTGCACTCCCGACCTTGTCCTACACCATTACCACTCTCGACCGCCCAAGGCCTCTGCTGATCGGGCCAGTAGCTCCGGCCGGGTCGCAAACAATATTTAACTACTTGAGTCCAATGTTCTTAGGCAATCCCTAAATCGATGGTCTTGATCCACATCTAAAACAATCGCTGGGCTTCTTCCAAAGACTCACCCGAGTGAAGTTTCCCACAATCCACACAAGGTCAGAATTGATCGATACTAGCCGAGCACTCCACTGACCGGCCCTCATTCCCGGCCTTTTCTCAAACTCCTCTAGCAGGACTCGAATATCCGCAGTCTCTCTTGTTCTCGCTCTATCCTTGTTCTCGATTTTGCCGTCCGAGTGTTTTACTTCTTCAAACCCAGCTTTTTCCCACTAGTGTAGCAAAATTCTCTCCTTTTTGGTGGGCTATCAAGACTGGCGAACCGCAACTCATCGCGCAACCCATCCTCAAAACACACACAAATGGCTTGTAATCATTCTAAAGACTATACCTCAGTGCATACCAACTCGCATGACAGGAACTCCACCTCGTGATGCTACCACAGATCTACCTCCTCGACCGTATTCGTGAATTCCTTCTTCGCATCCACATAGCTAGCACCGACATATTTTCCCGGGAATGATGTTCTTAAAGAAATCCTGTAATATGTTCTACCGAGTACCTTCCCCAAACAAGTGTGAGCCACCACCGACACGCCGCGCTTCTCGCAATGACACAACCCCTTTCGCCACCACCAGACAATCCAGATCGCCCATAATCCACTCCACCGCTTTAAGCCAAGATTTCACACACTTGGGGCTACACCCAAAATAATTTCTAAAAACTTCGCCCCATTCGATCTAAGTCGCCAAATATTGACCCACGAGCACCGACCCGGCTTTCTAGCCTCAAAGAACCCTTTTTTGGTACCGCGAATATCGTTGGGGGATGAAAGCTGCCGCCCTCCCATTCGATCATGCGACCTGGGCCACATCGGCGCTAATTCGGTGCGTATTTCCGCATAAGTCTGGATGCCTCAGATACAACTTCTAGCACTTAGCCTTCTACCACAATTAACACGCTTCTACCGTGATCCATGTCCTCTAGCCACCATGTTCACTAAGTCGATTTAACTGATTAAAAGTCTTATGGATCATTATGCTTATTCAGTTGTTTATTAACAATGTTTTATGAAGTATAACAAGTAAAAGTTGTTTTCGCAGAAACGTGATCCTAAAGTCTCAATCTCTACAGCCACCTCCAAAGCCAATAGTTCCTTTGAGTATTCCTATCATGCAAGTTTTCTTTACTACACTTATACCACAATAATCATAAAATAAAACAAAGACTTATCGACTTGGTGTCTGATACCCAGGTGCCATACATCCTCTAAGACATGTATTTAAAAATCAAATTTCAAACGCTTTGGAAAATATTTTTGAACCCAAACCATGTACCGTAGTTTTACACCTGCTCGATATTTCATAAAATGTAACACCCTCTAAACCCGCCCATGCGCAGATGACCTGTCCTGGCATGTCAAGCATGAAGAAAGTGAGTAAAGAACTTATGATTTTTACTAATCTCTTAGTGAGGTTGATTGGGTGAATCGTAAAATCAAACTAGTGAACTTTAAAGAAAACTATGACTTTTGAAAAATGATGTTGATAATTCAAAGGAAAATCCAAGTTAAATTATCTGCAGTATATTTGTTATGAAATCCGCTTTATTAATCAATTTTGGAAAACTATTGTTTAAGATCTCGTAAAAATCCTCTGCTTAAAACAATAATTCATGGAAAAATAATAAGTACATCAAAAGCATAAAGCAAAAAAATCATCGAGGCCTTATTACAACTTTAAAACCCAAAATAGTAAAAGTAATGAAATAAAGCTGAAAAGAAATTTACTAATGTTCGAAACATCATTCCTAAAGTATGGCCTCCACCGAAATCATCCATGGCCCAAGTCCTCATTTTCATCGAAAGCATTACTCTACAAGGATTAAGAAAAAGGAGGAGTTAAAAGAACTCAATGTATAATCCCTTATCATCGTCATCCATCGGCCCTCGAACTCCTGATAGTAACATTTTGGGCCTAAGCCGATTTACATAATGGGAATTTAAATGAAAATGAATGCAACCCAACCTATCCATCCATCACATCCCCGACACCTAATCACACCTGTGGGGACTGTCAACTCCACCCCGCACCACACACCGATTTGGCGCCGAGTCGCTTATCGCAGATGCATTTTTGTGGTCAAGCCACCAAAATCATAATTAAGCACAATAATAAACGAATGTGGCTATGCCACAAGGCTACATCATTGCCCATACAATTTTTCCCACCCCATGCATTATGTAAAGATGCATCATGCAAAAAAATATCCAAATATATATAACAAACTATTAAACTAATGAAATATTTCTATGAATCGGTCCTTTAAAGTACTTATAAATCTTACCACTATGGGCACTTTTAATAATTCACCCATCGAGGGCATTTTGGTAAATCAACCCTTTAAGGGCGTGCTAAAGCAATTCGCCCGTTAAGCCATTTTAATAAATCTACCACTATGGAGGGCATTTTAGTAATTCATTTTTATGGGCATTTTCAGAATTAATCAAGTTAATATCGATTTTGACAGATCTTAGGATTTATGTTGTTTAAGCCGAAGTTACTCGATTCAAGCCATATTACTTATTTATTAGATTTGTAAGCAAATAACGATCATTTTTTTAACAACATGATGGTGAATAACGAATCTAATCGGATTTCGCAGAGATTACACACCGACACGAGGAGCACTAAACCTTTCTTTGATCGTCGCACCTATGATACCATAACACTCGATTAACTAACGGTAAAATAGTTTCAATCCATCTCTAAACATTCGGTTTATCACACTTACCCTCACCACCGCTGAACAACTACAATCCGCTCTATTCTCACCGTAATCGCTCGTTCTTCCACAACCCGTGGAAAATCTCGAATCGCCGAGCACCGGGCTTCTTCGCTTGAACTTGGGAGTAGAGATTGCAAGTCCACTCCTTTTCGGCCTCCTATCGATTTTCCTTTAGTATCGCTTTACCACTTGCCTCCATTGGAAGAGTCTCTGGCCGTAATAATATTACAATGAGAAGTAGTTGTCTAAGGAGAGGGTTTCACTTTTACCACTACCTCAAGGATCAACGAGTAGAAGAGAACGAGTGATTTAGTTCCTAAATAATCGATTAGTCAAATCTATCAATCCGCTTTAACAAAATAACCGCAAGGTAGATAACTAATGACCAAGAAGAAACTTCTTAACTTTTGATCGATGATGAACCCACTTCCACAAATTCGATTTATGGCTACCGTTAAGTCAACAAAATGTGAAATTTGCAACTTTACAAGATCACTACAAAAGGAGAATACTTAGATAAGGGAGTAGGAGGAGATGGTAATTCGGCTTTAGAGATAATGAAACAAACCGAATGATGACTACCAACATTCTAGCCATAGAGAAAGAAGACGAGAGGAGGAGAATGAATCTACTTACCCGATTCAACCAAGGAAGAAAGTGCCCAACACGTAAAAAATGGAGAGTAGCGATAAAGGGTTAAGAGGGTTCTGGCTATTATTTGAGAGATGGAAATAAGGGAAGATTCACTCACCAAATATTGTTTCGACTAAAGAAAAGAGAGAGAAGATAAGAAACAAAGTGGAGAAAAGAGAAGAAAAGATTGAAGTAGTTATTGGTCATAGAGTTTTGCTAACACCAAAGAAAAGATGAGGCAAAAATGGCTTGAGTGTTTCAAATGTAGTAAGGGAAAAGTTTGGAAAAGAAAAGCACAAAATGTTAACAAGAGGAAAAACTCTTCATGCTCAAAAATTGCAAAAACTATTTTTGAGAATTTCATTCTTTTCCCTACCAAAACCGTATGCCCTTACACTAAAAGATCATAGTTGACCAAATTTCTTTCCCATACACCTCCCAAAATTCTACGGGCCAACATATCCCCTCATCACTATCCTTTATTTCTCCTAATTCCCTCCTCAATCTCCTCTCTATCACCTCAATCTCTTTCTCCATCATCTCAATCAAATGGATTTGAATGAATCTTCCTTCCTTCTTTGTAGTCATGGCCGAACCTTACCATCTTTCACTTGATTTTAGCACAAAAATTAAATCCAAAAGTTGCAATAGGTGGATTCTGAACCTCTTAAGCCCCCTTCATGTGACTCACTCACCTTGCTACTAGCTCCTCTTGTGCTAGCAAAATACACACTTATTTCCCCTTAAGTCTTGACGCCATTTACTTTCTCCTCTAAGTGCTTAAACACAAAATTTTCCTAAGGCCCACTTTCTCAACCTCTAAGCCTCTTAGGCTCCCTAAACATATACACCCAACATTATTAATTCAGTCCTAAAATATATCATAATGCAAAACAAAAATCCCAATTTGTGGATGTTACAAATTACTTAACTAAAAACAATAAACTCGAATATAAATAATTACATCAATTGAAAATTTGTACTAATAATGCTCTAATACGAGCTTTTTTCTAAAGATGTGAATTTAATCTGCTTAGAGCTCATAGAAATAGAATTAATAATGAATGTATTTCTGTTTTTTTTCTTTTAAGAACAAATCAAATACATAATAAAGGGATGAATTTAGCTTATCAAATAAAGATCATAGTTAGGCAACCGATCAAATCAAATCGATATAAGGGTAGTCAAAAGGAATGGGTGATAAACAAAAACAAAGGGTTTTAGTTAAAATTAGTGGGTGAGTCAATAAAAAGGGTTGTTAGGATTAAAAGAGGTTCACTAGGGGTTGATTGCCATGGCTGGTAGGCTTTTAGTGGAGTGTTGGTTAAATCCTGTAGTGCCTTTATCATTTCAGATATCAAATCAAAGGTGTGGTCTCGATATGTATAATCGATGCAAGTTCTAGAATAACAAATCAAATGTTGACACACCTATAATCAATAAAGTGAGCAAGAAAAAGAATATGCTCCAAAAAGGCTCAAGATCTCACAAAAATTATGGGTTTTTATATCAACTCTCAGAAATTTCCCAAACTTCAAAGTAATATTCAAATTTTGGCAGTATTAACCTAAAAAAATTTAATTTCTCAAAAATAGGACTTATCATGCTTGATTCTCTATTATCTTAAAGTTTAAATTATCAATGCACAATTATCAATGACTTAATCAAAAACATATCAATAAAAATCATAAATCATAGGAAATTTCATTCTAATCATAATATGAGAAAATTACTTAAAAGAACAAGACATAATTCAGTGGATTTTCAAATAATACTATAGCTTAACCCCCTGACTTAAGATGGTGACATGTGCACACCTCAATGTACAAAGATAGATGATAGGCAAAATAATAAAATCCTCATAGGATAGGAAGAGAAGCTGAAACTTCTGATTTTTGGATGGAGTTGATGAAAAGAAAACCTGATAGGATTGGCGGGTGAGGTGAACGTGGGGAGCGCCTTGAACCATTTGAATTTGAATCGGCAAGCACTCACTGATTTATCAGTGATCCTAAGCTAAATCTAAAATGGCATGAAGAAAAAGAAGAAAAAATAATAAAGTAAATAAAAATAAAAGTAAATAATGGAAAATAAAAAGAAGAAAGACAACTGAAAAGAAAAAGTGAAGAAGCGGGGTTTAAATAGTAGATGCAAATTGTGTTTTGGGGAAAATTTTGTCCTCATGGGTTACACGCCTATGGCTACGCTTCTTACCTACCTATAAAGCCTGACATCGCCATGGCTACATACCGTGTGCAAGGTCATGGAGTATGGGAGAACTCGGTGGTTTCAAACATGGAAATAAATAAAACTAAACTAATTATTGTGGTTAGTGCCCTGCCGTTGCTCTCGAGAAGCGCTTTAAAGTCTTGTTAGGACTTGTTTCTCATTCACGCATAATCGTGGTGGTTTGAGGAGGTGAAAAATCCTTTCTCATGATCTATTCAAGCATTGATATAAAGTTTTTAAGCTTTAGTAGTAAGTTTATCTTAAGCAAAGCTTCGATTTTAGGGACTAGTTACCCGATCAAGCCTCCAGCAATACGTAACTGAACGCACAAT